>JARKIE010000296.1:0-114657 GCA_029378255.1 Mycena rosella | reverse complement strand
TTCTTTTCGGTTGCTCTCGCCGGCTAGACTCATTTGCCCACCATCACTTCTTACCACCATTCCCTCTCTTCTGGTTGCCTTTCGCTGGCAGGGCCCTCATTCCTCATAGTTTAGTTTGAATTAATACCGTCCCTTTTCGGTGCCCGTGCCGGCTAGACTCGTTTGCCCACCATCACTCGCTACCACCATTCCCTCTTCTTTTCGGTGCCTCTCGCCGGCAGGACCTCTCATTCCGTCGCGTAGTTAGTTTGAATTAAATGCCGGATAATCAAAGAGGCCTCAAAAAAGGAAACCCCAAGGCGATAGCGTTTCCCGAGATATTGTCTTGGTTATGGACGGCCCGGACAACAAGAAGGCCAAGAAGGCTAAACTTGACGATGCTAGAGGTGAAGTCGTTATTCATCTATCACAAGAAATTTACATATTGACGCATAGTGCTCAGTGCCTAGACGAGCGGCTCCATCGAGCGCAGGCCCCGTGTACACCCCCGTAGTCCCGGCGTACATCCCTGCTGCAACTAGGGCGATGCCCAATGCAAGCTCTCAGAAGTCGCACACCATCGCCCCGCAGCGGTCGAGATCCACCACCCCCTCTCCTAATAGTCTGCTCAATCAATTCCTATCCCACAACGTTGAAGAACGGCACCAGCTTCTGGCTGCGGTCTACCAGATAACTAAGCAAGGAGGCCGTCCAGCGCCGTTCCACCAACCGGCTGGAGCGAGTCTGAAGCAGCCGCACCCGCGTCTCAGCAGAACACTACGGCCGGCAGACTCAAGTTGGGTGTCATCCGCAAGCCCGGAACTTCCGCTTCGAAGACCCCTTCGAGCGCGTCTACAGGAACCGCGTCTCGGCTGCAGAACGCAACGGCCGACACCTCTAAATTCAGACTCAAGTCGGATGTCATGCACAAGCCCGGAACTTCCGCTTCAAAGACCCCTTCGAGCGCGTCTACAGGAACCACGTCTCAGTTGCAGAATGCAACGGCGGCATCTCTCAGCCCAGACTCAAGTCGGGTGTCATGCGCGAGCCCGGACATTCTGCTTCTCAGATCGTGCCTAAAGGAACCGCATCTCAGTTGCAGAACGCAAAGGTCGTAACCTTTCATTCCCAGCCGAACCACACACACAACTCTCAGAACCCTTCGAGTGCAGCCGCGCGCGCGTCTCAGCAGAAAGCAACGGCCGGGCCCTCTCAGCCCCAACTCAAGCCCAGCGCTTCTAGCACGTTCAAAGGAGCCGCGTCTCAGCAGCAGGACGCAACGGCCCTGACCTCTCATTCCCAGATCCCGTCTGGGCCCATCGAGCCCCCCGGGGCTGCAGGGGTCTCTGGACCCAATCTGGAGCACAGCAACGAACTGGTCGACGAAGACCCGGACCCATTTTCGCTTGTATATGACCGCACCACGGGGCGGTTCAACATGGAACGAGCTGTCTTGCTGACTGGCAAAAAAATGCGAGAGAATGTTGGAGCCATGGTTTTGCAGCGGACTCCGTGCATGCAGATCTTCACCGACGACGACGTTTCTCCGGCAGGGACACATTCTTTTATGGCCGTAACTCTCTGCGTTCTCTCTGGCAACGAGGAGTTCGCGTCCGCCTATACCGCGGATGGAACGAGGGTATGTCCATATTTATTCATTAAACCATTTACTTACTTGCTTGTCCAGGTTTTCATCGTTGTCGAGGGGTCGATCACTTTCGCCATTGATCAGAACCCAGAGAAGCTTGTCGCAGCTGGCGGTACTTTCCTAGTCCCGCGGCAAAATACCTTTATTCTCCGCAATAGGAGCGACCAGCGTGCAGTCTTTACATGTGTCCAAGTGCGGCCCATATGCGACTGCCATAGCGGGGGCGTTGACAACGGCTCGGCGGCGCCTTGAGCGATGGCAGCAGGCACGAAGGTCGGGACTGGTCGTGGCGGACGCGGAGGGCACGCACCGGGAGGAGGGTCTTGCCGATGCTATTATTTCTTGGAGAGCTGGCGCATTTTTCTTGCAATACAACCTGTTGGCCTCGGTCGTAATCACACTATGATCCCTGTATACGTATCATTGTATAATACCTTGTAATCATACCTAAATTTCTTGGAACATTCTGCAATGCAAAGCAACAATTTATTATGCTCCGATGCCGCGTGGGAAGCCTGGGAAAGCCCATTGACCCGATTGGGATTCCCAAAATGGAAGTATTGTCTTTTTCCCTCCACCATGACTATCGGACGACATCGTCCGGCAGTCCTCTTCTCCTCCATCATCGAGCAACATCGCCGACCTCCCGCTGTCTCGCGATGATCGTGAGGCAGCGAGGATTCTGCGTTCTCAATTCCCAAGGGCCTCCGAATGGACTGAGGTACTTCCTTTGGTTTTATTGTTCTGCCACTCGTACTCATTTCCTCGCAGCTGCGACTTCCTCCTCCATCATCGCGCAACATTGCCGACCTCCGGCTATCTTGCGATCATCGCGAGGCAGCCAGGATTCTGTGTTCACAATTCCCAAGGGCCTCCGAGTGGACTGAGGTACGTCCTTTGGTTTTCTTGTTCTGCCACTCGCACTCATTTCCCCGCAGCTACGACTTCCTCCTCCATCATCGCGCAACATTGCCGACCTCCGGCTATCTTGCGATCATCGCGAGGCAGCCAGGATTCTGCGTTCACAATTCCCAAGGGCCTCCGAGTGGACTGAGGTACGTCCTTTGGTTTTCTTATTCTGCTACTCGTACTCATTTCCCCACAGCTGCGACTCCCTCCTCCATCGCGCAACATTGCCGACCTTCGGCCGTCTTGCGATCATCGCGAGGCAATCAGGATATGCATTCTCAATTCCCAAGGGCTCGGAGTGTGAAGTACGTCCTTGGGTTATCTTGTTCTGCATGTATTCATCTCCCCGCAGCTGCGACGTCTTCTCGCCACGTCTTCCCATTGTACCGCCCCGCTCCGTCACTATCCCGGTACCGGCCCGCCCATGTGATGTGAACTAATGCCATCAATCACGGGACCTGGTTGACTTCCTTCCACCCGCATGGCTGGACCGTCGAAGTCATCGAAAGCAACGAACGCTTCGGGCACCCGCCAGATTACGACCCGCAGCGCCTCCCGGCAAAAACAGCAGCCGCAGCCGCAGGCCCAGCTCTCCAGCCGTTCCTCTGAGGACGACAGCGATGACGAAGGCTCTCTATACCAAGAGCCGAAGAAGCAGCAGGCGAAACAAGGTAAGCGTCAACTTCATCTTCGGTGTTGCGTGCTAACAACGACCCAGCCAATGAGGATCCCGGTGGCGAAGGCCGGCCCAGGCGGTCGACCGCTGGCCAGGGGGGCTATGTCGCCGGGATGCAGCGTATCAGTCAAGTGATAAGTCCCAAGAAGTCAGTCAAGCGCATGTACGTCGAGGACGAGGAGGATGCGGATGTGGATTCGCCCATAGCCAAGAAGCGGAAGGGCAAGGGCAAGGGCAAGGACAAAGTTCAGTACGCGGTGCGTTTCTACTTTCCTTTTCTGACTACGAGCCGAGCGATAATCGCTCGGCTCGGACTGTCCTATATTTCCGCTCATATAGTTCTCTCGTAGCCACCCAAGAGTTTGAAGTCCCTTCAAGAAGCTCCCCTCGAGCGCGCTTCAGCGGTGGGAGGCTCACTGCCACGGGTTAGCCGCGCCCATTGTCCGAGATGTCGAGCCGAGCCGAGTGATTATCGCTCCAGTTCGGTCTCGTGTCTTGCCGGCACATTACTGACGAATTTATAGGATTTTGGCGGAATGCAGGCGCGTATATTAGACGCCTTCCAGCTTTGGCCGCCCGTTGAAATCGAGAGCCAGATCGCCAGCATCGCGGCCATAACCCAAACCTCTGGGCGCCCCTTCGACGATCAAGCGGAGGCACACAATATGAGGATCGATGATGTATGTTATGTTGCCAGCTTCTTTCAAGCCCAACTCACTCTCATTAGATTGATTTTCCCCAGCAGCTGTTGTCTCCTCACGGATCAAGCAGTGGTAAGTTTATATAGTGCACGAACCTGAGACAACTTACGCTTTTTCAAATGCAGGTACCCGCACATTCAACGAACCACCTCAGCCTGACCAAACACCTGAAGTCAACCACCATTGCGAAGAGGCCGGCTCGCAGGGAGTCCTCGACCGGGACGGACAGGAAGAATCAGATGGTGGTTCCGGAGATGAATACCGATACGAGCCACAGGAAGTAGAAGAAGAGGACGTCTATGGTAAGTCCATCACTACTCTTGCCTACCTGACGATCTTACCAATTGGCGCCGGGAAGAACAGGGAAATCAGGAAGCCCTTCAGCAGGATGGCGACCGTTCACAGGGTCCATTCGAGGTGGAAGCAGAAGACAAAGACAAAGACAAAGACAAAGACGGAGACGAAGAGGGCGCTGACGAGGACGTCTATGGTAAGTCCATCACTACCCTTGCGTACCTGACGATCTTACCAATTGACGCCGGGAATAAGAAGGATACCAGGAAGCCCTTCAGCAGGATGGCGATCGTTCACAGGGTTCATTTGAGGCAGAAGAAGAAGACGAAGACGAAGAGGGCGCTGACGAGGACGTTTATGGTAAGTCCATGGCTACCTCTTACCTACCTGATGATCTTACCAATTGCCGCCGGGAAGAGGGATACCAGCAAGACGAAGAAGAAGGCGCTGCTCAAGAAGTTGGAGACTATCGTAAGTTTGTTATGTTACTTGTGCGTACTTGACAATCTTACCATTGCCCCTGGGCAGGACGGCCGCAAGCCCCTCTGCCGGTTACATTCGGTCACACCGCTCCACAAATATTGTTCGCTAGTAAGTTTGTTATGTTACTTGTGCGTACTTGACAATCTTACCATTGCCCCTGGGCAGGACGGCCGCAAGCCCCTCTGCCGGTTACATTCGGTCACACCGCTCCACAAATATTGTTCGCTAGTAAGTTTGTTATGTTACTTGTGCGTACTTGACAATCTTACCATTGCCCCTGGGCAGAACGGCCGCAAGCCCCTCCGCCGGTTACATTCGGTCACGCCGCTCCACAAATATTGTTCGCTCGTAAGTTTGTTATGTTACTTGTGCGTACTTGACAATCTTACCATTGCCCCTGGGCAGAACGGCCGCAAGCCCCTCCGCCGGTTACATTCGGTCACGCCGCTTCACAAATATCGTTCGCTCGTAAGTTTGTCATATTACTCGTGCATACTTGACAATCTTACCATTGTCCCTGGGAAGAACGGCCGCAACCCCCTCATCCGGTTGACCGGCCAGCAAATCGTCGCTCTCTTCATGATCAAGAAAATAAGCCGCTGACCCATGGCAAGTTTGTCAATCATAATATTTTGATTAATACATATTTGAGCCTGAAAAAAGGTCCAAGTGAGAGCCAGCAATCGGCCACGCGATCCCAGAGTCGCCGAGCTGGAGCTGTAGGCGGGAGCCAACCGAAGCCGAACAACGGTAAGTTCTATGTATCTCGAGACCCGTATCTGACTGGGAAGCAGCAGCGGGACCACTTCGTGAACATAATCGCTGGTCGGCTGATATATGCGCTCCCGTAGATAGCCACAGGAAGTCGAGAAGTCGCCAGCGTGGCAACGCAGGCGCAGGCAAGCAAACGCAAGCCCCTTCATCTCGCAGCGAATGTGCCAAAGGTAAATTGGATATTAGGCCCTGGACGCTGCTGACACTTAATTATAGTCCCGTCGCCTGAGGAAGGCGATGTGTTAGCAACCCATCGCGCCCAGAATCGCGCTGCTAAAGCACCAACCACGGAGAAATTGGCAAAGCATCGGGATGCCCAGGCCGCCGCCGCCAGAGTGAAACCGCAACAAAAACCTGCGAGCGACATGAGCGACAGAGAACGGAGCGACTCGTCGGAAGACGAAACGTCGGAGGTTATGGTGAAAAAGCGCCACAAGCAGGGATCAGAGCCCCACCACTGGCGGTTTTACTCTGGTGCCTATCGTGCGGGCTTGGCCATGGGCAAGATAGAGCAGCGCCGCTTTCTGACTTCATCATTATTCCCTGACAAAACCCAGCACCTCTTCAAATGCGAGGAGATGGCCTTAACCGGTTTGAAGGCGTACGCCGAGTCTCTTGAGGACCCTCAAGAATTCGACTGGGGTAATGTTTCCAATTTCATGTCACCCGATCCCAGCTTACCATCCTCTAGAGCCTTTCGAAGTCAACCGCCAGTCCATCGCGAAGATGGTATGCCATGTCCCGGAACCTCGCTAGCCAACTAACTGAACTGCATATACAGATGTGGGCCGAATGCTCTCGTTTCCGTGGCATAGGGAAGGAAATTGCCCATGGCGTGATCCTCGAAACTTTCAAGGACGATCTCTTCCCTCACGAGCACTTCAAACATCGAAAATTCACCGGGGAAGAATGGAACGTGGAAGTCAGCGCCCGCGTCAAGGCTTTGCTCAAGCAGAGCTGCTTCCTCCGTGGTCGCGTAGGTGAAGGCGACAATGTATGCCCATACCCAGCATTTAAATGTGCACTGATTTATTACTTCACAGGAAAGACTTCTCGATTTCGTCTCGCCAGCGATCAGGAACACCCTGAAAGGGTGGATCTACGAGGGCGAGGAATGCCTCTACATGCGCTACGGCGAGGATGTCGCGGACTTTACGGAGACGTCAATTGAGCACGTTGCCGCCGCGGCCACTTTGGTGAGTCATCCCTTGTATATTGAGATCATTCTGCGCTTACTATGTGTTTCAGCTCCGATGTGCTCTGGAGGAGTACGAGTTTGGTTATCGTAAGGTCGTGGAGTTTAGCGAGAAGCATTACCGACAATACTATGTAACCGCCCGCAAGCTCATCCACCAAGCTCTCACCGGAAAGCACGGCGGCATGATTGAAGACGAGTGGGATTCATGGATGTGTTTCTTCACGTCGGCATTTGCTCCTTTTCTCCAATTTCAACATCATTTACTAACCTCAATTACAGCGCCACGGATCAACCAGCGGCTTCTGTCAGTGGCGAAGTCGATATCGTTTTTGTTGGAGACCAGTCCGACAATCAGTCCGACGACCAGTCCGACGACCAGTCCGACGACCAGTCCGACGATCAGTCCGACGACCAGTCCGACGATCAGTCCGACGACCAGTCCGACGGCGCGTTCGCGTAGTAGATTATGACTAGATGATACCCAATAAATTCCATTTTCTGAACCACACGCCACGAGGAAATATACTAGCACCTCCTCCAGAATGCTCCCGCTCCTATACGAGCTTCTACGCCGTTCCTACGAGCTGCTACGCGACTGCTATGCAGCTCTACGCCGTTCCTACGACCCTCTACGCGGCTGCTACGCGGCTCTACGAGCTACTACGCGACTGCTATGCGGCTCTATGCCGTTCCTACAACCCTCTACTATGGTTTGCTGGAGTGCTACAACAGCTCTAAGGACTCCTACGCGGCTGCTACGAGCTGCTACGCCGTTCCTACGAGCTGCTACGCGGCTCTACGCCGTTCCTACGAGCTGCTACGCAGCTCTACGCCGTTCCTACGAGCCTCTAAGCATTCCTACGACCCTCTACTATGGTTTGCTGGAGTGCTACAACAGCTCTAAGGACTCCTACGCGGCTGCTACGAGCTGCTACGAGCTGCTACGCCGTTCCTACGAGCTGCTACGCGGCTCTACGCCGTTCCTACGAGCTGCTACGCAGCTCTACGCCGTTCCTACGAGCCTCTAAGCATTCCTACGACCCTCTACTATGGTTTGCTGGAGTGCTACAACAGCTCTAAGGACTCCTACACGGCTGCTACGCGGCTGCTCCGAGCTACTACGCGATCCTACGCGGCTGCTACGAGCTGCTACGCAGCTCTACGCCGTTCTACGCCATTCCTACGCGCTGCTACACGGCTCTACGACAGCTCTACGCTGCTACGCCGTTCCTACGAGCTGCGAGCTCCTACGCGAGTGCTACAAGCTCCTACGGGCTGCTACCACATGCTACGCGGTTGCTACGCGAGTGCTACACGGTGCTACGAACTCCTACGCCAGTCCTACGAGCTGCTACGAGCTGCTACGAGCTCCTACGCCACTCCTACGCCGCTCTGCGACCTCTACGCCACTCCTACGAGCCACTATCCTGTTCTACAAGGTTCTACTGGGTCCTATGGCAGCTCTACGATTTCCTACGAGCTTCTATGCTGTAACCCTAACCCTACTACCCGACACTACGCGAGTGCTACGCGGTTGCTACGCCGCTGCTACGCGAGTGCTACGCCGCTCCTACGCGAGTGCTACGCCGCTCCTACGCGAGTGCTACGCCGCTGCTACGCAGTTACTCTGGAGTGCTCCAGAGATAGGGACCTCAGCTACGACGCTACGAGCGCTACGGGGTCCTACTGGCGCTCCAGAGCGGGCCCAGGGTTTGCTGATGAATCATGCGAATTGCATCAAGTGCATGCCAAGAAAGGGCTGGTAGCTGACTGTCAACCAATGTGGGCTCTCAAACAACTATGGGGACCAATCTGGGAGCAATCACCTCAATCTACCCGTAGTATAACCTATACAAAGTCTCAATTCCACTCTTGCTGCACATGTACCTATAGCTCACACTTCCAACATTGATGAAATTTGGACCTAACAAACCTTTCCAGAGGCCCATGAAAAGCCTGCATGCCTAGCCTGAATGGTTGTCTGTCAAGAGCTCTAATACCTAGAATTTTGTGGTACCTCAGAGGGCAGCCCAGCACAGATAAAAATCAAAATCGATCTCGAACCGCAGGATTTGGCCGTGGGAACGTGATGCCATCAGATCCTATCAAATTAGATAAGCGTGCTGGCTTTCCACGCCCTCTATCTTAGGGAGGGCTACGAGACCGCCGGGGGGGAAAATTGTAAGCTTAGGTGATATCATATTTTCTTATCTTTGGGCCCCCTTGACTTGGAAGGTTTACTACGTAAGGCCCTGGGAGCGCATCTGGAGAAGACGCCATTCAGTACGCCGAAATTATTTATCAAGCGAGGTACGTACGAAAGCGGTCAACTTTCAAGAAAGACTAGGAAATCCGGATCCTCAGTGGGAAATCCCGATTATTTCCTTGTGCAACGAATGCATTCGGAGGAAGGACGGGCCGACGGCCCGTCCGTGTGGTTTATCTGATTGATCCCGCTTCGGATCAGAGTCAACAGAGTCAAACTTCTCCGGCTTAAACTTTCAAGATATTTCAAGCTTCGAGCTTCAAGCTCAAGGCTACTGCACAATTCCGCGACTCTACTGATTTCTGCGAATGGACCTGTTCGACAGCGCCGTATATGGCGTCCTCAGATTTTCTTTGGATTTTCTGCTCGGCGCTCGCGCTGCTTCATCAACACGAGACCCTCGCATTCTTCCTCATGTACCATTCGACCGGTATGGGATATCTAGGGCGACCTTGAAATGTTCCACTACTCTTGCGCACTCGCAGACGCGCCTTCGATTGACTTGCCCAGAAAAGACGCGGGATTTTGGACCCAAGCCCCGGAACGATTGCCCCTACGGCGACCGTGAAGCGACCCCGCACTGTAAGCGATACCGCAAAACGAGAATTGACCGCCGGCTGACGGCAACAACTCGATGATGCTACCAATATCGATTCCCGAGACGAAGCTCCTTGCGGAGCTGCTCGCGGCAAACGAGGAGCTCATCGAGGCACTCAAGCTATACGATGAGCTCCAGTGCGTGGCCATCCAACGCGAGCGGAGGAATCGTAGTCGGAAGGAGGTGCGCATGGATCCCAAAGCGTGTATTCTCCTCCATTATTTGATTTTTGGACGAATATTTACGTGCTACGCAGCAGCGAATGTTAATCCCGGACGGCACGCGGACGCGGCAGGGGACGCGGGCGGCAGGAGCTCGTCGCACTCAAGGTCGCCGTCGCCCGCACGCGCGCCTGTGCAGCAGCCGCTTCCGATCACCCGCAGGTCATCGCGACCGCCGCGGACTTGACTTGGCGCGTGGCTCTCGCGCACCCAGATTTGGGCCGCGCGGGGGCGGAGCGAATGGGTTTAGGGGATGCGCGTGGGCGGTGCGCAGGAGTATGCGGCGTCGAGTGTGGGAGGAGTCATTTGATGACGAGACGAGGGATGGAGGACGGGAACGAACGGCTGGTGCAGCCACGCGCGAAGGCGCTTGGGGCGCAAAGTCGTGGCTGGCCCGTACGACCGGATGCGTAGGTCTCCCTTCCTCTCATTTCTTTATTTTTGATATTATTATGTACAGAACCGCTGGACGAGCTGCCACTAGGGCTTAAAGACAACTTAGACGACCGGCCGGAGGACTCGAACGAGGGACACGCGGAGCGGCTGTGGCAGCATATGCACCATCCTGTGCAACGTTCGTGTACGACGCCGCGGCGGAGCGGATGCAGCAGCGGATTCGGGAAGGCATGCGCATGCGCTTGTCGTGAATTGGGTGCATTAGCGGGGGGCGGGGGTGATTTTTCGTCGTCGTTTGCGGTGGAGGGAAGGGATGTAATACAGCGCCGGCCGTTTCTGGGGAGCGCTGTAGTAGTAGTAGTAGTATATATAACATTGCATGTAATGCCGTCCGCATTTATTGATACTATGTAGTTGCCAGGCCGCGGGCCACTCGCGTGACTAAATTCAAGTGTTGATATTGTGTAGTACGCGTCAACCTGCTCTGTGCCCCCACCTGCTCTCGATGGATTCTTGGTCTCAGTGCACCGTGACAAACGCGCGTCTCTGCTCTGAACTTTCGCGAATTCCGCTCCGTAGTGTTCCCGTAAACACCGGAGGAATTGGTCGGTCAGCCGCTACTTAGGCCAGGACCAAATGCGGTACTAACGAGAAACCAAGAGGTGAACGATCTTGTTATCGCGCACACGATGAACAACACGTGCACTTATGATTTCCCCTTTTGGCACTTCCTGCTCTCAGCCACGAATGGACGCTCGATAAACGATAAAGCGGATCTGCGGTCAAACTCAAGTACTCTACTCACGTATATGGCTCCAATGCGTACTATACAAGGCAAATATATGTATTACGGTCAAAATAATCTCTGTCCTTGGAACGTTAACCGAATTTTCTTCAATGGCTGCCTGTCCGACTCTGAGCCATTTGTATCAATATTTTCCTTGTGGCTGTGGCGACTGGGCGAGTTTGAAGACAAGCAGCGGAACGCTGAGTCCATCGGGCGTCTTCGGTCATCACGGTTGCGGCATGTCGGCAGTCAAGATCAGCCAATCAATGAGTTTCTCCGCTGGTATCTTCAAGCCCAACTGTTCCTCGCTAGAGACTCCGATTGTTTCAAGGAGACTGGGCCAAGGCACCGAAGGCGTGTACGACGCGTCGCGCGCCCTTGGATAGACGCGACCAAGTCGCGGTGGGTCGCCGTGTGTACTGTAGTCTGTAGTTGACCGCGCGATCGTGTTCGGGGGCCTGCTTATTACAAATCTTCGGAGTTTGAAATCTGTTCCCACGGCCTTTCGGTCCGCCCCGCTACTCCTTCCTGCTTGCTCTGGCTTTCCTCGCTCTCTGACGGCCACCATGGCACCCAAGTATCGTTGGCGCGACCCCCAGGGACACCGAACCATCGCGAAAATTGTCAAAGAGCAGATCCCGCAGTGGAAGGACGGGCTGTATCCATCGCAGCATGATCTGATTGGGCGCGTCCTCGATGGCGAATCTATACTGTGCTGTATGGCAACCGGTGGAGGGAAGTCGGCCCTTTTTGCTGTTCCGATTCTTATACTGCGAGAAACGGCCCGGAACCGTCACCTTTACCCAGATCTTCCCACCCGTGCACTGCCGCAAGGAATCGTTGTTACGCCGACAAAGGGCCTTGCGGCTAACATCGTACGATCCCATTTCTCATCCTGCGCTTGTATCAAGCATTCCTAGGTTCTCGAGCTTGGTAAACTCGGCATCCCAGCATTCGCCTATTGCCACGAAACAATAACTGCAGCGCGCAAGGATGGACGAAATCTGGTGCACGAAATCCGCGAGTGCAAGACATGGAACGTGATATGTGTTGACCCGGAACATCTGCGCGACAAGGCATGGCGTGAAATCACGGCGTTCGCCATCTATCGCACCAATCTTGTGTACGGCTGTGCCGACGAGGCGCATCTTATCAAGATCTGGGGTGCCGACTTTCGTCCGGATTTTAAGCATATTGGCGGATTCTTTCGTGGCCATCTCCCATCCCACGTTTCAATCATGGCTCTCTCGGCAACGCTACTGCCTGGTTCGGCCACGAAATCTGTTTGCTCGAGTCTCGGTATGTTCGGAGACAATTTCTACATCTTCCGGAGCACCAATGAACGCCCGAATACGCAATTCATCATGGAACCCTTACAGAACAGCGTCGGAGGAAAGAGTTTCCCTCAGCTTCTTCAGTATCTCAATTCGGGCCGCAAAGCCGTCGTCCATTGCCGCACCATCAATGACATTCTTCGCGTATTTCTCTACTTATGGAAGGCGCTTCCCCCAGGACCCCATCGACTTCGCCGGTTGAAGATGTATCATTCACTGCGATCCTGCGAGGAAAATGAGGAGATCCTTCGGCTGCTCGATGAGGATCCTGAGTGTCAGGTGGTTATCGCGACGATCGCGTTCGCGAATGGTCTCAACGTGAAAGCTTTACTTGACAGCATCTCGCTCGGGTTCCCAGACACCGTTGACCAGCTGTGGCAGGAGAAAGGCGCGTTGGAAGGAATCCTGAAACAGCCGCTCGAGGAGTGGTACTCTTCCAGCCAAGTGCACTTGTTGCCGCTGAGAAGCAAATTGCGGGTGGGTCTATATTTCCTCAGTCATGATGTGAATCTAATTCCATTGCAAGGTTCTTCCGCTCCAAATTCGGTCGCAAATGATGGCAGCAATGGGCCGAAATCGAAACGTCAGAAACTGCTCGAACACGCGAAGGCTTTGCTTCTGACAGAGAAGGTGTGCTACATTGCGGCGCTCAACCGCATCTACGAGAACCCCCCGCTCGAAACGACCACCCTCGACTGCATTACCGCTCAGCGTCGTCTTCCCTGCTCCTTGTGCGCCACCCGTGATAACACTCGCCTCTCTTTCCCTGCACCGCCTCTTCCACCCGGCGTTGAACTACCTCTCTTTGTTCATCCCACCGTTGAAACCATTCCCGCAGGAGAAAAAAAAGCTGAAGCTGACGAAGAAGGAACGCGAGATGGCGGAGTCTACATTCACAGACTTTAGTGAGACTGTCCGTCGGGCCGAGCGCAAAAAGAGCGCTCACCAAAACCGACCCAAATCCTCATTTTTCCCGTCCTCCATCATTCGTGCCCTCATGGATAGCCTCCTCACCCTCGATTCTCTAGAAAAGCTTGAGCTGGTTCTGCAGTCGTGGATTTTTGCCGCCGGATACCGAGTTCGGCTTTATGCCGTTGTTCATACTCTTCGGAGACAATCACCTCCCAGCGCGAGATCGCAAGGCTAAAACGAAATGCAAAACAGCGCGCGACTCGTCAGAAGAAGGATACCTACGTGTCGGAATCGGAGAATGAGATGGAGGATGAGGGGGAGGATGAACAGTCGAGTACTGATGAAGAGGAGGATGCTCACCTGCGTTCGTCACCCATTCCTCCCTTACCCAAGCGGCAGCGGCAAGTTCTGGAGGAGGTCACGAATGCAGAAAAATCTGCGCATCCTACAACCAAGAGAACCGCGAGGAAGCCCCAGCAACGTGCTGCGGAAGTAAGTCAATCCTATTCAGCCCCTTATAGAACTTCCCGACGGCGTGCTGCACAAGACTAATGGGTTGGAATATGTATTCTTATTCAATATTGTATTCACTTTCCCTTTCATGTTGTGTTGTTGCTGTTGTACTCAGTATTGTGCAATTTATTCTACTTCGTCTTCACCTTCACTTTCACTCTCCGGCTCTCACTCTCCGGCTCTTCATCCTCGGATTCGTCTTCTTCCTCCACCTCGGGACCGCACAGCCGTTGCAACAGATCCTCGAAGTCCTCCGGTTCATACCAATCGTCGCATAATCTGCCGGTTTCGGGGTCCACGATAACTGTCAGATCCGATCCACTGCAGAGAGCTTCATCGCTATGATCAACGGTATCCAACTCTTCAACACAATCAGCGGCCAGACGAGATGCTGCCGAGCCACAGCTGCGAGCAGAGCGAGCAGATGAAGGCGTAGGTGACATTGAATCCCGATCATCCAGCGAAGAAATGCAGCCTAAACTCTGGGGCTGATCCTCGTCAGAGTCTGAAGGAATTGGAGAATTGGATTGGCGATCAGTAGCGCCACCGGGAACGTGGTTCGAAGTCGCGGATTGAATGTTGCGGGGGCCGCCGTTCCGAAGTATCTCCATCTCTTCCACTACATCCGCGTATTCCTTGCTGCGCTCGAGGTACTCGGCCATTTTCCCGTCTTTCAGCCGCTGATAACCGCGATCGAACCGGTTGACCGCTGCGTGACCTATGCTGCGGCCGGAACGAAAACAGTGAAGCTCTTCATCCTGGTACAGGCGGAGCAGAACCTTGGTCTCGTCGCGTAGATGGGGAGAAGTGTGAGCTTTGCTGCGACGCTTGAGCTCGAAGGCGGTCTCGATATCCTCCTTCATTTTAAGAAAGTGAAGGACATTCGGAGAGATGGTTTTGCGGTAGAAGTTGTCGTCAAAATCGCCTCCACCTCGACCGGAAAAATCTTGAAGCCACCTGTTACTCCACTCCTGCATGAGGTCGCCCTCAACGAATGTCCCAATCTCCCCGCGAAGATTGAACAAATAATTGTTCAACAACGCTTCCTTCAAGTCAGGAGAGCACTCAAACTCGAGGAGCGCGTACAGGTCGAGCATATAACACATATAGTTTTGATTTGAAGATCCAGCAAATGTGAAGACGAAGATCTGAGACAAAGTCAGAATTGATTGAACTGCGAGGATGGAATCAAATACCTTGAAAATTTCAAGTACTCGACCGACATCACCCTCTGGAATCGCATAATTCAACTCAACCCACCAACCAAACTCCATGAGGAATAGAATGGCGTTGCTGAGCACTCTGTCCCCATTGAACCCTGGTGGCTCTTTGTGCATCTTTGGCCCATCTTCGTCGGCAGCAGATTCGGGACGCGCCGCTTTTGGGTCAGCGGCGGCTGGAGTTTCTACAGAAGGGTCCTCATCGTCATCAGAAATATTGTGAAGACCGGGCATATGGACGTCCGCATCTGGCTGAGCTGCGGGCGGTTCAGATGCCTTTGTCGGAGTCCAAGGCGATCCCTCGGGGAATTTCGTGCGATCCGGTGCATCGTCCTGCTCGGTTTTATCCAAAGACTGCTCGTATGCCATTTGAGATGCATAGCGCTCTCGTATGATGCTGGCCTGCTGTAAGAGCTCATCGAAAGTCGGAAGGCAATCCTTTTCGAAGTGAGTGAGGAGATCTGAATCACATCCTAGAACCAGCCTTACTCTAATCGTCAGATGTTTGATTACTGAGAACAATGGAAAACACGGACCGCCAGCAATCGAGAACACGCGCCTCCCATATCAAGGTCATACTCCGACTCGTAGGATAGAAGTCGCATTTCTTCAGGTCCGAGGGCCGCTTCATGTTAGCAGCATTGGAACTGCGAGAAAGGGATGAAGGATCGGGAGATGCTGAAGGACCATAATGATTTGAGGCGCAGGAGTTGAGGTCTGTTGCCTTGGTATGCCATGTTTCAGGCGTGCTGAGGGCATTTCTAAAAGAGCAGTAGATGCTCGGAATTGTCGCTTGAATCAGCTTTATACGCTTCAACGCTGCGTGCGTCGCGCCATCCCCACGATTCCAAGACAATATGTTATCGCATTTGTCTGGCTCGATGCCCATCTGCTCGTCGAAGTCGAAGAAGCCGGCCTGATAGCCCTTGTTTTGGATTTGCTGCTCTGCATTGGTGCTGAGAGCCTGCAGTGGTGGATGCGATGCTTTGTGAGCGCTGTCCGAAACCGTGCAGAGATTTGGGAGGAAAGGTGGTTTAGGTGGGGGTAAAATGCCGCAACGACTCGGACAAAGTGAAGGTCGGTGATATTGTCGTTGTGCGTCCAGTCGATACTACCATATACAGTCTCTGCCGTCATTGTCTGTCGCTCTTGCTTGATAACCCGCGCTATATGATCATCTGCGTTAAACGCGCCGGGCTTGCAATTGTCGAAACGAAAGGCAGTGCACGCCGTCCCATGCTTGAGCTCATTCTGCAGTCCTAGACCATGCTCATATACCTTGGCGTATTTTTGGACATTGTCGGATACCTTCCCCCATTCTGCCTCGCCCCGATCAATAGCGTCGCGGACCTTTGCCTTCAGGTCGTTCAGGCTTGACTCTGTCAAAGTATTCAGCGCGTGACGCGCCGTACTATCGCTGACGCTATAGCCAAAGCGGCAGAGGATGCGCTTGATGTCGGTGTGGGCCTGGCACGCGAAAAGCCAGAGTCCGAGTGGAAGTCCAAGGTCACCACTGGCGTACCGATTGCGACTCGTTATGAAGGAACCAATCGCGCCGACTTGAATCTGTAAAGAAGGAGTTATTTCACCGAGGTGAACTGGAACTGAGAATAACATACAACTGAATGAGGGCGGGTTTTCTTGACCACGACCTTCCCCTTCTTGCGCGATGCAGTGAAGCACTCCGTCAAGTACCAGAGAAATTCATCCTCTTCCTGATACTGTTTCGCTAGCCCGTCCATTGTAAACTTGACGTCCTCCCATTCGACAACATCAGTATCTTTCCTTCGTCCGTTTGTCGTAGCGCGGAGATGTCGGCGACTTTTTCCTTCGGTGCGCTTTTTGCGTGCCATGTTACCAACGGAAAGTATGTGCGGTCACCGACAAGGCGTGTGGCCCACGCAGACAGGCACGGTTGAGCATATCGAATATCGCTCAGCGGTTTATAGGGGGAAAAGGAGGCGGAGCGCTGGTATGCGTCGCTCTTTTTGGGACGGCTTGCGTGGTGATTGTAAATCAGTGGAATGATGTCGGCCATGGATCTGGTCGAGCGACCCTTCAGAAAAGCGCTCACTACCTGCCTGTGGGTCTTCGATCTCGGGTCCTTCTGTCCACGAGTGCGAGGGTGAAAGAGAGCGGCGAGAAAATCACCCAGACTTCGAAATCCCCAGGTTTTTAACACATCATCTATTTTCTGCCAAGGACTGCGTCTTGTGGCACGCAACGAGACCTGGGATGAGGCAGAAGATGGAGCTGGTGTAACAGGAGTGCTTGGAGTGGAAGCAGAGCCGCGGGCACGAATTGATTCAATGGAAGGAATAGGGAGCGGCGCTGGTGTCTTCTTATACTTTCGTGTGAGCTGAATAGGCGGTTGTGGAGGTGGTTGCGGAGGATTTCCGTTCATTTGGGTCGTCAAGTTGATGTGTATGGCGGTTACACGCGTCGGATGCGGTGAATAAGGGTGCCAGAGGTGGCGGAAGAGCGAGAAGACGCGTCGTTATGGCTTGTAATGAACGTGGGAATCTTTTCAAACTCCGATGATTTGTAATAAGCAGGCCAGCGATCAGAGCATCAACCTTATCAACAGACTATAACATGCGAGGTACGAGCACATTGGTTATAGTGTCTGTCTATGAGAGACTATGTGTACTGGTGGCCAATACAGGTGCAAATATTTACCTCTGTGGCCCCCTTCTAGTCACGTGTTGTTCATCGTGTGCGCGATAACAGGATTGTTCACCTCTTGCGAGAAACGAAAACGAAAACGAGGCATCTCACGGCACGATCATTCGGCCATGCAGGCCATCAGTCCGTTGTTGTCACACTCTCGCGTATTTGCGGCAATCCGGAACAGCTGCCGCGTGCTCAGGCCTTAGACATTGAGGTTACAGCTATAAGTGAGAAACGATATCACAACCTAAGCGAAGCTCCACAACGTAGCCACAAAGCACCATACACAACTCTTAATGCTCACTTCATACATTACCATGCCGGGGAAGAGACACCACATGCCGCTGTTGAGGGCTGCATTGATGCGAGCCACTGCTGGTCAGCCACTTGCCGCACATTTAAGCCGCGGAAGCTCTCCTGTCTCTGCAGTTCTATAGCGTATTCCGGTGACCGATCACTGCTGTGCTGACCCGGTCATCGCCCGATCGGGTCCGATCACTGTTCCCATCACTTCATTTCAACCTCCGCTTAGCCTGCTCCCGAATTCTTCCGGCGGGTGGGTCAACCGATTTCTCTCTCCGCTCGATCATCGATCGCGCGAGGTCACCGCCTTTTGGGTGAGTGGGTCATCGCCACTTATGGTAATTCTGCCTGCCATTCAACGCCCTCTTCCATTTATGGCAAGCGGGTTCAAGTTCAAATATTCGCTAGCTCGTTCAAGTATTACCTGCTTATGCATCAGTTGAAATTTGAGTGTAATACCCTCCTACTTATGCAAATCGCTTTATTCTATCGTTGAGTGATCTCTTTTGAAGCAAGTTTGAAAGTTCCAAATAAGTCTATGTTTATTTTGGAGGATCAAAGGTTTCATCATCGTTCCTTCGCCTCATTTGACACTGCATTTACACACCTGGATACACCTATTCACTATCGCATATCTGGAAGTTCCGTGTATCGGTCATTTCGGAACTTGCTGGGAGACCGTCTCGGAGACGCACTTCAAGCCCTTCGCAATGCTGAGTTTTAAAGCTCATATCTAGAATATAAAGCTCCGTTTTGTGGTGTTGGTTGTTGCGGTTCCGCTCGACGAAAACTCAAGGCTTAATGAACAAGATCATGAATTTGAATGTAGGCCGCGCAGCACATATTCGGGGCCGTTTCTCAGTCCCTCGCTTCGGTTGGCTTCAATCCCACATCCATGTAGAGTTGTCCACCAGATCCACACGTATAGATGTTCGTATATGCCGCTCTCGTTATGTTTGAAAGGAGGAAGGTATTTCCTTTTTTTTTAAAAAAAAAAAAGAGAACTGCCAAGTGCTTACTGCAGTCCAAGTCCCATACTAACAACACGAAGAATGTGCGAGATGTATGTATTCAAATAAAATCTCCGTGCACACGCACGGGACACCAAGGAGAACTGCCAGTTGCAACAAGGAATCATTCATCGCGACGCTTGAAGCCGCGCCCGAAACAGGAGATCAGTAAACACACCCACTCACCGAAACGCGCACCGAGTACCTCCACTAGCATGCCGCCAAAGACGCACAACGCATCTGCGATCCCGCAGAGCACGGCATATGCAAATTGCGGCATACATTCGCACCGTGTCGGAGGGTATTTATGTACCGTCAAACCGAGATGGATGTGGGTAAAGCTGTGTGCGGCGGAGTAGCAGGCTCGTGTCGTGCTGCACTCAACAGACAAGCACCACTGGCACATGTTGTAGGTGGCCAGATTGTTAACTTATCGCGTGCAGCCGCACATGCAGCGCTAGGCGCGGAATCGCACCTGCGGTACGCATGCGGCTTCATCTTCTCGCTCTTCCCGGGAACCCTGACAACGCGCGCCGGCCGTTTGCCATCCCGAGCAATGCCCACGATTCCCGTCCAATCGGAGTTCTCATCTAGCGCGCCAGAGTTCTTGCACGCAATGTTCAGTGTCCACAGTCGGGAGCCATTCCCTGCGCGCTGAAAGTCAGCATCCTCAGCACACAGGAGAATGGCGGGCCTCAGTTTCGGGCCCAATGTGGCGCGCTGCTTTCGTGGCCCGCGGCGATGCCGAATAAGTGCGCGAAAAACGTGTCGCGGCGGTTGTCGGGAGCGGGGGTGCACGCGGTGATGCCAGGGGCACGTCCGAGCTCGTCTGGCGAAGCTCATGCAGCCCGTGCACCAGGAGTCGCAAAACACGTCGTGGATTGCAGGGAGCACACACACGCTGCGGCGGCTTCAAGTCGTGGACTTCGGAGCCGCACAAGCAGCATGAGACGCGGATTCGCGCTCGCGGTACGTATGCGGCGGATGCCTGCGATTGCCGAGCTGACCCGAGCGAATGTCCGCCGGGTATTGCGGTCAGTGAATGAGATACGTGCAACGCTGGACGTACCGCGCGCGCGTGGCAACGCCATGCTTCGAAGTGCTCTCTCTCTGTCTTCCATGAGCATGCATCTTCACCCCAGGAGTGGCTACGAGAAACGCGGTCGATACGGTGTGGCCGCCGGCGAGAGCAAACACACGCGTTATTTAAAAGCACGCGCGTTCTGTTTGAATAGAATATTGATGCCTCGAGAGCGGAATGGGGGTGGGGGAATCGATATCAGCGAAGTACACGTAGCGCGCGCCTGCGGAGGAGCTGGTCGGGTCGTGTTTTCCTTTGCGCAAGGAGCAGCGTGAGCGGCACATTGTGCTGTCTGTCCTTGCGCGGTTTGATGGTGTTCCGCGAGTCCTGCGCGCACACACTACGGAATGGCCTGCGAATGCGTAGGTGGACAAGAGCAGGAGGCGACGCACGGGATGCAGCACATCTTCAGTGTCTTGCGCGTCTCGTCGTCACGCAGGGCCGGGAATACACAGCTGGAAGGTCACTACCGCGTCTTGGGGGAAAATTCAGCAAACCCAAGGTAGATAGGGCGACGGGGCGCACCTACCCGTGCAGCATTCTCTCGCATGTAGGCATTTAAGCTGCGCCCATGAGAGAAACCCAAACAGTAGTGCCAGAAGCACGCACGGCGCAAGGCGCGAGATGTGCTGCGTTGACGCGAGTGGGATTGTGAATCAAAATAGAATATAGAAACACACCCCTCCGTCTGGATGGCATGCTCTTTTCCGTGAGCATGCTCCCGAACGCCGTTGCAGAGCTAATAGTATGTTCTGCTCGGGACGTACGCACTCGCGCCCTTTGGAGAAGCCCGCTCCGTGCGCTGCGCATTCGAGTTGCACCGGATCGATTCGCGCATGGGCTACACGCAGGGCGCCACGAGCTGCGAGCGCACAACAGCCCGCGCATTCGCAGGTGTTTCTGCGGATGCAGCATGTGGCGCCGCTTGAGGCGCCGCTGGAGTGCGCAGCCGCTCGGCGTAGCGTTTGCGCGCACCATACGGAGAGACGCGGCGAGCGC
This sequence comes from Mycena rosella, assembly GCA_029378255.1. Taxonomy (NCBI): domain Eukaryota; kingdom Fungi; phylum Basidiomycota; class Agaricomycetes; order Agaricales; family Mycenaceae; genus Mycena; species Mycena rosella. The sequence goes on along the minus strand of JARKIE010000296.1, from coordinate 93,685 downwards.
AGAGCTGCGTGATTGGTATACGCATGTCGGTGTCCTTGTCTACGTGAGCACGAAGTCAAGAGCGATGCAGGATTGCGCACCTTCTGCGCCGATTCTCAAGCATTTGCGCACCCCCTCCATGATGCGTCTGCGCGCACGAGGGAACCCTCCTCCTACTCGGCTCCTCTTCCAAAATCCAAATCCAGGCGTGTGGGTGGTCTGGTAGGATAGGATAAGATAAGATAAAATAAAAGAGAGGGAGATAGGGAGTGGGGTAGGAAAGAGGGAGATGCAAACACGCCCTTCAAAAACCCGAGCACGCCGGCCCACATGGCGCCCTGCATGCCGGGATCGGGCTCGACCCACGTGGAGCGCAGTATGGTGCGCGTGCACACGAGGGCGGGGGGGAGGGGCCGGCGGGCGAGAACGGCGGGCGAGAACGGCGGGCGAGAACGGCGGGCGAGAACGGCGGGCGAGGACGGCGGGCGAGGACGGCGGGCGAGGACGATGGGGAGCGCGGCCCAGGCGGCATACTGATGCGACGGAGCACCGGAAGCTTGAGCGTCTTCGCGGCGGTTCTCTGCATTCCCGTGCAGAAAAGTCAGTTGAAGCAGAGAAGCAGGAGAATATGACGCACCGGACGCTGCCCATCGGCTCGTAGCACATCCAGCGCCCCAGCGGTTTGCGAAAGCGAGAGAGAATTATGGGGTGCACCTTCTCTCCTATATACACGCTCGATCTGCTCCCACAAAGTAAGCTTAACGGGAGCGCGCACCGTGCGCCGGCTCAGTCAGAGGGGAGGAAGGCTGCTCACGTCGACATGAATCAGTTTAAGTAATGAAAATAAGAACGGGACGATGCCCCAGATAACGCGCTTTCGGGGACGCGTCCAAGCTTGTGCTGGCTCTGCTCGAGCGCGCATCTGAGTGCCGATGCCGCACAAAGGCGAATGGCCACGCGTTGCGAGGCTTGGGTTGTTGCCCATAGCATAGGAAAGAAACAAAAAGCAAAGGACCAACGCGGCCGCTTCGATGGCATGATCATCAAGGGCCGGATCAGCGTCGGACAGCAGGGTTCTTCGAGTTGGGGGGTCCCAAGAGGCTACTGAACACCGTTGCAGAGCGCTGGAGGTTACGGAAAGACAGATATATATGGTAATTACCCTAGGTATGCGGGACCTCAACGCGGTCACCCAAGTGGGTGACCTGGCCGCTTCGGCAAGCGGGCGGTCACCCGATTTCGATGACCTGACCGATCAAAATACCACTGGGGTACTCCCACAACCCCACCCAACCTACCCACCGGCAACTACCGTCTTTGCCTCGTTATGTCTATCAGTCAGAACGGTGTAAGTGTCTTGTCTCCCCCCTCCCCCCTCTTCCCTCCTTCCCTCTGCTCGCCTCTCCTCCATCTCTGATATACTCACCTTTTCTTGCCGTTGTAGTATGTCTGTACACCGATGTCCTACGACTAAACCTACTCGGTTATTTAAGTTTTATACCCTTTTTAATTGTAACTCAAAGAAGGTATACCTCATCCGAACCGTCGGTGCTGTTCATGACTGACGGACTCCTCTGCGCGCTTAGATTGCAGCCGATTGCGGCTCCACCACTGTCCCTTCTACCGCTCCCGTCGCCGCCGCCGTCCCTTCGCTCGCGGATTTCGACCTCCCCCATCCGATCAGCAAAGGTGCCACCGCCAACGTTTTCCTGGTCTGTCACACGGAGACCAAGGCGTTCTATGCTCTCAAGATTGCCCCCACGACCGGCAAGGCGGCCGCGAACTCTCGAGCAGGAAATGTTGCGCTCGGCGACGCAGGACTCGTCCCCTTTCGTCCTCCGCCTCGTAGGTGGCTGGCATGACACCGCTAACTACTATATTTTGACGGTCAGCCTCTTCCGTCCAAGTACCCTCATTATTTCTGACTGACATTCCTTATTAGGCATGGCACGAGGGCGGGTACCTGGTAACACAGTTGGTGCTAGAGGGGCGCTTTTCGCAGGAGCGGGCGAAGTTGTATGTCGCGCAGTTGGTAAGCACCTTCGTACATCCTTCCATCCGCATCTCACTGTTTCTCATCGTGGATTTTGGCATTGCAGGACCTGCACCGTCGGCGCATCATCCACCGAGACGTCAAGCCAGCGAACATTCTTTTCGTCCGGATCAGCAACGTCGTATTGTGCGACCCCGGATTCGCCCAATTCCTTCCCGTTGTCGACGGATCCGCGGGAGCCCGACTTCGTCAACTTCGACGTTGCCCCAACGCCACCTCTGGGAGTTTTAGGTGGGAGGAGGTGCCGATGACGAGCGAGCGGTGCGGAACCCCGCGGTTCGCATCCTCGGAGCAGAACTGTGGGCGGGAGTACTCGCACGAGACTGATATCTGGAGTATGGTGTCATTTTTCTTTATACTCACCGGGAGGGTAAGTTCTTCCTAAATATCGTGCAATTTACTTATGCTCTTCTATCCGGTCACCCATCCCGGCAACCCCAAGACTCACGAGAAGTACAGCAGAGTGTGTCAGGAAGAGCCGGTGCGCCTCGAGGACTACGATTGCTTTGACGAGGAGGTCCGCGACGTCCTGCGGTGGTTGTTGTTGGCGAAGAACGGATACGGTCCCGACCTCCCCTTGGGGAGCCTTATGCGCCGGAGACCGGCCCCATCCCTTGGTTCTCTTACGTCGACCCCACCTTCGTCGACTGTATCGCCCCCGAACCTGTACGCGTTCCGCCAATAAAGGCATGCTTAGGCCGGGTCAAGGAGCTTATCACGCCCAAAGTCAAGGCCCCATTCGTCCCTACTCCCGTCTTCGCCGCTCCCGCCCCCGCTCCCGTCGTCCCCGCCCCCGCCCCTGCCCCCGTCATTGTCGCTCCACACCCTGTGCCCCGCCCTAGCCACCGAGATGGATGTACCGTACCGCGCTTCGTCTTCCGCATCCGTCGAAACACCTTTCCAGGTTTCAACTTCAGCGCGCCGTGCCCAGGCGATGGGACTTAGATCCGACTTCAGACCCGGAAGAGGAACCGTTCGTCGCTTCATCCTGACACTTTTCGGACCGTCGGATGTGCCATCCCCCGACGCGACGCGCTCTCCGGTTCCTGCTCCGACGCCATCCCTGATCTGTGTGGCTTCCAAATCCTCGAGGCTTCCCGGTCAAGCCTCCGTCGTCCCTCTCCAAACGGTGGTCGCACATCTGGCACAGGTTTGTGCTCGACGGGCAGCGGCACCCTTCAGCGCGGGCAACGGTTCCTGGACTGGGCCCGGCGGTGTTTGTGTGGTCAGGTCGTCAGCCTCGCGTGCTGAGCCTAGTCGCCCTCTTCTTATCCTGGATCTTTCATTCTTATTCTCCCGGTACTCGTCGGCTCTTCCGTCGCACCGGCACGGTCTGTTCGTCGGACACCACCCCCCGCTCTCTCAACCTCCGCCTCCCTCGCTCCTTCTTCCTGCTGTCCCGCTTCCACGTCGTCAACGGCAACTCGTTTCGGACACCAGTACAAAACCTCCTTCGGGAAGAGGCGCATTGGGGCGGGTTGGTGAGTAGGACGGTGCTTGGCGCAGTAGATGGGCGCGCGTTTGAGTGGGGTCCAGTGGACACAGGACCGGTAGTCTAGTAGTAGTGATGCGGCTGTGGGGTCCAGGACTGGTTGGGTGAGCCCATGGACGCAGGGCGGCAATGCTTGCAGGAATATATTATGTCACCGACCAGATCTCTGAGTTTATTGATGGGACGATAAAAACAACCAATTTTGGTGTGCACCCATATATATTATATAACCAGCGGTTACTTCCAAATCCGTACAGAAATATGCGAATAAAATACAAATGACATTAGTGTAAATGGTGCTACAGTCAGACTTGTGGATTTTGTGTGGTCCTGACATGGGCTACCGCCATGCAGTGGCTGCATCGGAGTTTTCGTTCGAGGAAAAGTGACATTGACCGCATCGACGATGAGCGAAAGGGTGGGAAGATAAAAGTAACACTCGCATTCGGTCCGCCTAATGAGATTCGGCAGCCACCCGCATTTCCGAAACCAAGATATCAGCCGAAGGCCTCGCCGCGGGTTTCTCAAGCCAGCATGTGTTGACAAATTCCCAAAGTCCATCTGTCATGAGGGGGTTTTCCGTTGGTCTTTCGGGGCGCTTGCCTTGCAGTATATCGCGCACAACACGATACTCATGCGGGATATTTGAAAAGGGATCCTTGAGGGTGTAGAGCTGGAGAAAATCAGAGTGTGATCAAATCAGGAGGATGATGATCTCACTTCCGCACATAGGCATCCGAAAGCGTACACATCGCTTGCGAAGGTCTGAACGGATGGATGATCGTTAACCAACTCGGGCGCCATCCAGCGAATACTACCTCCCCCCCTTGAGAGGTGTATCGAAGCAACAGAACTACGACTGTAGCCAAAGTCGATGATACGAGCACTCCCATCCTTGGCGACAAGAACATTACGCTGAATCGACCATCAGTAAGCTCCAAGAAAGGAAACGGAAGAAGCATACGCCACGCAAGTCGCCGTGGACGATTTTCTCAGGCTGGGAATGGAGATATTGTATGCCTTGAGCAATTTGAAAGAGCTGAAGCATATCAGCCCTAGACACAGCTAGCAATTACAGCTCAAACAACTGACCAATCTGTTCACATGCAACACGTCTACCGTGCCGGTGGATTTGAGATCTGTGAGATGCTCCACGGTAGTTCCTCCCTCCACCCACGGAGATACCATGTACAGGGTAAGCGAGGACGGCTCGCGGTAAATCCCAATCAGAGGCAAAATATATTGATGGTGCAGTTTGACCCAAGTGAGAGCTTCTCGGTGCACTCTCTAGTACATGCCGGTCAACCACGTACAGATTACCCTACGCAAGGAAAAACTCACTGGAAGTACATTACATGGACCATCCCTCAATGCCCGCATGCGCTTCAACGCCACCACTTTGCCATTCCGCACGCCTTGAAAGATGTCGGAGGAACCACTGGTTTTGAAGGGGGTCTTGCTGCCCACGGTCATACCGTCAACGAGTGGGAGGGAGGGAGGAAGCGGGTTCAGAACTTCATCTAGCGTCTGGTACAAGTCCTGAAGCCTCGGGCACTCCTCAGGAAGCGTCTAAGAAAATTGAGAATTAGAACAAAAATAGAAGAAAAGGCACAGACATCCAGTTTTTGCACAAATTCCACAACATCAAGCAACCGTCGGACATCTTCCATCTTAAGGCCCTTGGCGACTCGAATGTCTTCCTTAGATTGGCTGACTAGAAAAATGTGCTCCATAATGTGCGTGTCATCGCTGTTCAGTGCATTCATCATTGAATCAGCAGTCACACCCAGGGTGGCCGCCAACTAGTTGAGAGAACGGTCAAAGGGGCACCACGCGCGTAGGTGGTGGCAATTACCTGTAATAAGGATTTCCTGGACTCTACGCTACGCGCAAGACAGGTGACGGGATCTGTTGCGATATACTTCACACTGAACCTGAATCGATATGATAAGGCGCGCGAAGATCTTGCTCGATGCGAGTAGTTACCCCCGATTGTGTGCCGAAGCGAATTTCTGCAGAAATGACACGCAGTTCTGAATGCATAGATTGGTTATTCGAGCGAGACGAAATGAGTCTCAAGGCGTACCGAGTGCATGTATATTTTTGACCCATCTATGTCCAATCCGAGCAAAGTAGAAGGTCCTGAGTCGGGCATTCCGTGACTTTGTTGCGATGAATGAGCTCAAAAGTTGAGTACGACGCCTCTGCATGAAGTATGCTGTTTGCATATCATGGTGCGGCGTCGTGCCTCGTGGATTGCTCGTGGATCAACGGCCACATCTAGTCCTGTGGTTACCACGCCCTGACGTAGGTGATCGACCTTATTGTATAAGCATCCATTTTGGAAAATCACGTGAGCCTTCCTTTCGACGCGACTTGGTGCGCCGGACGCGACGAACCTCCATCAAACCAGATTATGTGGGGCAAAAAAACTGTAGACATCAGAAATAATGGTGTAAACACAGTCCCTCCCCCAATTTCCCCAGGAAACACGGATAAGAGTCCAAGTCCGCGGTTGTATCTCATAAATGCTTACGAGGGGTCAAATGGGCGCAAAGAAAATCGGAGAATGGCTATAACGAGCTAGGGAACTATTCAAGGTCAAAAAACCTCAAAATACATGTTCAATGGCGCAGAACAAACCAAAGACGCGTGAAATAAATGAGTTGTTTGGTCGTGCATCGTCCATCATTACATAATAAGATCGGACGCCGCTTATTTGACGCGGTAACTAACAGACTGTCTCGGTAACCCAGACGTTCTATGTGACAGTTCTGCGCTCTGCGCGCACGGACCGGTTGATCCGTGATTGACAGCGGAGTTTGAAAATCAAAGTGCAGAACTGTCACCCGAACGTCTGGGGCATTTCGTATACGGAAACCTCCCATCGAGTCACATTCTGATGTCACGCTTGGGGCGAAATTATTCAGTATGTACAACAGGTCGGTGGGGGCCCACAAGTAAGTATACATTAGGAAACATTAGATAATAGGCAATAGGGCTGCCGCCCGTTGCCGTGGCGGCAACGGCCGTCGATTCACGGCCCGTCGAATGGTTGAAAAGAATCTGTACGGGACGGGACGGTCGACGGCACGGCCGTCACGGCCGTCGAAACGGCAACGGGTAGATGAGAATCAATGTTCCCTCATACCTGTTCAGAATTGACTCCTATGGAGACAGATCGAGTTTAAAATGCTCAGGAACATCATATTGGTGCTCTTTACTCTCTCACCGATTCGTAAAACCTCACTTCTGTTCAGCTCAAATGATTCAAGCTCCGCCATCAGTTGCGGCAATTGCCGTGTTCAGGCCAAAACTTTGAACATCTGTGGTATCCGGCGGGTAGACAAGTGGATTAATATGGCTTTATGTCTGTGGATGCGCACAGAACAGAACAGTTCCAGAGTAGATTCTAGCCTGATTCACCACTTGTGAGTGTGGTAGCTATTAAACCCGTCGAACGGCCGGTACGGCCGTGTTTCAACAGGCCGTGCGGATAGGAAAAAAATGTCCTACGGGACGGGCACAGCACCCGTTCGGCGGGTGCCGTCGAACCGTGGCGACGGTAACGGGCGGCAGCCCTAATAGGCAATGGGTTCCGGCTTTTTCCCAAGTCCCAGGAGGTCAAAAGAAACGGCAGTAGGGCAAAAGTTAGTCCTTTGGTTACCGGTATCCTGCGTTATTATATAAGCATCAACCACGTGCCACCTCGAGTCGACGCGACTCGACGCGTCGGACGCGATGGAGGACCCTGAGGTGAAGAAATCAGAGACAGAGCCAACACATTGATACAAAAAAGTCTTGTACAGCTTTCAAACTTTTCGTATTCAGACGGAAAGACGAAGGTGAAGAAATTGACCAAATTCGGCACGGAATTTGCCCAAGAATCTTGAAGGAAGAATTATTATGAGCGGTAATTGAGGGGATATGATTTTGAACCACTAGATTCTTCCAGACATTAAATGTCACTGAAATTCATGTTGAATGCTCCGAATGAGGGGAAGACGCGTGAAATACATGAGTTGTTTGGTTGTGCATCTCCATCATTACATAATAACGCAGGATACCGGTTATCAGGCGCGGTAACTAACAGACTTTATCGAGCAAGGAACAAGCTAGAAACGATAAAGCATCTGTCAAGAGAGACTAGGCAAAAGTATGTGATTTTCAGTTGGCTTTGACTGTCTTCAAAGTGGCATAAAAAAGCAGAAAAAATTCCAGTACATCTAAGCATCTATATGTATTAGTAAGACATGCCCCAAAGCCAGGCAGGGCACAGAAGGGAGGGAGAACGAGAGATGTGACACAATGGGGGGTGTTACTATACGAAATGCCCCAGACCTTCGGGTGTAATCTGTGTGCCTTCTTTTTCAAACTCCGACTGACATTGACAGCACGGATCACACCCGGAGGTCTGGGTTACTGAGACAGACTAACAGACTACAACGAGCGAGGAACGAGCGTGTTTATGTTGTAGCATCTGTCTAGAGAGACAAGGCCACATCATGGAGATGGGAACTGATGAGCTGATGTCTAAGTGTACAGTGTTACATGCATGCAAATGTGTGTAATCATGTATATATAGTCCGGAGCCTATGACAGGATTAACCTGTCATAGTGGCCTTTTGGCTCAGTTGGTAACGGCGCTAACTCCGGGCGTGTCACATAACAGTCACTGTTATATTCTGAGCCAGAGGGAGGAAGGACCCGGAGCCCGCAGGGGTCTGGTCCAGCACAAGTCCGAAAACCGGAGACCGGAACGGGACCAGAGTCCAAAGATGTCGGCTATTCTCGCAAGCACCACAGCTCAGAAGGGTGTGCAACAGTCTGGCATCTAAGCCGAGACAAACAGAGGGACAGATACTGCATGGCGTATAGCCAAGCCAATAGGGGCTACTCCGAAAATGGTGATCCGGTCGGAGCCCTGCTCCCGGAAGAACTCCGGAAGCAAACAGAAGGTCCGCAGATACAATCCAGTGGAAGATGGATGAGGATCGGAGGAGCATGGGAACCGGGGGTCCGAAGGTTGGAGGTCGGAGATGGAGTGGAAGTTAAGACAGAGGATGAAGAGGACGTCCGGAGGTTTGGTGCAACTCCGGAGTCGAGCCAAAGACAAGATGGTGAAGTGGTCTCAGTCCATGAGAGGAAACATGGAAACAACGTTAATTTTACAGCTAAAGTACATGAGGATATTGAAGTGTATTTATACTAAGTCTGTTATTGTTAACCTAAATAAGGTAAATGTAACGTGACCTAAAACATAACAATAAGCGAGAGTCCATATATGGACAAAGAAGTTAGCTGAGTAAGACAGGACAATAAACGAGAAGTTGGGAAGATCGGATAAACAGATAAACAGATAAATGGAAAAACACTTAGTAATCTGTGATAGGGTAATAGGCCCGATGGTCCGAGACCATCCGAGCCAGCTCCGAACTGGTCCGAAGGTCCGAAATCCGGAGAACGGAAGGGGAGGACCGAAGATGAAGCAATAGACGGGAAGTGCTCAGTAATCCTTCATTGCGTGAAAACCCGAGATGCAACAGAACTCCGAAGGTCTCGGAGGACCGGAAGCGGAGTGTGACCGGAGTGTGACCAGGGGTATCCAAGCCCAAGTGCACAGATATAACATACAGCCACGTCAAACACTGCTGAATGCCGATCCCCACCTTCATTTGAACCACTTGACCGTCCAAATTAAATGCTAGACCATTTCTGCACCTCATAACATGGACAAACTATTTTAAATTAAGTTATAAGTCTATTATTCTTTCATCTCCACCTCCTCATCCACCTACAAGGGTATCTGGGCCGGTCAAGCTGGCACAGGGGGCAGGTAGGTTGGGCTGTCAGGCTGAAAAATAACAATATGGACCTCTCAATAAGTGGTCTGGGTTTGGCCCAAAATGGCTTCCTATCGACTTCTTAGGTATCCCAACTTGCTTGTGGACATCTCAGACAGAGTTCTCTCGTTTTAACCCCCATCTCAATGGCCAGAAACGGATTGCGAAGGATGTCAGTGACCTGTCAATTTATATCTGCATTAATTCGGCCGTTCCAATCGACCCGAACACCGCTGGTGATGTGGCACGGTGCAAAATAGAGGGATGTGAAACGAATTGGGCGAGTTGCAGTCCAGTCTCCTGCCTTTTCAAGTTCCTTCATCAATTGTGCCCATACTAGTATCATCTGGATTGCCTTGGATTTGAAAGTGTATTGGATGGGTGGACATTGGGGTTGGGCTTTGATTGATTGGCCGGCGTTACTGTTTGTTCTTGTTGATTCGGTTGTAATCCAAAAATACGACGACACACAACTCTTTCCGGCTGCCCCGGCTTCAAGTCTCAATCGTTCTCTCTGAAACTTAGGAATCAAACAATCATTATGTTTAGGATTGCAATCCATCTGGCAGGACTTTTTTCTCTCAGTTGGATATTCGTCGTGCCCCAATTCTTTGGCCCATACATCAGCCAAGCATCGAGGGGTTGTGCGTACTCTTCATGGGTAGCTGGGCTGCCGGGACACACTGGGTCATAATCTCAGAAGTATCCCGGAGGTATGGGCTATGTGAATTGCATCTCATTATTAATATTATACTTCATTCAAGTCATAACTTCGGGTACTGTACAGTAAGTTGAAGTAATTGTAATTCATCCGTCATCCTCCACGTCAGACATGTCGACAGAATCATCTCGGACACTCCTGTTGTATTGCTCTACCGCTGCAAGGAGATGCTCAAGGCACTGCACTGCATATTGTTTTTGAGATTGGACTTAGCCGGAATGAGCTTTGGAATAGCCTAATTAAACTGGTGATGGGCGGCAAGCTGATCCTCGAGCTGGGCCTTCGAGTGCTCCTTCAGAGTGGCTATGTCGGTGACAATTTTGACACCTGCTGCATGTGCTGCAAGTGTGTTGCGCTTATCCACGAGCACCTGTCTTTTCTGGTGCTTGGTCTCTGCCTTCTTCACGTTATGTTCGCGAGTCGCCGCGGCCTTCTGCTTTACGATCCCGCTGGAGTCGAACTTCCGGTATTCCCGTAGAATAAAGGTGTGCTGTGCTTCGGAAAAATTCGCATCCATAAGCGCCTGAGTGTTATTGCGGCTGAACATCGCACGTGAACTGAAGGCGTGGGTTGTGGAGTTGACCTTCATTCGCTTGTCCCATCGGAGCTGGCCCAGTATGCCCTCATTGGCATCGTTCATTGTTTCCATAAATGCTTCAGCTTTCTGTTCATCTGACAGGGCTGCAACAGGACCATCTGCGTCGAATTCCGATGTGAACCGCTCCCAGGCTGCAAGAGCACCCTCGAAGAAGGCCACAGTGACCTCACGAAGATGCGGAAGAGTCGGGGCGAGTTTTCTGACGGCAGCAAGAGCTTCGGGGAGATGCCATGGGCGCCCATTGAGAGTACCACGCTCGGAGGTGGCGTCCGGGCCTAGAATAAAATCGGGGTCGGCAACAACTGCCCGAACATGGTCCTTTACCTGCTCGTAAAAAGGTCCGAGGTCGAGAACATTGACATTCTCTGTTCCGGGACCACAAACACAGGTGCAGTACAGATACAACACCGAAAGTGCGTAGTGAATCATAGCGCATAGCTCAGTGAGAGTCGCTGCGTCGTTCAGCACTTTGTAGAGGTTCGATTCGAGATGGTTGAAGCTGGGTTTTTCCTTCTTGTCGCAAACCTGTTCCAAAAGCGCCAAGTATTCTTTGAGATAGGTGATAAGTTCTGCGGCTGCATCTAGGTTGGATCCATAGCGGGTGCTGCTGGTAGCGGGGAAGTGTTTAGATCATCCTGTCTTGATAGTTTCGAAATAGATTATGTGCGTATTTTGTAGGCCCTTTTTATCGTTGGAATGGTTGAACAGGGTCCCCGCAAGTAGGGTTGCCTTGACGCCACCAGACTCCGAGGCGGCGAGAGCACGACGTTGAGCGGGATTCATCTCGGCGAAGATGGTGGGAGCATCGGCAAGAGTGGAGGAATTGGCCTTGTTGGTGAGCAGAACTGGTGGGCGCACCTCGGGATGTTTCCACCAGGATTTCATACTATCTGCGCCGTTCTTTGTCGTGTTGAGGTCCTTATGCATACAACACCCTGCCCAGAGGATGGAGTCATAATCGTGCTGCTCCTCGTCCGTCATGGCATCGTAAATGTCCTGCCCAATGGCCACCTTGATCTCCTCCATCTCTGCCAAATTGCGCTTAATTTTCTCCTCCTCAGACAACACATTCCAAGCGTCTTCTCCCCTGCTTCCGCAATCTTCGCCTCATTTGCCTTCTCCACAAGCAACTTCAGATTTTCCGGTGACGTCGCAAGCAACTGGCAAGTACCGAGGTCGACTGAGCCTCTCCTTACAAGGCAGGTCTTTATTTCCATTTTTGGACATTGTTTGTACATGTTTTGTTACAATATCCTGAGCATATCCCGAGTCCATATATGGTAGCCATCAGACCTCAGGATATTGTAAGGATATCCTCAGTATGTTTCAAATATCCTAAGCATATACGGCCTCTGTATTTTACAGGCATATTCTGGGTATATTTGTAATATCCTGAGCATATCCTGAGCATATACAGGCCCTGTATATTGCTTATTGTCCCCAGTGTCATGCGGTCCTGGTGATGCGCTGTGATGCATGTGAAACAGAGCCTCTAGAGGGAGCCACAGAGAGGTCTGCCACTACGGTCGCGCCACGCATCTATGTAGCTCTACCGGGAAGTGCCGGCTCTACTCAGTGCTACCTCGTAACCGGCTCTCTATGCCGTGACCGTGGTCTCTACATGCTCAAAAGGTGTTTCCAGATGCACTGTGAATGGGTATGCTCGTGCAGTTGGCAAAAAGGGAAGCAAAAAGGGCCTTCTTGCATCTGCGGCACCATGTTCGGCGGGCCAAGTGATTTCCAACTCCGCCTGAGGGAATTGATCCTCCTGCCGGCTCTGTACCATTATTAGTATATGCCTCTCTCTAATTCGCGTATACACATGTTATATAGATATCACGGTGACGGCAGATGCTGTGGAGCTCTTTGCTGGCCAAGTCGATACACACATTGGACATACATGAAGAGGAAAAATTCAATCGTAGATTCAACTTTTGAGTAATACATGTATAAAGTAAGTAGTTGTGTCTTGCGCCAATGAGTTCTGTGTAATACTATGCCTGCCCACAACTCCTCCCAATGGTGATGCACAGCATGCCAGCAGCAAAGGGCAGGAGGGTGAGGGCAGATGAGGGATGGTGACAGGTGGCAGGAGACATGCAGAGTGGAGCAGAGTTTGAAAGCTCATCAAAAGGGGCGAAAGAGGACGACGAAAAGGAATGCAAAAAGGAAGCAAAAAGGGACAGTTGCTCATTTTTCAAAAAGGGCCCTTTTTGACTTCCTTTTTGTGTTCCTCTTTGCTTCCTCTTCCAAAAAGGAGTGAAAAAGCAAGGGAAAAAGGAGGCAAAAAGGAGCGAAAAAGGGCTACTGTGAACAACCCTATTGTATATTGTACAGAGTACTAGAACAAGCAATGGGATACCTTCAACTCAGTTTCAGGACATTCATTTGCCGCCGAATACAATCATTTTCCTCAGCCAACACCTCTATCAATTCTATCTCATGATAGGGTCCAAAGCTGCAAGTTTTCATCCATATGTTCTTTGAGGCCCCTCGGCAGTTCGGCATGCAATGATCCGAATCTTTAAGCTTTAACATCCTTGGCCAGACCGTTAAGCCTTGAGGGTTTGAGGCTTCATAAGTCTTAACCGAATTAAGGCCTTAAACCTTAAGCCAACACTGGGCCGAGGAGGTTGCAAGGAGGTCGAGATAAAAAAATATGGCCCAAGTGGATTTTTTGACGGATCCGGATACCCTTGTCCACCTACTACTAGTACAAACTGCTCTTCGGCGATATGGGCATCTACTAGCATCTACTGTATTATTACATTCAATTCGACCGGGGGGGTGACGTGTGACCCAAAATACCCATACAACCATTTGACCACGGCCGAAATTTTGCATGACAAACCCGAAAAATTCGACCACCGGAACGAAAAATTTGGATTTTAAGCATTGCGGAGGTAATTTTGAGCAAATTTGGAGGGGTCGTGATGAAAATGGCATTCAACCAACGGCTGGGTGATGCGTGACAAAATACTGAGATTCGCCATCGACCAGGGGGTGGGTGATGCGTGACGGTTGAATTGAATGTAATTGTACAGTACTACGACATGGTCGTGCCAACAATCAAGGCCTCCAGCGACCTTGTGTAGGCGACCGGAAGGGCGGTGACTTGGATGTGCAGAACAACATTCAGGAAGATTACTGTATTATTTCGATCATTTCGACAGGGGGTGTGACCAAAAAACCAGTTCAACAATTCGACAACCACTGAATTTTGGCATGACACCCTTCAAAATTCCGACATCTGAGACACAAAATGTGGGTTTTTAGCATGGTTGAGAGAAATTTGGGTTGGTCGTGATGAAAATTGCATTTGACAGACCCCTCCATGGGGGTCTCGTGACTTCTTACCACCACCATCTTGGTGAGGGTGAGAGGTCGTGGGCTCCCCCCGTTGCAGTACGTGACGCGGGCGGCAGTACGTCCCCCGGCCCACAATCAAAAGTGGGGCCCCCTTCTAGGGGAAGAGCTCGTAGGGCTAAAATACGGAGATTCGAAACTCCCCTTCCCAAAAATAAATAATTTATGTAAAGGCTGTGGGAATAGAACGGCGCTCGACGCCATACGTAACTCGCAACAGCCTGCAAATACCCACCACTACTCTCCCCCCCCTGCACGCACGAGGCCAGGCGGGGGACGCATGATGTACCCTGCGGAAAACAGGTGCAGATACCCTCCTACATGGCAATCCACCGCTGACCAATCCCCAAAAAGGGCGGCCGCGCGTTCTTTCTCCCCCCATCTTTTCGCTCTCTTCGCCCACTGAGGGAAACCGTGCAGTGCGTACACAGTCCGGCCAAGGCCGCCGCAGCTAACCAATCCACAGCCACGCTGGAGACAGACAGCGCCTCGAGCTCCACGCCCCCGCAGCCTACCCCCCCGCCCAACAAAGCCCATAAACGGTCACGCCACGACATCCTGCGAGACCATTCCCACCCAGAACGCGAGTCCCCCCAGAAGCGCTACCTCGGTAAACGCTGCGAGGCGCCCCCTGCCCCCCCACACTTCTCGCTAGTCGCCAGCACCTACGAGGACGACTCCCCCGTCGAAGACCTCACCTTCTTCGACCTTGCCGTCCCCAACCCCCTGCAGCCCCCCTCCGTGGACGCCTCCGCCATTGCCGCCGCCTACGCGTTGAGCCCTCCCGTCTCCGCCCCCAGCCCGTCCAGCACAGCGCAGAGCGCCCCCCCGTCCCCCTCGCCGTCCGTATGCTCCCTTTCTGCTTCCCCATCCCGCACCGCGACTCCCCACCCCGACGACGACGAAATAATGAACGACGCCATCGTCGAAGCAGCCTTCAAGGCCCCCACGCGCGACGAGTTCATCGCGGCAACGCCCAAGTCCCGCGACGACAACCCGCATCACCCTGCCGCCGTGCACGACCCTGGGAACGGGCAGGCCATCACCCAGTACACCGGGTTCCAGGCCAGCGACCCCGGCTGGAGCAACCCCATCCTTGCCAACCACGTCCTCCTCAAGCACATGAGCGACGACACGCAAAAGGAGGTACGCGAGAACCCCGGCAATTTCCTCGCCGCCACCCCCCTTCAGCGCCGGCAACGTCCTCTTCGCCAAGTACAAGAACGTGCGCAGTGACTCAGTCGGAGTCCTCGAGGAGGTCGCCGGGAAGGGCAACGTTAAATTGATCATGCCCCAGCCCAAGGCCGCATCCAAACCAGCACCCAAACCAGCGCAACGCGGGCCGGCGGGGAAGCACGATAAGTTCGCCGGCCTCATATTCATGCTCATCCGATGCTCTGACGCCCAAATCCGCCACGAGCTCACCACCCAGGCCACCTTCACGAGCGACCGCCTGCTCGCGCTCCATGTCACAGCCTTCAACGCCGCGCAACTCTCGTGGGCGATCAGCTTCTTCAAGACCGACATCGACGACCTGCCCGACGTCACCGGAAACCGCCTGTGCTGGGCCGTCTACGAGACGCTCACCAAGGGCTCACCGGCGCTGAAGGCGGCCAGCCTCATCGACCGTGCGACGCAGGGAGGGAGCACACTCTCCCGGAACCAGCGGTTCCTTGACTTCGCTAACACGTTCGACGTCCGCCATCTCCCCCACGACAACAACCCCGTCTACGTCCTCTATGCAAAGCCGTGCACCAAGGACCCCAAGCTCTGGGACAACATCCGCGCCGCCCTCCGCATCACGTACACCGACATGCTCGAGGCCTTCATCCCGCACGCAAACACCGCCTCGGGACACAACCTCTGTGCGGACTGCAAGCTTGACTGCCACCCCAAATACAACTGCATCTTCACGGTGGGCGACAGGGGCTTTTGGGGCCCCCGCGGTCTGGACTCCATCCTCAAAACCCTGAACGGCGGCGACTCGGACTCCGAGGGCGACATGCGCGGCGAGCCCCGCCCGCGCACGTCCAACGCACCGTTCCTGTGCAGCCGCGGAGGATTCAATAGACGCTAGATGTATACTGCATATGTAACCCTGCTCCTGGATAATCCGGCCCCTTCGCATACTTCTGTGTACTGCCGCTCCTTCTTTATGCCCCCCCGCTCCCCTAAAAATGATAATAAATTTTTATCACACCTTGCGAATCCTGCAGGAACCTAAGTTTGGGCTTAGAAGAAGCCGTGCCCGAAATACTAAAAGGTACGCAGCCCGACCCCACTTACATTTACCGACTGCAGCCTCACGGCGCAGGACGGGACGTGGGGAAGGGTTACGCGTGGCGAAAACAGAGACGCACTCAACTGATGGCCTGTGCATCGATCGGGAACGACTCCGTGGACGCTACGCCGCAACGGCGGGGCTCCACTACAGTGAGCCGGGGTCCGCCGGCCAGCACTCCTGGCATGCGCGCCTCCAGACGGAGCACTCCCACAAAGTGCCCCCGCGCGGAGGCACGCAACCCCACCGGACGCGGCAGCAAGACCGCAGACTCTAGCGAGGTCTCCGGCCAGCCACGCCTACCACACCAGCAACAAAAAATACAGATGGGAGCGATGCTCCACCCCCATGGTACGGGAATGTACCAACTGACGGGTTAATGGCAGAAACGGCAATGGGACGCTCGGGCATCGTAGGCGGCGGGAGCTCTGCCACCGGCGCCCGCCCAACCAATGAGGATGCCCGCAGTGGAGGGGAAATGGCTCGCGCGCGCCCTTCGGGGAGCGCCGATGCAACTCCTGGAGCAGTACGCCTCCAGGGGGGCACCAGTACGTGTGCTGTGCCGATTCAAAGGCACGGGCCGATTCAAAGGCCCCAACACCGTCCATCGCATGACGAAGATCCCGCATCTGGGGATTACCAGCGCCACGCTGAGGGGGGCGTCCGAGCCCCAGAGGATAGTGAAATCCACGGAGGTGCTAACACCTTACACGCGCCCGTGGCGCGAGCACCAACACCGCCCATCAACTGGGACGCGTTCTACGACAGCATACCGCCCAGGACCCCGTCGCCACCTGCAGACGATGATGATGGACCACAACATGCGAGACCTCCTCCAGATGAGGAGGATAAACGGCCGATGCACCATGACGACCACCAGGATGGTGATAACCACCAAGATGATGGACTGCCATTCGCAAACGGCATACCACCCGACCGACCCCCCACGCCGCTGGACCAGACGCGTACGTTTCCTGGGCCACCGCGCCGCCACGCGGCAGGGGGCCGACGCAAGAAGTCGACCAAGGCTTCAATTCAGGTCTGTGCACTGAATATCCACAGGATTGGGAACCCCAATCCCTGGCATCCAAAGCACAAATGGTACCACGTTAATCAGTTGTCAAAGGAATATAAATCAGGAGTAATGATACTCGGGGAGAGCCACCTGAACGCTCTGCGACATGCTAATATCCAAGCGCTCTTTGGCAGACGACTGGAGGTTATCTTCTCAGAAGACCCCGTCAGCCCTAATGCGAAGGGTGTTGCATTCGTAATAAATAAAGAATTAGTTGACACAGATAACATACGCACCTGGGAGATAGTCCCGGGCCGTGCGATGCTGCTCGAAGTTGAGACACACAAGGGGGAGAAGATGGTCATCCTGGGGATATACACCCCGAACATGCCGCTCGCGAACGCTGCCTTCTGGAAAAAACTACATAAGTTCTTCATCGATAACCCCACGATACCCAAGCCCGACATAATGGGCGGCGACACGAATGTTGTCGAGGAACCCATCGACAGGCTGCCCAGTCGCGCTGACCCCGAGGCGCCGACGGCGGCACTCGACCTCCTTCTCACAAGCCTCAAGCTTGTTGACGGGTGGCGCAAGACAAACCCAGACACGAAAGCGTACACTTACATACAGTCGCGGCGTAACATCGAAGGGGGGCTCGCAGTCCCGTCTTGACAGGATTCACATCCGCAGGGACAAATATGGGCAGGCGTACGACTGGCGCATGACCACCGTAGGAATTTCGACAGACCATTGTATGGTCTCAGTCTGTGTTACACAAGAAGGGGCACTGACGACGGGGCCCGGGAGGTGGGTATGGCCAGTGCATATCACCAGGGACAAGGAACTCACTGAATATATCCACTTGAGAGGGATGCAGACGCTGGAGGCAGCGGAAAGAGCGGCACGCTGGCCGGCCCGAGACCCAGTGTCGAATGTGCAGACACTCTGGGCGAAATTCCAGTCCGATATACGGGACAAGGCCCGCACACGTGCAAAGATTCTGATCCCGAAAGCTGAGCTCGAGATCAGGAAATTAGAGGAGGACCTCCACAGCACCCTAAATGATCCCACAATACCGGAGGAGGAAGTGATCCTCTTACACTGGGGACAATAAGCAATATACAGGGCCTGTATATCCTCAGTATATCCTCAGTATTTTACAAAAAATCCCCAGAATATACCCCCAATATACGGGGTCTGTATATGCTCAGTATTTTTGAAACATACTGAGGATATCCTTACAATATCCTGAGGTCTGATGGCTACCATATATGGACTCGGGATATGCTCAGTATTTAGAAACACAACATGTACAAACAATTTCCAAAATAGAAATAAAAGACCTTCCTTGTAAGGAGAAGGCTCAGTTGAGGGGAAATTGGGAGTTTGATGCTAGGGTTAGGGTTTCCTTATCAGGTATATCTTATCTTATCTATTTCCTTATAAGGAAACCCTAACTCTAACTTTAATTTTCTTAATTGCCCTCAGCTGAGCCTCTCCTTACAAGGCAGGTCTTTTATTTCTATTTTGGACATTGTTTGTACATGTTGTGTTACAAAATACTGAGCATATCCTGAGTCCATATATGGTAGCCATCAGACCTCAGGATATTGTAAGGATATCTTTAGTGTGTTTCAAAAATACTGAGCATATACAGACCCTGTATATTGGGGGTATATTCTGGGGATTTTTGTAAAATACTGAGGATATACTGAGGATATACAGGCTCCGTATATTGCTTATTGTCCCCAGTGTTAGCCGCCCTCCTTACAGAGCGCCTGGCGAAAATCCATGTTGCAAAGCACGAGAAAACCAGGATATCAGCTAAGATCAGAGACCGCCTCGAGGGCGAGGTAATAGGCCAGTACTGGTCAGCTGTGAACAAATCAAAAAAAGCCACACGACGTACTTCGCAGACTCTTGAAGCCCGGGCATGACCCGCTGGGAAACACAGCCGCAAAGTATGAAACTGATTCCTTGCGAATGGCGACGATTGCACGGAATTATCACAAAAGAATCCAGAAGATTAGAAGGGACACTGCACCCGACCTGCGCGACCCGACAATTGGGGTGGTACTCCAGCGCGTTGTCCGCAAAACAACGCCGGACCAGACCGAGGACCTCCAGAGGCAACTCACAAGAGAAGATGTTGAACTTGCACTAAAACCTTCAGCAAATAACAAAGCACCAGGACTGAATGGAATACCATATGAAATCTGGTGCATATTGGACTCCCGCTTCCACACGAATACATTCCAGGATAAGCCGGCATTTGACATCATCGGGCTCCTCCACATGCTCTACAACGACATTGAATCACACGGAGTTACCCCCGGTACAGGGTTCTCGAAGAGTTGGATGGCACCAATCTACAAGAAAAATGACCCTGCAGACATCGCCAACTACAGGCCGATCTCTCTGCTCAATACAGATTACAAAATATTCACTAAGGCACTTACTATCAAGCTTGCGCGGATCGCGCCGGATCTCATCCACCCAGCACAGGCGGGTTTCGTCCCAGGCCGCCACATCTACGATCAGGTTTGGCTCACCAAACGAATTATCGAGCTGGCGGAGGCAACCGAACAAAACGGGATAATTGTGGCACTTGATCAGGAGAAAGCTTATGATAAAATCGAATATGACTACCTCTGGAAGGCATTGGAGAAGTTTGGGATCCCCAAGGAATTTATTAACACTGTCAGAGCATTATACAGTGATGCGTACACTACCGTAATCGTTAACGGAATCGCGAGTGAGCGCCCCTTTAAGGTCACCCGCGGAGTGAGGCAGGGGGACCCACTCTCGTGCCTACTATTCGACCTGGCAATCGAACCCCTGGCAGAGGCATTGAGACAGTCAGGCCTGCAGGGCTTCAAGCTCAAGGAGGTTGACGATAGAGTCATCACGACCCTCTTTGCGGATGATACGCTGGTATATCTCAACTCACAAGATGACTTCCAATCTCTCCTAGACATATTGGAAGAATGGTGCGTTGCATCAGGGGCACAGTTCAACATCGGGAAGACGGAGATCATACCAATAGGAACACTCGCCCATAGAGATAAAATCAGAACCAAGCGCACCGTCAATGGAGTGGACGGCACACCGATCCCGGCCCACATAAAGATTGCCGAGGAAGGCGAGCCCATACACACACTCGGCGCATGGGTAGGCAGTAAGGTGGACCAAGGGGCAACCTGGGCAAAGACAATGGATAAGATAGATGACGCACTAGAGCGGTGGGAGAAAGGCCACCCCACAATGGAGGGGAGGCGACTCATTGTAATGATGGTGATTGGCGGCATGACGCAGCACCTCGCAAAAGTGCAAGGGATGCCCCCGGCCATCGAAGCGAAACTGGAACACCGTGTTCGCGCATTCCTGTGGGAGGATAAGAAGTTGATCGCTGTCAACAAGGAAACGGTGTACGCGCCTATTGAAATGGGAGGCTGAAATCTCCTCGACATCGTGGCACGAAATGAAGCCATCACTACGACGTGGCTAAAGTCCTATCTGGACTTCGGATCATCGCGCCCGCTCTGGGCATTCGCAGCCGATGAGCTCATCGCACTGAACATGCCACTTGAGCCAGCGAAACGCGTAGACAAGGATCTGCGCACCTGCGTGTTCCTCCAAGCCTGGAGATCAGGCCGCACCCTCAAACCCCGGGACCTTGTAGAAATGCTGAGAGTCAGCCGTGAAAGGGCCGTCAGTATGGAGGGGCTCGCGTTCTCCAGGGAAATTATGCGCGATGCAACTATATGGTACCATATAAAATCCACAGCCGGACGCGGCCCCTTTAACATTGGCGCTGAGGTGAAGTGCTTGAAAACTAACCATAGGGTCAAGACAGTACGAGAAACAGAGGTGCTCGCACGGCGACTCACCCACGACCGCCACAACCCGAGATCCAACTGCGCGTGCGGCACGTGCAGAACAACCAGGACAGAGTGCGAAGGTTGCCGCAACCCACACAAATGCTTTATCAAAGCACGTCAGCTACTCAACACGCTGGAACCGAAGTGGAACCCACTCCAGCCCCAACCTGAGGACTATGAGGACGAGCCAGCGGACCCAATTGAACTGGGGGAGCACGAGAAGCTCTTCGACCCCAAGATCACGGTCAAAGGCGACCTCGGCGATGTGTTCCGCATCTTTACAAATGGCCTAAAGAGTGATACATCAGCGCCACACACGAAGATGGAACCTGAAACCGACGAGGAGGACACTACCGTCTACACGGACGGCTCCGCGACGAACAACGGAAGGGTAGATGCTAGAGCCAGCTCCGGGGCATACTATGGTGTGAACGACGTCCGGAATCTCGCGATGTGAGTACCAGGGGAACTGAAACAGTCCAACAATGTCGCCGAGATTCTTGCTGTGAAGGAGACTATAGAAATGGCTCCGAAAGACATAGCCCTCAGAATCAAGAGTGACTCCAAGCTTGTCATCGACAGCTTGACGAAGAACCTGAGGAGGTGGGAGGATGAGGGCTTCCAGAAGACGGAGAACGGTCACCTGATTAAAATCACGGTCGCACGCCTCCACCTACGCAAGGCACCAACGACCTTCGAATGGGTCAAGGGCCACTCGGGCGTTGAAGGGAACGAAATGGCTGACCAACTCGCAGACGAAGGAAGGCAGAAGGACACTGCCCCAATTGTCGACCTCAGCATCCCCCGATCGGTGCTCGTACCAGGGGTGAAGTTACGAGGCATAACCCAATCTTCAGCCTATAGGATCATTCGGACCCAGAAGATGGAGCAACCACAATACCAAGAGGCCCTGGATCGAAGGGCGACTGCTAGAAATATCATCTATGCACAGGATGCGGCGGCAGACGGTGAGGAGAACATGCCCACTGCGGCACAAATCTGGATGTCTGTGCGCCACAAGGATATAACTAGAAGCATCCGCTACTTCCTCTGGATGGTTATCCACGAGGGCTATGCCTTGGGGGACCACTGGCGGCACTTCTCGGGATACGAGGACCGAGGGACCTGCAAGAAATGCAACGTCCCCGAAAATATAACACATATCTTGACCCAGTGTGATGAGAATGGACAAGAGGCCATGTGGAAACTGGTCTCCGAGCTCTGGGAGCTTAGAACTGGAACCGGAATGTGCCCCCCATTGATGGGGGAAATCATGGCCTGTGGCCTAATAAAAAAAGGGAACCTCCCTGGTAAAACCGACGCGGGCACGACGCATCTATACAGAATAACCATCTCAGAATCTGCCCACCTCATTTGGCGCCTGCGCAACGAGCGCGTCCTTAACAGCAAAGACCCGTCGACGATAAATGAAATACGAAACCGCTGGGTGCACACTCTGAACGTACGACTCGGGTTAGACTGCCTGCAAATTAACAAGGCGAAATATGGCTCCAAGGCACTTAAGAAATCGCTAGTGCTCAAGACGTGGAGCGGGGTCCTTCGGGATGAAGACAGACTCCCATTCGATTGGACTAGGGAGACCAGGGTTCTAGTGGGTATCGGTGATGAAGGGTAATGATGGTCGGGCCTGCGCCGATCCTGAACCCGGAGGCTGGAGTCCCACACAGGCGTCGTTCGAGACATATCATGCGTAATTGCATTCCCTGGGGTGGCTGTCAGGCGAGGTTGAAAGAATGTGGTCCTCGCCGCCCTTAACAATAGTATGGTAAAAAAGAAGACGACTTGGTCGTATTTCGGGGATCCGTATTTACGGTGACGGAAAAGTACTAGATAGTACTACTTCTAATGCCATCTTGTTCCACTTACAGACCCCTCCATGACCCGTGACCCCGACCATATTTCGACATCGACAGGGGGGTCCGTAATCCGTGACTGTCGAATTAATCGTAATAATACAGTACCGGCGGTGATGAACCCCATCGTTCACAAGTTCACGTGCGCACTCTGCTGAACCGCGGAAATTTGTCTCTAGTGCTTATGTCTGCACGGAAGAGACTGTTGTTCTTGTTCCTGAGTGCGGATGATGGGCGCAATCCCCAAGACAGAGAGCGCAGCGAAGGGTAAGCGGATGTTCTCATGCTTGAGTGCCACATTCTTGGGAGCATGGGGGATGGCCAGCAGACATTGTGCTCGTTTGCGTGTCACAGGAGTTCAGGCGGGGAAAGACATATGTGAACCACTCGCCCTCGTCCTCGTTTACGCTGGCCTGGGAGCACAGGGAATTATCACATCAGCAAAACCTGGGTCAGCTACGCAGCACTACATAGTGGCTCATACAGTCGAAGCTGTCATAACCCATGGTAGGCATAACCCATAATCTGCATAATCCCATACATTTTGGCATCCACCAACTTGGTTCCCCCTAAAAATGTCCCAAAAACCCATAACTCTGTGATACCCCATAACCCATACCTTTTTGAGGCTCAAAACCCATAATTTACCCCTATTTTTTTTCGAGTTGTACATGTTTATTTAACACGGTTTTGCACGCCGTCGGCTAGAAATTTCATCATGGCTCCTCATCCATCCCTCGCGATCCTCAAAAAGGGTCTCTCAGTCCTCAAGGACACTGTTAAAAAACGTCGGGACAGCCTTCTGGCGCGCCTTAAAAATGAGGAATCCATCACAGATGCCGATGCCGCTTGGCTCGATAACAATGCGAATCTAGTCGATGAAGATGCTGTGATCAACAAGCTTGAGAATGCTTCTGATTACGAGCGCGGGCTCTCGCGTCTCGACTCGAAGGAGAAGGGATTGGTCGTGAAGCTGAAGGAACTTGCCGGGGACATCGGAGAGAAGCTGGGAACCTCGGCTAAACGTAAAAGTGCGTCCATGTTTTTGCGAGATCACCATCTCTGGATTGAGCATTTCTTTCTGAATAGGGCCCCAGGAGCGCAAAGAATTTGTCAGGACTGGCAAGAAGGCTGTCACCACCACAGCAGCTGTCTTTACAAAGAAAGAGAATGCAACTTTGGCCCAGCGAATCGAAATTCTCGACTGGCATCACAACCAAGCCAAGCCAAGCCAAAGCAAGACTGCCAAGCATTTTGCCCCCCTTTATCCCGACCTACGGATCAAGCAACCCCTCGTCTCCTCCTGGTTGAAGGATGAACAAAAGTGGCGGGAGCAGTGGGCTGAGGCACAGGAGCATGGGAAGCCCGGGAACGCGAAACGTGTAAAGCAGGTGGAACAGCCCGAGGTTGATGACATGCTCGAGCTTTGGATCACACAAGCGATGCGTGACCACGTCCATCTGACCGGCGAAATCATCCGCGAGAAATGGCGGTGTTTTGCTGATTTGGCAGGTGTACCCGAAGATGAGCGGCTCGCATTGAGTGATGGATGGCTGGCTTCTTTAAAAAAGTGGTGCGGATTGAAGGAGCTCAAACGCCATGGGGAAGCCGACTCAGCCAATCCCGTGGAGATCGCCGCAGACAGGAAGCACATTCAAGAGCTTATTTTTCACGAAGGGTACGCCTTGTGTGACATTTTTAACATGGATGAAACCGGCCTTTTCTGGGCGTCAGTCGTGTTTTCTTCTTTAAATGCAGGGTCTGATTCTTTAGCAGGATGCCTCCGGACCGCGGGCTTATGGACCGACAGATGTCCGGTGTCAAGGGCGTCAAGAAACGCATCACGTACGCCCTCACAACAAATGCGGACGGATCCGAGAAATTACCCCCGTTCATCATTGGTAAAGCCGAACGTCCCCGCGCATTCAACAAAAAATATGGGTCCCAATTGGGCTTTTTGTATCGCAACAACGCCACTGCATGGATGACCACACTCCTTTACCAAGAATGGCTGCGCAATGTTGACAGGGACATGCGCAGGGCTGGTCGTCAAATTCTTCTCCTCCAGGACAATTTCAAGGGTCACGAGCCACCAGCGGATCTCACAAACATTCGGGTTGAGAATTTCAGCCCGAATCTCACCACCCATGTCCAACCGATGGATGCCGGGATTATCCGATGCTTTAAGGCCCATTATCGGTGTTTTTTCATGCAACGTGCTCTCGACCGTTACGATGAGGACATCCCACCTGCCAAAATCTACGATGTCAATCAACTCGAGGCCATGCGGATGGCAGATCTTGCGTGGCGCGAGATTTCCTCGCAAACAATCACAAATTGCTGGATCAAAGCCGGGATTCTCCCTCGGGCTGGGGATGCCACGACTCAAGCCATGGTTGCGGAGCTTGATGAGGAGGCAGATCTCGGGCTGTCGAAGGTTCTGGACGAGCTTCAATCTGTTGGTGTTCTCCAGCAGAGGAACCAGCTCGAGATCACGGATTTGGTGGAGATGCCCGAAGAGCAGGTTGATGAAGATGCGACCGATGAGGAGATCTGCGAAGCTGTCCAACAGATGCACCGCGACAAACAGAACAGGGAAATCAATAATGGCGACGATAATCACGAGGACTCGTCTGGGGAGCGCAAACCAACGAGGAAGGAGGCCCTTCAGGCTGTTTCCGTATTGTCTAAGTATCTCGCAGATGTTGATGGGGCATTCGCACGCAAGCTCGAGCTTGGTCTGTCAACATTCGGGCGGGAGACTCAGTTGGAGCGCACTAAACACCTTGTTTCAGCTTCTATCGCTGATTACTTTGCACCGAAGTACGCTAGAAATATTTAGGAAATCTTTGCGAATTTATTCGATTTTTTGACTGATTTTTCGGCCGACATCGTCGAAACCCATACCCTGTGATAACCCATACTTTTGACCGTCCACCGAGGGGTATGGGTTATGACAGCTTCGACTGTAGTAGCCTATGGCTTGTATAGTGCCCATAGCGGCTGTAGCAAAGGTCTTTGGATATGTAGCACTGTATAGTACTATATAGCAGTCTGTAGTTGGCCCCTAGTGTTCTGTAGTACAAGGTCCACGGTATTACAAGAAAAGTCGACGGCCTTCAAATATTGAAGGTCAGTAAGTAAGCGAGTAAGGGGACTAGTTAGTTGATAAGGAAGTAAGGTTAATATTGAGTAAGAATTAGGTTAGGAACGTCCCAAGAAATATTTAATTATTTGCCGCCAGTGAGAATCGAGCCGGGGACCTTCGCGCGAGCTCAGAATTTAAAGTGCGGACAAAATAACCACTATACCATGGACCCGATATGAGGTATGGTACTCTGTGCTCTTTATTAGGTCCTGCCCGCTGTGCTTCTGAACACAAGGCTGTTTTCGACCTCAACTCCACTTGACGTCGTTCTGACACTTATTTCCTGGAACAAAGGGATGTAGAATTTGACCTTAGTCATGTGACAAACTGTAAACCGAGGTCGAATTAGACTTGCGAAGGGCATTTTCAGAAATTGAGGTACAACATTTCCAAAGTACCTTGATTAATGGTACAAGTAGGATGTGATTGAGCCCAAGGTAAAATCTGACTCCAAAAATCTTATGTGATCACCAAAAACTTCAGAGCACTACAGAGATCCACAATACTACAGAGGACTACATGAAGCCCCTATCCAACTACAGAGCACTATGTAGTTCTCCCTGAGCTATGTAGCACTATATAGTTCCCCCCAGATCTATAGAGCACTATGGAGCACTACACCGCCGTTTTTGATTGATGTCCGTGGGAGGTCCGACAGCTGATATCTGGCGGCAATCACCCAAATGTTCTGTGATCATCCGAGAAGGTTTCTAGGATATGAAAACACAGGTTCGCATTCAATTCAGAATCCGTGGCCTCTGGGGACCTTGCAGCCTGTATGCCCCTGAGACCTTTTGATTGAATGTTTATGGATTGGTTTTTTGGGAAGCATTTTATATCCGGAACGCGAGTGAAAAATGGGCAAAAAACTGATATTATTGCAAATAATAGAAGTACAGGATGCTACAATGTAATACACCCTGAAGCCCTGCTCCACTGCCAACATGCATAACTTAGCGGCTGCATTTGGGTGGACACACGGTCAAACAAGGGTAAGCAAAATCGAGCGTGGAGCATTTGATCAAAAGGGCATTCTTTTCTGAAAACGGCTGTAATTGAAGTGATTTTAGGCCGGGGGTTGTATTCCGCGCGGTGCTTACAAATATGCCCGATTTGGAATAGCGCGCGTTAAGTGATTTCAAACTCAGATCGACTGGTCTGTCTATCGACAGGCTTGCCTTCATAGACGGACCAGTCATTGGTCTAGTGGTAACGTTGACACGAGATGTCATTTTTGAGACGGATGGGGCACATCTCTTATGATTGCAGGCTTTGAGTGAGCATAGGTCGTCGGCTACGGTTCAAATTGACCTTTTTGATCGATTCTCTGGCCCACCGTTTCACCATTAATTCCCTTCGCAAAATGCTCAACCAGTGCTGAATTGTTATTTGGAATGCCGGAGAGCGTTATACATTCATTTCGGGGGAGTTTAAGAAAAAAAAAAGGTGTCACAGCGATCTCAGACCAGGTACGAAATCTCAAGTTCGAATATTTGGGTCACAGGTCACAGGCGGTGAGAATTGAACGAAATAGTACAGTACAGCTGCTACAGCCTGCTAGGGTGAAAATCAGGGTTTGCTGATGCAGGCTGTTGAGGATGGCCGAGTTGACATGCTGTGTCTGGGTTCGGATCCGTGTGCGTGGAGAACATGCGGACGGTACGTAGTTCTGTCCGTCCCAAAGCTTCAGAAGGGGGTAAGCCAGGAAAATCATTTTAGATTTGAGACAATTTGTACACAGTTACGATTTTAGACCTAAATACGGAACCAGGAACACTACAAGAACTATAATCAGTTGGCACCACCCGCTATCAAACCAGTGAAATGTTCGACTACAGTTTGAGCGTTGGGCCTCGATTCGGGCTGATGCGCCCAATATGTATTCACGTATTGCCACAGTGTGTCGCTCATAGAGGACTGCCCGGTTGGTCGATCAGGACGTTCGCCTTGTGGAACACGCCCAATGAGGGCGGTATCTGTTTTTACGGCCGAAAATGGAGGTTCGCCCGTATAAAGCTAAGTCAATTTGTCAGAGCTGAAGAGTTCGGGATGCGCAAACTTGAGACTTACCTCAACGCATACACATCCGAAGGCATATATATCACTTTGGAATGTAGGCTTAAACTCGGAGTCCGAATGCCCATATAATTCCGGTTGGATCAACTCAGGCGCCATCCAGCGGAGATTTCCTCCCCCTGTCGGGATACGTTCTGAAAGATTGGTGAACATACTGAGGCCAAAATCACTCAAGCAAGCGGTCCAGTTGTTGGTGATGAGGATATTATCCTGCAGCCTGGTCAATGTGCAGATCGAGGGAAGTTAGCAAAACACATGCCCCACGTAGATCCCCATGAACAATATGATAAGAGTGAAGATACTGAAGGCCTTGAGCGACGTCACAGAGCTTGCCACCAGCTTATGGTCAGACCTTGAATAGCACAAGACGAAAAAAAAACTGACGAGTTTCTGCACATTTTGCTTGCCAAATATTTTGAGATGATCCTGAATTTTCCCTTGCCCCATCCACGGCAATACCATACATAGGGAAGGTGAAAATGTGTCGCGATCGATGCCAATTAGACGCAAAACATTCGGATGGTCCAGGTTCTTCCAAACGAGGGCTTCTCGGCAGAATTTCTGTGTTACAACGAAGGGTTAAGCCAGTAAGACTTCTTGCCCAAATGACGCACCAATCGGATGGTCTCCACGGTTTCTTTCTCAACATAATCCCGCAGGCGCTTCAACGCTACCCATTTTCCCTTGTACGACGCCCGAAAAACATCGGCAAAGCCACCACTCCACTGGCCGTTTCCGTCGGGACCCCGAACCCCAGTTATGAACATAGACGAAGGATATTTGCCGGAGGCTTCACATAGCCTTCGCGTCATTCGCAGGGCCTCTGAAGGATGCTCCTGGGGAAGATTTTGGCGAGGCATCTGAAATACAATCAACACAGTTCTCGGAGATTGAAATATCCAACCCGAACGTCATCCAAAATGTCAAGAAAATGCTGTGCATCGTCCCCCGTGAACCCAGGGGGAAGGGGTTTCTCGGAATGGATCACAACAGGAAGAGCTTCAAGAAGTCGTTCATCGTCTTTCTGGAGAGCTTCGCGAAACCTCTCATCGTCGCTGAGGCCGAGATCGGCGGCCAGCTTGCGAAAATTCAGTGCTGCTCATGATCAAATATGGGACATTTACCTTCACCAATGGCTTTCTGAACTGTGAACTGCGTTGGAGACTGGTGATGACATCCCCGGGTACTGAATATTGAGCCAGGATCGAGTCCAGCCTAGAATGATCATACAGTAAGCCTAGCAGTCTCGGTCAGCTACAAGATAATTACCCCGCATTCTTTTCCCTACTAACATCGGAGAGCAGTGCAACCAGGTTCTGAGGCAAGTGTCAGAAACTTAGGTCAAAGCAGCAAGAAATGACAGCAGTACCTCATATATCTTGATCACCATCTGGTCGGAAACCTCCTGCGCTCCTTCGGATACCACCGCGGCACAACTAAATAGATGTATAGTTTGTGGTCGTCGCTGGACTAGCTCTCACATACCTTTGGTCTTGCATGGAGGACACGTCAAAACGATGGAGAGACAAGTAGACGTGGTGGGAGAAGAGATCTCAGTCGTGACGACGCTTGAGAGAAGTTGGACACGGCGGCAAACACTTTGCATAAATAACTTGGAATACTAGTAGATTGACGCCCATTAGTACATAACTGCCCATTAGCACATAACTGCCCGACTACGACGGAAGGGAGGCTTTCTGATATGTATTCACGGGGTCTGAGAGTCTTCCAGAACCAGAAATAAGGTGAGAACTGCGAAAAAGCTCAGGCTGGGAGACAAGTTACGAGGATCAAGCGTAAGGCGCTCTGCAACTGGAGCCGGGTGATTTGGAATTCGAATTTCGAAAAGACCATAGAATTGCTCAGTTCGCAGAGGGGATTTCGGAAGTGGCCGCTATATCGGAGGTCTGGAAGCGCGGAGGACAGATTCACTCTTTTTTTTTTTTTGAGTCCATCATTCGAGTTCAATCAAGCTGGTTGGAGATACTGATGGTGGCGGTGTATGTAACCAGGTGGACGCTTGTGTACAGCGCCGCGCCTAAAGAGTTTAAAATTAAAACTGCCGCGCCTGGACTCACTAAACTACGGTGGCCGTGGCTACTGAGCAAACGCACGCCCATCGAGTGCGCCAACAGTGCTCATCAACCCGCGCGCGACCTACTGCGCACCCCGAAATCATGACTGGTCAACTCCACCCCGCCCCGACGTTGAGACGGACCAGCAAACTGCTAGCACATTTACGAATTGCGACCACCAGAGAAGACTTGAAACCACCAACAGCAGAGCGCGACCGACCACCACAAAGCAAAAGCGCGAAAGCTACGAGGGCTATCACCGAGAGCATTGGAAAGCGTAAAGGTCGCGAGAGGGTCGTAAATTTCGTCAAAGTCGTGCTCCGGGAGGAGGTATTCCCCAGAGGTCCGAGAAGAGTTGCCTCGTCGGAGCGGGGAGGCGGAGGTTAAGACGGGGGCTTGACTGGGGAAGCCTCGGAGAACCTGGACATCGCACATATCGGGGACGGCGCCGGGAGGGAAACAGGAGAGCGTGTCGTGTCGGGGGATGAGGCATCCGACGGTCCGAAAAGTGTCGGGGTGAACCAACGGGGGACGCGCACGAGTGATAGCGGTTCGTCTTCAGGGTCTGAAGTCAGATACGCGTCCCCATCGCCCGAGCATGGCGCGCCGAAGCCGAAGCCCGGGGAGGTGTCTCGACGGATGCGGAAGACGCGGCGTGGTGGCGACCTGTCATCTGTGATGGGTGGCCCGTTCGGAAGGGGCAGGGGTGGGGTGCGGGGCGGCAGCAGCAGCGTGGGCGACGGGAGCGGGAGCGGGAGCCTTGACACATCCCCGAGTGGTTGTGGCGGGTGCTGGAGAAGCGCGCGCCCGAGTCGTTGGTGGCAAAATAATGACTGTGAGCGTGATGAGCTCCTTGACCCGGCATAACCATGCCCTTATTAGCAAAGCGCGGAATAGGTTCGGGGGCAGCACGGTCGACAAAGGTGGGGTCGACCCGTGGTATGGGTCGCTCGGACGTCCTATCCGTGGAATGTGCTGCGGGGCGCTGGGCGTCCAAGGAGTGGGGAGAGCACCGGTGGAGACCGATGACCCATTGATTGAAATGGCCAGCGACGCGAAGTATTTGAGCACGTCGTCCTAAAAGAGATGTCTGCCGTCCGTTCGGCTGCTCGCATCACTGTTTCATCATGATTACATGATTTTCCATCAAAGCCAAGTTCTTGACAACTTGCAATCCGGCCGCTTGCCGCCACGACGCGCCTTCGCGCCCGGCTGCATCGGCCGCTCGTCCCCGTCCTCGTCAGAATAACCCGCATCCCTGTCGACCCCTTCCACTCCTGTCAAGGTGCCCCGTCCACACCCAAAACTGACCATATTGGAGTAATCCTACGATGGTCCATTCAAAAAAGATCCCTCTGAATTTCTCAGCCCCCAGACAGAAAATTGTGCCAGCACCTAGCCCATGACCAACTGTCCAAAGATTTGTCCGAACCCATTCGCCAGCTCCGCCCTTGCCCCCAAATCGGGATGGGCTTGCGAGGGCGTGCGCGAGAGCCCTGCGCCAGGCAGGCGCCCGTGCGGCGCCGCGGGCGGCGGCGCGAGCGTCTGCTGCCCCACCTGCGCCTGTGCCTCCGTCCGGAATGTCAAGTCCGCAGCAGTAGCAATAACCTGCGGGTGCTGCACGGACACGCGCGTGGGCGACGGCGACCGTGAGTGCGACAAGCTCCCGCCGCCGGTGCCCCCCTCCGCGTCGGCGTGCAGCTGTAAATAAAAAATAAAAAACTCGTCCAGAAATTAAAGAAAAAGAAATACGCACCCGGGGAACCATGCGCACCTTCCGACTGCGGTTCTCCGCTTCGCGTTCGATGGCGAAGCGCTTCAGGTCGTCGTACAGCTTCAGTGCCTCGATCAGCTCTTCATTCGCCGAAAGTAGCTCCGCATGGAGCTCCTCCTCACGCGTCGACAGCGGCGTCCCGAGGTCCGGCACGCTCCCATTCGGGTTAAGTATATTCACGCTGTTCTTCCGCTTGCGCTCCCTGTCCCGCTCCTTGCCGCGGTCCTCCTGGTCCATCACCGCGCGGCTGCGCTCGGCGCCAGCAGACGCCCACGGTATCTGTGTAAAAATAAGCTCCTGTGAGTCCATGCACTTCTTGTGAAACTCCTGCGCCGGGCAATTAATAAATAAATACTTTCCCGACAAAACACGACCACGCACGGTGATGACGGTATTCCTGAGATCCTCGGGCGTCGCAATCGCGAGCGCCTGGCTGAGGAGCGTTGCATTCCCGACCCCGATCTTGCACTCCTGGAACAGCCGCCGCATGTCCTCCTCGGGCGGGATGATGCCGTGCTCGTGGTCGCGGTACAACTTGTCGGATTTCTTGCCGCTGCTCGTGTCGTAATCGTAGGCGGAGACCCGCCCGCCACCGAGCGGGGGGTTGAACATGGCGTCCTCTGCGTCGAACGGCACGCCCTCTTCGGGCTTGTCCTGTGGCTTGACTCGTCGCCAGAGCCCTCGAAAGCCGGCGTCTTTGTCTGTGCAGTAATATTTAAATCAGTCGAAAATATGTAAGCAATAGAACGCACTGGTTCCGCTGGCGTACGCGGCGGCGGCGAGGACATCCATGACACGCTCGCGGACCACGGGGGACGTGCCCGATGAGGTGAGCAGGTCCTCCAGCGTGTCTAGAAACTTGCGCGAGGTGGACTGCGAGATGAAGGTCACGGTGTCGGAAGAGTTGCGCAGCATGATGGCCCAGAGCTACATGCGGAGGATTAGTGGGCGT
Organism: Mycena rosella; assembly: GCA_029378255.1. Taxonomy (NCBI): domain Eukaryota; kingdom Fungi; phylum Basidiomycota; class Agaricomycetes; order Agaricales; family Mycenaceae; genus Mycena; species Mycena rosella. The sequence continues at coordinate 60,554 of JARKIE010000296.1, read as the reverse complement.
CTCATCGTTGAAGTCGAAACGCACCCTCGCAGCAGCAAGCTGCGCCGCGGGCTCGCCGGACTTGAGCTCGCGGCGGAGCGCGCGCACGGCCTCTTTCGCGTTGCTCTCGTTGGCGGACGCATGATCACAGACATCGAGCAGGAGCGTCCAGTCCTCGGACGCAGTTGCGGTCAGGAATCCTGCGCCAGATGAATAACGTTAATGGAGATGGACCTTGGCCACGCACCGATCTTGCGAGTGAGCTCGTTCTCCTCGTCTCTCCGCTCCCTACCCCGGTCTCGATCTCGTTCCCGGGCCTCCCGCTCGAGTTCCACGGCGCGATCCGATCCCCCGATCCTTGCCCTTCTCACGATCTCGGCCCCAGAATCTTTTCGCTGGAATGAAAGAGGACGACGGAGACACGGCCTGGATACCCAGAGCCTGGAATATACCACCAAAGACAAGGGAACTTTTCTTGCGCGTGGTCTGCGGGGATTGATCAGAGGATGGAGACGATATGTCATTGAGGACGTTCAAGGCAGGGGGGGCTCCATTGGGAAGACGATTGTCGGGAGAGATGAGAAGGGTTACTCTCTCCAAGTCCTGGTTCGGCGGGATGTCCTCCCGTCCGGGGGGAACGGAAGAAAGGGAGGACGAGAGCCCGTCTAGTATGTTCGCAGGCGGGATGGAAAAGACACTGCTCGATGGTACGGGTGGCGCGGATTGCATCTCCGGGAGGGGGGCAGAGGACGTTTGGCCGCGAGAGGGTTAAACACCTCATATTGTGGACTACAAATTCGAGACAGGCCTCGTCGCGGGGTCCTGCGTCCAATATGCAGCAATGTACTGCCACAGTAGATCTGAAATCGCGGGGGTTCCGGAAGGCCGACCCGCTCGGTCACCATTGGCGATCTTGAAGAGAGCTGCAGCGTCAGACAGGTCTGAAAACGGCGGTCGGCCTGTGTACACCTGATCCACCGTCAGACACGAACGATTAAGAAAACGAGAGCCCGTACCTCTATGCAGACACACCCAAACGCGTATACATCAGTTGCAGGCGTACGAGCAAATTTATACCCAAAACGGTCCGGGTCGATCAATTCCGGGGCCATCCAGTAAATACAGCCTGCTCGGGTTGAAGTATGCATCGAGGAGGTGGCGTTGGAGAAAACGCTGAGCCCGAAATCGGCCAAGCACGCGCTCCAGTCTTGGTTGATGAGAATGTTTGCCTGGGGTTAATAAAAAATCAACATGTCGGATATATGCATCGTTTAGGAATTATTTACGCCTCGAAGGTCTCCATGAACGAGATTATGGGAATGGAGGTAATGGAGGCCTTGGGCGACTTCAAAAAGCTAGCATATCGTGTCATTGCAATGATTTGGAGGAATAAGAAGGAATATATACTCGCCAGTTGATCTAAATCTACATTTTCACGGCCGTAACTTTTGAGGTATTCCAAAATTGTACCATGCTCCATCCATGGGGAAACCATGCAGAGGGACGAAGGAAAACTTTGCCGGTCGATTCCCAGGAAAGGTAAGATATGTGGATGGTGCAACTCCTTCCAGAGCAGAGCTTCCCGGCCGAATTTCTATCTTCATCAGTGAAAGTCTGCGTGAGGACGAGAAACGCACTAGTCGAAGGCGGCGTAAGTCGGAGCCACGGAGGAAATGGCGCATGTGCTTCAATGCAACGGTCGTGTTGCCATAAGAGGCGCGGTAAATGTCCCCATATCCCCCTCCAAATGTAGGATGTTCCTCCCGTCCACTAACTCCCGTAATGAACAGTGAGGACGGGAGCTTGTCACACGTTTCAGAGAGCTTGCGGATAATGCGGCGAGCCTTCTGACTGTGTTCTGGTGCCATTAAAAACCCTCTGTCCAAAGTCTAAGATGAACAGACAATCAGTCAACAGACGCAGAAATTGGGTGAGAGTCGAACATCTTGCACAACATCGAGGAAACTCTGTGCCGAACCACCCTCGAGCCTTAGAACGAGATCCTCCGCCGTTTTGCAGTTGAAAATGGACACAAGAAGTGTAACAATGCGTTCCTCATCTGTACGCAACGCCTTCCGCAGATTCGGATCGTTCGCAAGCCCAAGGTTCGACGATACCTTAGGCAAGCATTAGGAGGTTTTCCATTTGAGAGATAGCGATGCTACTATACCGCCAACAACTCATTTCGGAATTCTAAGCTTTCTACGACGCCCTTGACGAAGTTCTCCGATGCCATTGAACGCAGATAACCGTCCAGTGTCAGCTGGAGCCTGGAAACGTTGAGATATCACAGCTATGCGAAACCAAGACTTACTCTGGCATCCGGGGGCCACACGATTTCTTGAGGAATGAAATCAAACTCTGTGCACGAAGTCAGGGCTCATTTAAGCGAAAGCCACGCTACGAATTGCCTCGTATATCAGTATCCTAGTGTGACCATTCGGATCCGGAGCTGCAGTCAGTGCAGTGGTGTGTTCCGGGGTCGGGAGCCTGAGGTCGGCTGCCGTTGGATCCCAAGGAGTAGGAAGCTGAATAGGACACTCTTCCGAGCTATATGGGTGCTTTACCCGTTCGCCAGACATGACAAGTCACTCAAGAAAAGAGACGCCAATACTGAGCGCCGAGCGCTAAGGGGACAGGCGTCAGATCTCGTGTAAGAGATGGACCGTACTGTCTCCGCTGCGAAGACAATTAGTTCAATAATAGTTCAAGCCTGTTCAAGCTAGTTCAAGTATGTAAACCATCCTCGTTGGCCGCTCAGGGAGCAGCATGCGCAGATGGTGTGGTTCATTCCTCCGACTCGGACTTGATCTCCGGAAGCAAAAGACAGTAAGACGAAACTAGTCTTTCGAGCAAGAGGAGCCTGAGGAAGGTAAAGAACATATTTACGTACCTTTAGTTTCGTGGACGGCCGTTGGCTGCCGTCGGTGATTACCGAGCGGAGTTTCAACTTTAAAGGCTTCGGACAACACGATTTTATACAGAGAGAAGAGGAATTGTAAGTAGACCGAGATGGCATTTAACAGCTGGTATTTATGGCGCATAAGTTGATGATGCATACCGAAATTTAGCGTTTCAATTCCACCCCGCCCCGACGCTGAGAGCCTGAGACACCAACGAGTCTCAGGCGACTCCCAAACCGCGAACACGACCAGAGCAATAGCGAGTTGGGACCACCGACAGCAAGTGCGACCACCGAAAGCAGATGCGACCACCAGAAAACAATTGCGACCACCAACCGCAGAGAACAGAGCGCGAGCGCGACCGATCACCAGAAAGCAGAGGCCGAAAGCGCATTTGAAGCGAGACGTGGAAGGAGGTATTGCTTGGTGCATACCAAAATTTAGTATCTCAATTTCACCCCCCCCGACGCTGAGAGCCTGAGACACCAGCGAGTCCCAGACGACTCCCAAACCGCGAACACGACCAGAACAATTACGAGTTGCGACCACCGACAGCAAGTGCGACCACCGACAGCAAGTTACAGTGCAACCACCGAAAGCAGATGCGACCACCAGAAAACAATTGCGACCACCAACCGCAGAGAACAGAGCGCGACCGCGACCGACCACCATAAAGCAGAGGCCGAAAGCGCATTTGAAGCGAGACGTGGAAGGAGGTATTGCGCAGAGGTCCGAATGAGTTGCCGTTAACGAGGTGCGACCGGTATAGCAGGAAGAAGGAGCAGGGAAGGCAGAGGTTGAGCAGTATGAACGGTGTGATAAAAGACTTATTATACATAGTGGTTATATCTACTCCATAAGCACTATTCCTGACACACCCACCTGTTGCGAGACTGAGAAGAATGAAGGAAAGCAAAAGTCTCGCAACACCACCTAGGAATAGAAAAATGAACCCACCCGATTCACAACCGATGAGCAAACGGTCGCCTGCCAATCTTCACCGTGGACTTCGCCGTAGTATCCGACTATCTGTTGTCATCAAAAACGGGGTTGAATGCGGCGTAGGCGGTTTTAGCTTGATCGGCTTTCGGTGGTCCAGCTATAACCCAGTCCCTGACATGCTGCGGCATGTCGTAGACACAGTTGTCCGCGATGTGTCCGGTACGACCGCAGCGGCGACACTGATCGTTCGCCGTAGCAGAACACCAATGAAAATTTTCCAGACCTCCACCCAGCGGAGCACCACCATAGCGACCATGGTCGTGCGGAGGATACGCTCGCGTAGCCACGGTGATAGCTGGCGACTCGGACGACTGCCCAGGGATGAACTTGTTGGGCTGGGCCTCGAGGAGAAGAGCCATTACTGTTTCCAGGTTCGGCTCGTCCTTCTGGTTCAGAATTGATGCTCGAGCGTTGGAATACGACGCGTGGAGATTCATGAGGAGGGTGTCGACAGTTCCACCATCCTCGACCATGCATCCCAGATTGGTAAGCACCTGGCGTGCGCCCACCAGGCCGCTGATGTAGGCGTCCATCGTTTTAGTGGGGTCGTGCTCGAAACGGCTGAAGGCGGCGCGAGCATCGACACGGGTAGCAAGATTTGAGGTCCGATCAAAATGGGTGACAATTGCCTTCCAAGCCTCCAGGCCAGAAGTAAGTTCCTGGACAAGGTATTGGTAGTCGGGGGCGAGTTTGGTGTAGAGAATCCAGTGGATCTCGGAGTCGTCGGACTCCTTACCCGAAGGGACAGTCGTCGGCTTCTTCGGATCTTTGTAAGCATCACGAATCCAATCGGCATGGACGCCATTGAAGAAAGCCTTCAAGGTCTGTTTGCCTTTCTGGAAGTTCGACGGGTCGATGGGGGGCATGCACTCCAGCTGCTTGATAGCGGATTGCGGGAGACCCATCATAGACGAGGGGGAAGATAAAGGAGAAATTTTGGGCCCCTCCATGATAGCGGGCGCCGACACATGTTTGTTGAAACTGGGGCGGCGGGGCCTATGGGGTCGACTTTCAGTAAGACAGATCAGTGAGACTTTGTTTTGCAACCGTTTACCCTGGGTTTATCGTGCTGGCGGCGTCTTCGATGAATGCAAAGAGATCCTAGTACGGATTAGGCCAACGAGAAGCCAGGAAACGGTCGCGAACTTACCGTGTGTATCTGGGTGGTCGAGGGACGCGAGCTGCGGCGTAGCGGGCTTGGATGTGTACTGGGAAGGGGGATCCATCCTAAGTACAGCAACACGATGAGCTGAATAAGCCCGATCAGCGAAGATTGAACACACCTCTCTCGTTGTCGGCATAGCTACAGTGGATCTCCGAGTGTCTGCCACAATGTGTGTAGAAGTCCGAGTCGTACGAGGCTAAGCATTATGATCAATAACAAACAGCACGCAACGAGACTGCACAACGGCATCTTGGCACGGATGGAAATAGCTATTTGTTTAATTTTGACGGCGTTGCAAGAGGTCCCGCGAGCGCTATAAGACGCTGGCACAGTAATGGTCCACGTTGAACCTTGCGGCTTGCCAGTTGGACGCAGATGACTTCGGTTGAAATGATGATGTTACATTCATTTTGAGGAGATCGGGTGTCGCTCGTCTTGCGCTCCGCCCAGCGATTCGCGGGGTATCGCGTCCGGGGCCGCTTTATGGGGGCGACGGCCCAAGTGCATTCGTTTTTGTGGCTTGACTTGGTGGCTAGAGCTCAAGATCCCGCATACTTATTTTCTGCGCAAGTCAGTCGAAAGAGGTCGAAGGTGTGCGGTGAGTGCTTAGATTCAGCCCAGTGGGCAGCGACGGAAGTGAGCAAAGCAAGGTTGACTGAGTGACGTCACCAAGCAAGTTTCGGAATCAAATCCTGTGGAGTACTTCGGCGAGTCGGACCGATTCTCAGATCTCAATGCTCATCATTTGCTAGCACAGGCAAGGCGAGCTTGCGAGCCGGCCTGTGTGTAAGACAAGTCAGTAGCGTAGTGAATAAATGGATTTCCTTCCCGCTTCCGTTCCGTGTGATTGGAAGTGCCGATCACACTGCCACTACCGCTTCTTTGCCTCTGCTCTCACACAGCTCCAGCAAGAATCTCTTCTGCTTTGCTTGTACATCGTCCTCGCAAAAATCTTTTCCCCTCCCGCCCGTCCCTTTTCCTTTTCCACGCTGGGTTGCTCTGGGCTCGTTCGCCGTTCCAGAGAGGCCCTTGTGTCCGGGTTCGGCCGTGCCCGAGCCCCTATCCGTCTCGGATTTTCCCGACGCCTTCACGCGGCCTCCGGAGTTCTACGAGTCGCTCGACGCCCGAACCCCCCAAAACACCCAAACTCGGAATTCGCTAAACGTCTACGTCGCATAAACCAAATATCCGAACATCCCTTCCTCGAAATCCACCGCTCACCGCATACTACCTTGTAGTGCTATCGAGGGTGTGGGACCCTTGCCTGGTCTTTGTTTCCAGCTAGGACTCGGGATTTAACCGAGAGAGCTTGAAGCGAGCCACTCTCCCTCGTTCCCATTTTGCGCATGGGGAGCAAGTAAACTCGCGTACGATGTCCAGCATAAATATGCCTCTATTCAATGATTCTACAAGCGCGCTTGCCCGGCCTACAACCGCCACACACGCGTCCGTCTGAACCGCCACGCCACGACGCACACCACGAGCGCATACAGCCCCAGCACGCCCATCGCCGTCGCAGTCCCCGCGTACATCGTGCGCATCGAGAGGTTCACGAGCCCCGTGCCTGCGTTCGCCTGCGCGGTCGTCAGTACGCTGCGTTGGGCGTCGAGATGCTACGAGGCGACGCACGAGGAGGAATAGAGGCAGTCCGTTCGTGTTTATCGCGGCGAGGAGCGGCGGCGCCGCTGGGGGCACCGCGGGGGGCGGGGCCTTACCCTTGCGGATTGCGGGGAGGGGGAAGAAGAGCATGTCGAGTACGAGGTAGAGGAGGATGAAGGAGGTGTTGAAGGCCGCGATCCAGAGGGCGTAAGCGAGGTTCGCCTGCATGGCGGATTAGATTCGTATTAGTATTAGGGTTAATATTGATGGGGGAGGATGAAGGATAAAGGATGAGAAGGGGAGAAGGGCGCACCGTCTGTCGCGAGACGCCTTCGTCGAGGTAGAGGAGGGAGACGAAGCCGAGGAGCGCCCACCAGACGATCGCGTACGACGCGAGCTCAGTGGCGGTCTTGTCGTTTTGGCGCGGGGCGAGGAGGTCGGCGGGGGTGCTGCGCGCCTTGAAGAGGCGCGGGAAGAAGGAGGGGGTGGGCGGGAGGAGGATGGTGCCCGTCGAGAGGCCGAGGAGGTGGATCGCGAGGTAACCTACGGAGCACATGGTCAAAAGAATCGCGCGGGGGAGGAGGGGGGAGAGGACCTAAGAGGGAGGCGATGCCCTCTTTGTTGGCGCTGATGAGGTTTATGCGCGGGGCGGTTTGGACGTAGTGTTTCAGCCCGAGGGCGGAGAGGGCGAGCTGCTGCACTGCGGGGGCGTCAGTCGCGGTGTTTTCTTTTGGCAAGGGACACGTACGCAGGCCGACGCCGACGCCGAGGATCGACACGGGCACGGTGCGGATGAGAGGGTGCAATAGGACCTGGAGGACCGGCAGCAGCGCGAGGGTGATGAAGAAGTTCCAGTGCGTGCCGTATTCGGTTTCGTGTTCCTGCGTCCAGTCAGTTTACACGCGTGGCGCGGCGCGGAGAACGCACGGGGTACTCGGTGCCCTTGACAAGCAGGACACGGATGACGCCGAGGGCGATGATCGGGAGGGTCTTGCGCATTACGGTCAAGACCTTCGGGAGCTGCGGCGCGGAGAGGTGGTGCGGGTCCTTGAGGAGCGGGATGGCGGACACCAAGCCGTTGGAGAACACGAATGAGCCCACGCCGAGATCCATCTGAATATGCGTTCAAATCTGCGAGGCAACAACGCGGCAGGAACACACCAGCGACACGCCGTACGACTCGCATTTTGCTAGGGAGCGGGGGAAGACGGGGAAATCGACCGCGAGGATGCCGAGGATTGTCATGAGCATCATGTGGGCGCGATAGGTTGTGAGCGCCGGGAGCGGGGTAATACTATCCTGTTTTGCGGGAGGACTTGACGCCGGGGTTTTATGGAATGGCATCGTCACATCAGGGTGGGTAGTTCGCAGCAGAATCAGCCCTGTCGGCACGAGAAGAAGGAAAGCCAATGCCATTGGCATGTTTGCGAAAAGTGTCATTGAGAGCAATGGCGGCAGTACCAGGATTATCCAAGCCGGCAGAAATGGGATTTCACGTCCTCTGTAGATGCGCGTGTGAAGCGTAGAGTACACCGCGATTGAGGCCTATTTCACTTGAGAACATTGGCAGCAGATCCAGGAAAGACGAACGAGGGCCACGGAAGAGATGAGATTGACGTGCGTTATGGTGGAACCTGTCATTCCCGAGACGGACTGCTCTTTGAGGGTTTTGTAGTCGTCCATTGCTATGTATTCAGGTGAACAGGATCATAGCATGGAAAGGTTGTTGAAACAAAAGCTCGTCCGCATCGGAATCAATCCGCTGAGCACGTGAAGTGCACTGCATTCACCCCACCCACCACCATGAAGAAATTGTTTTCGAGGGACAAGCCCAAGGCACGTCGACGAGTCTAATGCATTCAACAGCTCCTTATCGTCCCTAGGAACAACCCCTCCAACCACCAGCACAGCAAACCCCGCTCACGACACCCATTCATCAGCAGTTTGCGAGCAGACCAGGCCCACGCTCGTCTGCCGACGGTGAGCCCTGGGAGGTCGTCGACCAGCACACACCCCCACTACCACCGGGCGCATCGCCTCCAGTTCCAAGTCCCACCGCTCGCTCGCCGTCTCCGTATACCGTCTCGCCCGCGAAACCGCCACAGCAGCAGACTCTGCGCAAGAAAACCCGCCTGTTTTAGGAATTCTCCACGCTCTGGATCCGGTGCAGCTGCAGCCCCAGCAGGCGATGGGCCATGTGCGCAATCACTCCGAAGAGCGCCCGTCCGAGAACGGCCATGCCCGCGAGAAGGAGAAGAGCAAGGGCGGCGGATTCTGGGGACGAGATCGTGAGAAGGATAGGGATCGGGACCGGGACCGGGATCGCGCCGGGGAACTCGAGCGGGAGGCCCGGGAACGAGATCGAGACCGGGGCAGGGAGCGCAGAGACGAGGAGAACGAGCTCACTCGCAAGATCGGTGCGTGGCCAGGGTCCATCTCCATTAGCGTTACTCATCTGGCGCAGGATTCCTGACCGCAACTGCGTCCGAGGACTGGACACTCGTGCTCGATGTCTGTGATCATGCGTCCGCCAACGAGAGCAACGCGAAAGAGGCCGTGCGCGCGCTCCGCCGCGAGTTCAAGTACGGCGAGCCCGCGGCGCAGCTTGCTGCTGCGAGGGTGCGTTTCGACTTCAACGACGAAACGTCCGCTAATCCTCCGCATGTAGCTCTGGGCCATCATGCTGCGCAACTCTTCCGACACCTTCATCTCGCAGTCCACCTCGCGCAAGTTTCTCGACACGCTTGAGGACCTGCTCACCTCATCGCGCACGTCCCCTGTGGTTCGCGAGCGTGTCATGGATGTCCTCGCCGCCGCCGCGTACGCCAGCGGAACCAGTGCGTTCCATTACTTACATACTTTCGACTGATTTAAATATTACTGCACAGAAAAAGACGCTGGCTTTCGAGGGCTCTGGCGACGAGTCAAGCCGCGGGACAAGCCCGAGGAGGGCATGCCATTCGACGCCGAGGACGCCATGTTCAATCCCCCGCTCGGTGGCGGGCGGGTCTCCGCCTATGATTACGACACGAACAGCGCCAACGCCCCCATCGTTACCTACCACGACGCGACGCCGACCGTGCCCGACACCCCGCCAATCACGAAACCGCCGTCGTCGCGCAAGCACAAGACGAGCGACAATCCCGAGGGCGGCAAGAAATCCGACAAGCCACACCGCGAGCACCGGCACCGCATCATCCCACCTGACGAGGACATGCGGCGGCTGTTCCAGGAGTGCAAGATCGGCGTCGGGAATGCAACGCTCCTCAGCCAGGCGCTCGCGATGGCGACGCCCGAGGATCTCGGGAATACCGTCATCACCGTACGTGGTCGTGTTTTGCGGGGAAAGTATTTAATTGACCGGCGCTGCAGGAGTTCCACAAGAAGTGCATGGACTCGCAGGAGCTTATTTTTACGCAGATACCGTGGGCGTCTGCTGGCGCCGAGCGTAGCCGGGTGGCGATGGACCAGGAGGACCGCGACAAGGAGCGGGACAGGGAGCGCAAGCGGAAGAACAGCGTGAATACACTCAACTCGAATATGCCGAATGGGAGCGTGCCGGACCTCGGGACACCGCTGTCGACGCGTGAAGAGGAGCTCCTTGCGGAGCTACTTGCGGCGAATGAGGAGCTGATCGAGGCACTGAAGCTGTATGACGATCTGAAGCGCGTCGCCATCGAACGCGAAGCGGAGGACCGCAGTCGGAAGGAGGTGCGCATGGATCCCCGGGTGCGTATTGTCCTCTTTTATTTTAGCTTTTGGACGAATGTTTACATGCTGCGCAGCAACGAATGTTAATCACGGAGGACGGGACGCTGCACGCGGACGGGGCGGGGGGCGCTGGCGGCGGGAGCTCGTCGCGTTCACGGTCGCCGTCGCCCGCGCGCGCGCCCGTGCAGCACCCGCTGCCGAATCACCCGCAGGTTATTGCTACTGCGGCGGACTTGACGTTCCAGACGCCGGCTGGCGCACAGGCGCAGGCGCAGGCGGGGCAGCAGACGCTTGCGCCCCCGCCCGCGGCACCGCACGGGCCGCGCCTGCCTGGCGCGGGGCTCTCGCGCACGCCGTCGCCGGCGCATCCTGACTTGGGCGCAGGGGTGGAGCTGCCGAATGGGCTGGGGGGATGCGCATGGGCGGGCCAAGAGAGTATGCAGCGTCGAGTGGGCGGGGGTCGTTTGACGACGAGGCCAGGGATGCGGGGTATTCTGACGACGACGGGGACGAGCGGCCGATGCAGCCGAGCGCGAAGGCGCTTGGGAAGCGCCCGGTCATGGCGGACCCGTATCGTGCGTTCTTTCCACATTCATTCGTTCACTTATTTTATTGACTTTTTTTTTACACGTAGAACCGCTGGACGACGAGCTGTCGCTGGGTCTTAAAGACAATCTGGACGACCGGCCGGAAGACTCGGACGAGGAGGACTCGCCGGAGCGGCTATGGCAGCATATTCACCACCCCGTGCAGCATTTCGTGTACGACGCCGCGGCGGAGCGGACGCAGCAGCGGATCCGCGAGGGGCATGCGCTTGTGGTGAATGGGGTGCATTAGCGGGGGCGTCTGTGTCGGTGTGTCGCGGTTTTCATCGTCGTTTGCGTTGGAGGGAAGGGATGTAAGGATTAGAGCGCTGTTTCGGGGGGGGGGCGCTGTAGTATATATAACATTATTCACATTGCATGTAATGCCCGCTCACATTTGCATTATTTATTGGTACTGCGGTCTCATTCGAGGACGCGCCCGATCGCTAACTAACTAAATTCAAGTGTTGACGTTTGTGTACGCGTCAACTCGAACTTGCTCTCGCGCTTCCACCTGCTCTGAATGGATTCTTGCTCTCAGCACAAGCGCGCGTCTCGCTGCTCTGGCCTCTCGCGAACGCCCCTAGTGTTCGACAATGATCGACGAATTGAGGCTGGCCAGCCGCTAGGCCAGGACCAAATGCTGGTCAGCCACTTGCCGCGCATTTAAGCTCTGCAGTCTCTTGTCTTTATACTCCCACAACCCCACCCAACCTGCCTACCAGCAACCATCGTCTCTGCCCCGTTATGTCTATAAACCAGAACGTTGTAAGTGTCTTGTGTCCTCCCTCCTCCCTCCTTCCCTCTCTCTGCTCGCCTCTCCTCCATCTCCCCGGTATACTCACCCGCCCTCATTTTAGTTCATATTCCGCCCAATGTCTACGACTGAACCTACTCGGTTCTCGAATTTTTATACCCTTTTTAATTATAGCTCCAAGAAGGTGCGTACATCGTCCGAATCGTCGTTGCTGTTCATGGCTGACGGACTCCTCGCACTTGGATGTCTGCCGATTCCGCCTCCACTACAGTCCCTATAGGTACTAGCCCTCCCACCGCTCCCGTTGCCGCCGCCGTTCTTTCGCTGGCGGATTTCGATATTTTGAGGCCAATCGGCAAAGGCGACACCGACAATGTCTTCCTGGTCCGTCACAAGGAGACACAGGCGCTCTATGCCCTCAAGATTGCGCCCAAGACTGGCAAGGCGGCCGCAGATCTCCCTCTGGAACAAGAAATATTGCTCTCGGCGGCGCAGGACTCGTCCCCCTTCGTCCTCCGCCTTGTAGGTAGCTGGCACGACAGTGCAAACTACTATCTTCTAAGCATCAGCCACTTTCGTCGACCCTCATTATTTCTAGCTGACATTCCTTGTTAGGCCTGGCACGAGGGCGGGGACTTGGCGCACCGACTGATTATCGAGAGTCGGTTCTCGCGGGAGCGGGCGAAGTTGTACGTCGCGCAGTTGTTAAGCACCTTCGCACATACTTCCATCCGCATCTCACCGGTTTGCATCGTGGATCCTAGCACTGCAGGACCTGCACCGTCGGCGCATCATCCACCGCGACGTCAAGCCGGCGAACATACTTTTCGACGGGAATGGAAACGTCATCTTGTGCGACCTTGGATTGGGAAAGTATTTCCCGTTGTCCACGGATCCGCGGGAGCCCGACTTCGTCAACTTCGAGGTCGACCCCAACGCCACTTCTGGGAGTTTCAGGTGGGAGGAGGCGCCAGTGACGAGCGAGCGGTGCGGAACGCCTGGCTTCGCATCCCGGCAACCCTCAGACGCACGACCAATACAGCAGGGCGTGTCAGGAAGAGCTGGTACACTTCGAGGAGGAGGATTGTCTTAACGAGGAGGTCCTGCGGTGGTTGTTGGCGAAGAGCGGGTACGCTCGGACGACGTTGGAAGAGATCAAGGGCCACACCTTTTTCTCCGATGTGTAAGCGCCGTTTCTCTCGCCCTCACACGCCAAGCTAACCAGCCATTCTTTTCAGGGACTGGGCGGCTCTCTCCACCGGCACCCTCCGCACGCTGTGGAAGCCCACCGCTCCCAGCACATCCCGCGGATCGGTCGTCCGCAGCTCGTCGCGGCAGGGGAGCCTTGTGCGCCGGAGACCGATCCCATCCCTCGGTTCTCTTAAGTACGTCGACCCCACCTTCATCGACCGTATCGCCCCCGCACCTATCCGCGTTTCGTCAATGAAGGCGTGGTTAGGCCGGGTCAAAGAGCTTATCACGCCCAAAGTCAAAGTCAAGGCCCCCTTTGTCCCCGATCCCGTCTTCGCTGCTCCCGCTCCCGTTCCCGTCGTCCCCGCCGCCGCTCCCGCCCCCGTACTCGTCGCTCCACACCCTGCCCCCACCCTAGCCACCGAGATGGACGTAAAGCCACCGCCGCGCCTCGTCTTCCGCATTTGTCGAGACGCCTTTCCAGGCTTCGACTTCAGCGCGTCGTGCCCAGGCGATGGCGACTCGAATCCGGCTTCAGACCCGGAAGAGCAACCGCTAGCACTCATGCGCGTCCTCCGTCGCTTCATCCCGACACTTATCGGACCGCCGGATGCCTCATCCCCCGACGCGAAGCGCTTTCCCGTTTCCCTTCCACCGCCGTCCCCGGTCTGTGTGGCTTCGAGGTCCCCAGCCTTCCCCAGTCGAGCCTCCGTCGTCCCTTTCCAAACGATGGTCGCACATCCGGCACAGGTCTGTTCTCGACGGGCAGCGGCATCCCACTGTCCCCCTTCGGCGCGGTCAAGGGTTCTTAGACTGGGCCCGGCGGTGCTTGCGTGGTCAGATCGTCAGCCTCACGTGCTGAGCCCGGTCGCCCTCTTCTTTCTACTTTTTTCTTCTTTTTCTCGGTACTTGTCGGCCCTTCGGCCGCACCGGCACGGTCTGTTCCTCGGACACCCTCGCACTGCCCCTCCTCTCAACCTCCGCCTCCCCCGCTCCTTCTTCCCGCTATACCGGTCGCACCTCGTCAACGGCAGCTCGTTTCGGACCCCTGCCCAATACCTCCTTCGGGAGCATGACCCTTTATGACCTATCAACACCCCACGACTCACGTCTCGCTTCAAATACTTTTTCGCCCTTGCTTTCTGGTGGTCGGTCGCGCTCTGTTCTGCTGCTGGTGGTCGCAATTGTTTTCTGGTGGTCGCATCTGCTTTCGGTGGTCGCAATTCGCAATTTGCTGGTGGTCGCAATCGTTTTCTAGTGGTCGCATCTGCTTTCGGTGGTCGCACTTGCTGTCAGTTGTCGCAATTCGCAATTACTCTGGGTTGTGTTCGTCGTCTGGAACTCACAGGTCGGTCTCAGCATCGGGGCGGGGTGGAGTTGACCAGTCATTTCGAGGGGGCGCAGTGGGGCGCAGTGGACTGTGGCGCGAGCTAGGGGGTCCAGTGGACGCAGGACCGGCGTGTAGTGTAGTAAGCCCAGTGTTTATTAACAGAATAACATTGTATCGTCAACTGGTCGTGAGATGCGAGACGCATTATATTTACGCATGCATCACGAAAAGCGCCAACCGTCCTCGATAACTTTATTTGAGACGAGACTTTAGCGCCGTTCCCGCTCCGCTCTCGAACGAGTGTGTTATATATTATGAGTAGCTGAACTACATAGCTACAGGGTATTATCTTATATCACTACCAGCAAAGTGGCCTCATGTCCATGTAAGACCCCTAGTAAAATCTAATTGTACGACGCCGAGCGTGACGACAACGCGCTTTTCGGGTCGTACGCCAGCGGCAGTTGGTCCATCTCTAGCTCCGGCCCCGGCGTTCCCTCCAACTTCTGCGACAGCAGCGTTGCGTGCGTGGGATCCGGCTGCATGGGGAGCACCGACTCCGTGGGTCGTTCCCCCAGATACGGCTTATTGCGCCGGCACGTCAGGAAGCGCACCCACGCGAGATCCAGGAACCATCTGGGCACCCGCGGGAGCAGCATGCAGAGCTGGATGAACGGGGGTACGGTGACGAAGATCGCGAGGAGCTATCGGGGCGCGTCAGCGGACCGCCGCAAGCATTATTATTCGAGGCACGCACCTGTCCATACGTAGCACTAAACTTCTCTCGCGGGGAAAGATACGCCAGCCCCGCCTCGATGTTGAAAATCCAGAAAGAATGAGGAATTACGATGAGACACCAGAACTGAATGAAAGGGTACTGATTGACCACTTTGCGCCTGCAGTGTCCGTTGGAATCTCCGCGTCGAGTTAGGAAGGATCAACGCACCATAACCGGCCAATTGGCAGGATCCTATTTTTCTTCTTCCAGATGATTTTCCGTAAGCGAAATATGGCGATACCCCACATGAGCACCACCGAGGCGATGATTAAAATCCCGGCTTCAGGATATACCGCGAAAAACGCGATGAACGGCAGAAAGAAGAGGCTCGCGATGTGATTGTCTGCCTCAAGACTGCCAGATATTAAGATGGTTATTCAACGCAGATATGCGGGACGTACCTGTCGCAGGCGGCCTGCTGGAACGTCCACACTTGACTTGGTAGCGCCGTGAACGAGAGCACGCTGGCCCACAGAGGCAGCATGATGAGAACCAAGGTTCGGTTAAGATACATGCCGGGTCCAAACACGGCTTCCAGCCGCGTAGTCCTAGAAACTTTCAATACAGATCATTGTGCAAGAAAACAAATACTTACCGTCCCAGAAGACTCCGTCCAACATACATGATCAGATACAGACTCAGCGGCGACGCCGCCAGCGTGAGAGCTGCGTGCGCACATCAGCTCACGGGCAATCGAAATTCCGTGGAGTAGGAGAACGTACCAATCACGCTGTGCATTTTCGTGAGGGTCTTTTCCGCAACACTGATGAGGACCGCCACAATAAGGGAGTATACGTTCAGGAGTTGCGCATAGAACGCTTCCGTAACAGTTTCTGGCGAATATAGAACGAGGATGGCGGAAACGACCGACGTGAAGTAGGCTGGCGCAAATCAGATTCCTATGTAGAGAATTGAGAACCATAATACGTACTGGAAAAGCGTACAGCCGGACTCGCGACGTCTGGGTTTGGACAATACCCAAAGGCGCACGAATCTGACGGAGGGTTGGAGCAATAAACATCGAGATAGTTATCCGCTCCGCCAGTGGTAATGTTCAAAAACGCGATCATGACGTCCGTTACATTCGAGCACAGGGCGCTTGTATTAGACGAATCGCCAAAGCATGGGTCATGGTCGGGGAAGTAGGGGGGAATAAGAGGGTTGTTGAAAATGCCGGCCATCCTGGGCAGTGGCAGTTAGTGAGGGGTGCGGTGTGGGGACGAGTTCTCCCAGGCCGCCCTGCCCAAGTATCATTTTTGGGCGCTGTTAGGTTGTTGTTACGCGTTGTTTCCGAGTGTTTCCGTTTCAACGGATATTCGGGCGCTAATTGTGAACAATGTCACTGAAATTGCCAATTGGTTACCCGCCAAGCGAATTCGCACCTGCATTTTCGCTCAACACGTACACATGCCCGCGGACGACGGTCAAAATAATGCAATTAAAACGGCCCGAAAACCTGGTTTTGCGATTGCTTTGCGACGTCTTTTTTTGCTTGGGCGAAATCTGGTGAGATCCAAAAAATAAACGGTGACACCGCATGCGGTGTTCGCATCATAATCACTGAGCGATCCGCCCTCGCTAAATCCAATGAGCACGGCATGGCCCTGCTCTTGGCGCAGCCGGGCGCGGCCTGGGCCGTCTCACGGCTGGTCCGAGTGAGTCAGTGATGGTCAGTGACCGAGGTAGGACCGAGTCCCTAGATGAACTTTCAAATTTCAAAGCGGAACAGGCGCACAACGATCAAGACAACGCATGTTTATGAGTCGCTGGGAAAGACTAGGACAAGCCTCAAGTGGCGGGGCCCGAATCGCGTTCCTGCTGCCCGCATGACGTCCCGAGGTCTAACTCGGACGCCGGACACAGGAACGGCCGGGAGCTGTCGTCGAGAGCAACAGACCCAAAACAAACCATCATAAAGCTATTGACAAGCGAGTCCAATCACGTTCCACCGGCACTGCGGTGGCAACCGGCCACTAGTTACCTCCGCCAAAAATCGCAAATTCCGGTTGATTTACCTTACGATTTTCGTCCCTCAGGTCGTTGATTTACCTTATGTTGGAGCCAATTTTGGGCGCTTAATTTCCCCGAAATTCCAAAATTTCTCCCACGTAGTTTTTCCTGTAAATTCCACCAGAAGCGCGCACCCTTCCAAACTCTGGCAGATTTGGACTGAAATTGATGTAAGACTTTTTTTGCCTCACACCTCGCCTGCTCATAATGCAAAAAAAATCTCGGGCTCCGCCCGATTTACCTTACGGCGGAGCGAATTCAACGCCCGGATCGTTGATTTACCTTAAGAGCTGGAGCTGAAAACACCAAATTTTGGGTGTTGATTCACCTTACCCCGGAGGTAGTTAGTAGGTAGTGACCGGGGCCTGCGGTGTCCAAAAAAATAATGTTTTTGAACGGCCGTTCTCAAAGAAACAGTGAAAATATTCGGTCCGCATTGGCCGGACAAACGAGCCCGGCAAACATTCTGTCTTTTCAGTTGAGCACTGAAAACAGAGCGAAACGCCAGACATGTTTGGCCGCCAAAAATGAATGGGCCACAGCAGTGCAGTACTTCAGTGCATACTGCTTTCAACAGTTCAACCGCAGGCACCGCGCAATGCCACTCGGATGCCATCCCTGGAAGATGCCGCGAAACCCCGAGACGAGGAGAACGAGCTCGCTCGGAAGATCAATGCGTGGCCATTATCCATTTCGTCGTGCGCGCTCTGCGCCACGAGTTCAGGTATGGCGAGCCAACGATGTAGTTTTCTCCTATTCGGGTACGTTCGGCTCTTGGGGACAGGCGCAGGCTAATCCTGGGTATAGCTCTGGGCCATCAGGCTGCGTAACACTTCGGATTCCTTCATCTCACAGTGCACTTCGCTCAAATTTCTACATACGCTCGAGAACCTAATCAATTCATCGCGAACGTCCCCTGTGGTCCGCTAGGGGTTCATGGATGTCCTCGCTGCTGCCGCGTACGTCAGCGAAAGCAGTGCGTCCTGATACCTGTGCGCACTGGAACACCGTCGACTAACTGAAGCACTGCTGCTTTCAGAGATCCTCGCTGCGAATGATAAACTTAGAGAAGCGCTTAAGCTTTACACGACCACCAGCTGGAGGACCGCGATAAGGATTGACCCTCCGTCTGTGGCCGAAACAATCCAGAATATTAGCCATTGACAGCAGAGAAGCAGGCCAATCTCATCTGCATCCAATAATTTTTTCTTTCGTAGGTAACTCATAGAATACATAGACCAGCCATATCTATTCCAAATCGGGACGCGGGCGTTGAGTACGGAGCTCGGCCCGAAGCACCGAACCTCTTCTCATCACCCATCTTTCTCCGGAACCTCGCGGAATCTCCAGCGCCCAGCTATCAGGCCTTTCAATCTTCAAAGTTGGCTGCTATGCCCGTCTTCCCCTCCCGTCCACTCAACCCCTCGCGCATCAACACCATCATAAAAAAGCAGCCGCTCTACTTTGGCATCCCATTCATCCTGCTCATGGTCGCCACATCCTACGGGCTCGCCGCGATCACGCAGACAAAGTACGACGTGCGGGACAAGCGCGTGAAGCAGGTTCGTCGCCTTGCCGCCGCCTCTTCCCGCTCCATCCATACTCAGAGTTGTTGTGGCAGATGACGAAGGAGGACGAGCTCAAGCTGGAGCACAACCGCAAGAAGTTCGATATTCGCGCGGAGTACTTCGTACGTCTAGCCGCCTGTGCTGTCTTGACATTGCTGGCTTACGATTGTGCCTGTTTCCAGCGGCTCAGCGCGCAGCCTGAGGAAGATTGGGATATGAAGCGCGTGCCGCGGCCGAAGGGGACGCCTGAGTGGGGTGTGCCGCCGTCGGAGCCCGAGAGGAAGCCCCCGGGAGCGTCATAGGCTTCATCCTGCTTTGACCTCCTTTGCCTTGCTGCTCGACAAGCTGCGATGCTCTCCTACGACACTCGACACTAGATAAGGCATCATACATAACGATAATTCTATTCTGTATTTTACTTGTACTTGTACGCTATGCTTGGCTTCTTTTTCTCTCTTATCCGCTCTTCGCCGTGGGCGGCTTCATCAACATGGCGTCGCGCTCGGGCCCGATACCAATCCAGGTGATCGGCACCTTAAGCGCCTTCTCTATGAACTCGACGTACGCACGGCACTTATCAGGGAGGTCCTCGTACTTGCGCACATGCGCGATGGACGTCTCCCATCCTGGGAGCGTCACGTACTCGACCTCGACCGCCGCGAGCACGCCGAGGTCGGCGGGGAACCCTGCGAGCGGGACGCCGTCGACCTTGTACGTGACGCCGATCTGGATCTCAGCCAGGCCGTCGAGCACGTCGAGCTTGGTGAGGTTGAGCGCGTCGTAGCCGTTGATCATGTACGAGTGGCGGAGCACCACGAGATCGAGCCAGCCGCAGCGCCGCATGCGGCCCGTGGTGGCGCCAAACTCGTGGCCAACGGACTGGAGGTGCTCGCCCGCGGTGTTGAGTTGCTCGGTGGGGAAGGGCCCGCCGCCGACGCGCGTGGTGTACGCCTTGACGACGCCGATGGTGTGCCCGACCGCGCGGGGAGGGAGGCCAAGGCCGGTGCAGACGCCGCCGACGGTGGTCGCGGAGGAGGTGACGTAGGGGTACGTGCCCAGGTCGAGGTCGAGCATCGCGGCATTGGCGCCTTCGACCAGCACGCGCTTGCCCGCTGCGAGGGCCTGGTGGAGGTAGACCACGCTATCGATCACGTATGGTTTGAGGCGGGCGGCTAAAATCTGTGGGCGCATCGTTTCTTTTGAAACATTTAGAAAAAGGATGGGTGGGCGCCGCACCTTGTACCGCTCGATCTCGCCCTCCGTATCGTACTCAAAGTAGCCGTAGCGCTTGAAACGGCCTTCGACGAGCTTGCGGAATTTATCGGCAAAAAGAGCATGATCGAAGAGATGGTGCACGCGCAGGCCCGAGCGAGACGCTTTGCCCGAGTACGCTGGACCGATGCCCTTCTTCGTGGTGCCGATGCTGGGTAGGCGATAAAGATCAAGCGAGATCGCAAGAAATCAGACAGCAAACCTCGACCCGCCAAGCTCGACCTCCTTCAATCCATCGACGATCTGGTGAAAGTCAAAGACGAGGTGGGCGCGGTCGGAAACGAAAAGGCGGCCGGTACAGTCGAGACCTGCAGTACGCCGTTAGATAGAGGACGATGCAATCAGATTGGCGCGCACCCTGCGCCTGGAGCGCATCGAGCTCGTCGAAGAAAGAAGGGACGTGGACGACAACGCCGTTGCCAATGAGCCCAGTGCACGTAGGATTGACGAGCCCGCTAGGAAGGAGATGGAAAGCAAATGTAGTGCGAACACCGTTGATAGGGACGACGATAGTGTGTCCAGCGTTGTTGCCGCCGGCGCAGCGAGCGCAAATATCTGCGTTGGCAGCGAGGATGTCGACGAGCTTGCCCTTGCCCTCGTCGCCCCACTGCGACCCGAGCACGACGGTGGTCGTCATGAAAGAGGGTTCAAGCAATGATTCGCGGTCACGCTCCGTCTGTGTTCTCTTCCAATGACTCCTTCGATCCCAACCTTTTTTGCCCCCGCCTACACCCATACTGCTAAAGATGGGATGCGAGCGCGAGTCGCTGAATACACCACCATGCGCGCTCATTCAAAAAAGTCTTGGACAATCCCGAGCCGCACAACTTGAATATCTACCGACTGGGGCAAAATTTCCGGAGTACTTCGGCGTAGGGATCCCAACCGTACCGTATACGGTTACGGCCGTATAGTTACGGCCCGTAAACCTTGACCTTTTTTGGCTATACGGTACGGTTACGGCACGGGTTTCGGACCCGTATAACCCGTATACGGAAAGGTTGAACGCTGCCGGGTAAGGGCCAGTCACATCGGACGTGTTGGATTCAATGTTTTCTGACCTCCGTGTAGATATATCGAGTCTCCAATACAACTTGAAGATCGTTCTCGCTGCGTTCAAGAAACCCGTAACCGTAACGGTAGATACGGAGACCTGCCCAAGGTCTTTACGGTACGGTACGGTTTGACCCGTAACCGTAACCGTAACCGTAAGTATACGGTACGGTTGGGATCCCTACTTCGGCGCGAACTCTTCTCTATCGTCTGTTCGTTCTCTTACCATCCGCCTAGATCAAAAGGCCATAAAACGCCGGCCCCTACCGTCGAAATTCCTTTGTATGGCCAGCGAACTGGCATTGAAGACACCGATCATGTTCAGGTTGATTATTCGACAAATTTATGGGACGTGCTCAAAATGCTACACAGATTGTCCGATGAATTGGTACTTAGCCTCAATGGCCCAGGAATCAGTCAACTAGGCAACATTCCAACGACCGGCTTCGACGCGCACAGTTTCAGCGACGAGCTGTAGTCGGAAGAAGTATTGTTCGTGGTCCAATAAACCAAGTTCTCGACCTGAAATATACCCCGGAACTAGGGCAAGCCGAACACCTACAAGATCGTAACCGTGCGCCCAAAAATTCTCTGCAAACTGAACAAGTGACCTTTGCGACAGCGAACCCCTTCCCCCTTCTGTGCCCCGACGTCGCTGCTTATGCCGCGGCGTGTCGCGTCGCCCATCTCTCAGGCGTGGCAAAATATCTGGAAGCCAGGGACAACGAAGAGGTGCCTCCCACACGGGCGATGTCCGAAGCCGGATTTGCTTCCAGCCTGGCTCGACGCATGTTAATTCGATGTATTATGAACAGGGATCCGCCACCAATTATTCACCGGTCGGGTTTGAGAGATGCCTATGGTATTACTAGCTCCAGAATTCTATCCCCAAGTTTGTGCGAGCATCGAAGTTCAACACGGACTTTGCCGGGAACCCCATTACACAGCTCCGGGGATGGCATAACAGGCACACCGGAGATCGCCGCACGGCTGAGGTGCAAATCGATACCCAAAACATCGAATTGCGATACTCTGGCGTTCGGATTGCACCTCGGCTTTGCCGAAAGTTGGCAATCTTGCCCAACACACCTGTCCAGGGCCATGATGGCTGTCCAGTAGCACACACACCCAAGATTGCCAAATTTCAGTGGCAGCCGAGGTGCAATTCGAACGCCAGAGTATCGAATTGCAAAAGAAATTGGCCTGAAATTAGAGCCCGAAACTAGAATCGGCTCTAATTTCAGGCTGATTACCTTGGTCTCTCCACACTCATAATTGGCTCTGATCTTGTCCCACCCATTGATCCGCCTTCTCCCGAGCCAATCAGAGCATTTTGCTTACGTACAGGGCCGTGTATCACATATTGCCGGCTATTGCCGGGTGCTGTGCAGGACCGACATTAATCAAGAGCGCGAGCAGGAGCTAGCAGGACACAAAGGGAAACTTGTTTTGGTCAAGCAAGGTCTCTTCCGACATGGTCGGAGCTCTCTAGTTTAATCCCAATTCGATATTTTGAGCATCGATTTGCACCTCGGCTGTGGCAATCTCCGGTGTGAGGCTGGGATCAGACGATGGGCCGAGACCACCGCCCATACGTCGTACTTGCATCTTCCTCCCAAGCTACCATGGCTGAATCGCGATTCTTCAGCCCGATGCTAATTGGTGTTATTGCTGTCTTTGGATTCCTTATCGTCCGTACAACATGTGTATTTCTCCTGTGGCATGTCCCCGCTGGCACCCACGAGCCACGAGAAACGACATCACTCCTCGCTCAATCCCACGCAGCGAAGCACCTCTCTCGTTCGGCGCGATTCTTCTGCGCCTTGGGTGCTTTAGTATACATCTGTCTCACAATGCTAGGTAATCAATGCCCCGATGACAGAGAGTGTCGCTAAGTCCTGACGCTACATAGCCGCGTTCCATGCCTTCCTCGAACACGGCCAATCTGCGATTCAGGACGTCCGATTCGCCATCTTCAGGGCGGAGAGGCGGCGTACGCGGTTAGCCGAATTTCCACTTATCAGAGTTTTGTTGAATTATTCTGTCCCAGCTGCTTCTGCTCATTCGGACCACATTCGATGCGAGATACAATGAGGGGCAGGAAATGCGCACGGACTCGCTGTCGCTCGTCCTGTTGCCCTGGACTATGGTGTTCATCCAAACTCCTGCTTCCTCCCGTCTCGTGTTCTCTGCGTTGGACTGGGTGGTGGCACCGGCAATCGGGAGTGCAATACTCACTGCGAGCGTGTATGCTTAACCAGCAGTGTCCTCTGTCAATGGGACGACGGCAAGGGGTATTCACCAGCACACGGTCTCGAAGAATCGGAAAATTAAGGCCTTTTTGAAACAGATGCGCTGTTTTCAGGAGATTTCGTTCAGTGCAGCGGCTTCGTCCAGAGCGCCGAACTGGGATTGCGTTAGGATTGGGAAGACATCAAGGCCCCGGCAAATTCCGGTAGGCCAAGCCAAGTTGATCCGCCTTTTTGGTCTCCAAATTGAACGACCATCATGCTCTCAAGACTCTGCCTATCGAGGAGGCCACTCAGCTCCCAGCGGGCTTTGATGCAAAATCTTGCCATACGCAAGATACTTGACCCATTGACCTCGAGACGTCGAGGGACGAGGATGTTCGTCGCGATCGCGGTGGGACGACGGAGGTCGAGCTCAGACATATTTAACACACAAGGATTCAACCCAGATGCCAGTGGGCGAGAGCAACGAAGGATACTATGTTGTGTGCTCAAGTTGAGTGGCGTTTCAGCTTCGGACGTGAGTGACCTTGAAAGGACGCACAAGTTTAGGACAAAGCATGCGTCGGCAAAGAAAAGCAACGTTTAGCACCATGTAAGTCATATTAGTTCGGATGCTCTTTCGATTGCGACTGGGGCAGAGAAGGCACGGGCAGAATTATGGAGAAGTTGGGCCCGCAGATCGTTCAGCTGTTCCAGACGTCGTTGAACAAGCCGTTCCAAGTCGTTTTTGCCTACTGCGAGGTACGCTGAGGTGGACTTGAGCACGTTGTGAGAGGCAGAGACCCGGGAGGCTCGATGACCTGTATGTTTTTAGTGATGACGGAGAATTCGGCAAATGGAAGGGCCGCGCATCGAAACGATCGTTCCAGAACATTGCTGGGCCCAATCATCCGCGGTGGGGAGGATATCCGATTCGAAAGTGAGTTTTGTCGTTGGCGCTCAACATGCGGATTAAACATGCTCTTTTCCTTCTTTTAGCGGGTTTCTCCTCAGTTCTGCGCCTATTCTACTATACTACTCATACGACGTCCCTTCAAGAACCAAGAATCGACAACGGCACAAGTACGACTTGGATTTACGTACTCGATGTCCGCTTACTCCTTGGCAAACTCCTCGATACGGCTTACGTCCATTATCGCGCTAAATTTTAACGACACGTTTCTCCAAAGTCCAAAAGATTTTCAACTATCACACCACGTGATCGCGGAAATTTGTGGAGACCATAATGGGTCTCCTGACCAACACCAACAACTGACCTCACCACTCGTCATGAACGACGGCCGCTATAAACGTCGGCCCTTGTTCATTCATATTCCGTTTTCTTGCCCCAGAATGGATAGAAATTATTCGACAACCCCCGCTAGTTCTAGTTTGTCCCGCAACCCCAGCAATGTGAGCTGGGCAACGAAGATCAAGTCAGTCCGTCCTTTAGCCTGCTGCATGAAACTTACAGGATTTTCAGAGGAGCCATTCAGGTCGGCCATGGATTTGGAGACGCGATCCGGGGATCTCTGGGAGCGACCGATCTGGGTCCTCAGAGGTATACCTCGAGTGGAGAGATAGCTCAGCGCGGAAGGCACGAAATTGCTCAAGGATTGGCTAGAATCAAAGGCGTAACGACTATGCTCCCTCGTACGTCTCAAACTGGTGAATAATCGTTCGACTTCTTACTTTGGTTGGATTAGCTGCCCCGGTGTATGATCGGCGGCACTCTTATCCAATTCAACAATACGAGCAGCCAGCATCTTCATTGGGTCGGCGCTCAGCGTCGGCTCACCAAAACCGTCCCAACCCTCCTACTGCGACCTCGCCCTTCGAGAAGTATTACGAACAGCCATATCCTGCAGAGCAAGATCATGATCCTGGTTTCGCGGGGCTGGGCGCAGGCGCCGATGCTGGCAGGAGGAAAGAAGGGAACGACCAAATAATGCCTGCATTTTTTGTGTCCCCCCCGCCTCCCGCCGCGGCTTTGGAGACGCCCTACCCGTTGCTCAGCAGACACCAGGGTCCCGGCACATCGCGATCCTCACAAGTCTCATCACAACACCATGCCTTTCCATCCGTGCATTATCGGTCTGGTGTCCCTCCCAATTTAATTCCGGCCTCTCCTTGCAATTCCATTGCTCCTCCCCTACCCCCTCGAAATTCTTTGAATGTCGCTCCATCCGATCCGACAGCAATCACCTCAAGCGCGCACTCTCCTTCTGTCGACAGCCATCACCTTTCCGCACCTTCCTCCATCCGACAAAATGCCCCGTCGGATGCATCGTCAACAGGCCCACAACCGTCGTCGAACAGCCGCCACAGCTTGTCGACTCTCTTGGATAGAACGAGCAAAAGTATCCGGTTCAGTAAGGGGAAAACGAAGGAGAAGCAGCCGGAGGGAAGCAAGCGAGGGCGGATCCAATCCATGTTCCTAGCGTCCGGAAGGCACACCGCTTCACGACCTTCGTCGCCTGACCGTGCGCCAGAGGAACACTCATCCGAGCCAAGGTACCATACGCGATCTGCTCCACCGACTCCGCCGCCCCACCGGCACGAATCCGCGTTGGAAACCGCCGGGTACGACGTGCTGTCGTACGATGCCAAGGACGTGTATCCGCACTGGCCGACCGAGGAGGAGATGCGGCACGCGCGCAGTCCAACAAGAGGCGGGAGATTGGAGCCTGTGCGGAGTGTGCGGGTGTAGTCCTGTGTGTTCTAGCCATTCCGGCGGACAGCGGTGATACTTTCAATGTTCATATGTTTTCACAAACGGCTTGACCGACAATCAAAAATCGAAGCGGACCTATCATAACTCTCGCTTTGACCGATGTTGCATGTTTTGATTCCCGGTTCTAATGATACCTGCCTGCCTGCCTACCCCCGCCTACCCCCGCAGACCCCCGCGTGCCTGGTTCCCTTCGCGAATATGTACGGCTGACCGCGCTTCCAAGAATGACCGCGCTTCCAAGATTGATGCCACTTTATCGTAGCTCATCATGCATCATTGCTCATCATCTCCGATCTGTATTTGCGCGGTGTCGGACAAAATTTTGAGATTTGGACCTCAAACCTGGGTGGGGTGAAGATTTTTTTTTTGCCAAGAGTGGGTAGAAAGCAGGTCTGTTTGCGCTATAAATGAGCCGCAGATGCGTCCAATGCGGTTAGAACAGCACGAAACGCGTGGGGAAGAAAATTTGACCGTTTTTAGGTGCCGTTTTTGGGACGATTAGTCAGCACAGGCTAGGTCCTGTCCGGACAAAACCCGCCTAAAGTAGGCCAAAAATGTCCGGTCACAAATTGGGAGATTTGGGTTCGAAAGGGAAAATCAGGGGGTCCTATTTGCGGGCGGCCCCGGCGAGCCCAGGCCTGCCCATGAGAAATTTCTAGCGCTCCATCTTCACATGCTTTGTTCGGTGTTAAATTTTTTAATTCAAAACAGATGAAACGTCGGTACAGTTCGAAACCCTATCCTACCCTATCCCATACCAGTCGACGTTTACATGCTGCGCATTCCTCAAAGCTAGAGTTTCACGATTTTTGACGTCGGACTCGTGTTTCGTTCTATTCGGCAAAAAAGAGGGTTGTCGTTATCAGCCCACCGCATAGCACCGGAAGATTCGCACCTGCCGCACAATCTTCGCAGACGTCTATAGCGACTACCAAGGTTGCGTAGCTCAAGCGAATAAACCAGTCAGACGAGCATTTCATTGAGGTCGCAAGATAATATATGGCTAGGATACATTCGGTGCAGTGCGTATGACATAGGGGCATGGAGAGTACAAGACATGGATCAATGCAATGCGTGGAGATGGGGTGCGATATGGATGTGGGGTGCAATACGTATGGGCGAGGCGAGGCAAAGCGACAGCAGGGGAGCGATTAGGTTGGGTTTGAATAGATTAGGTTATACCAAGTGCGAATAAATAGTTGCCGGGAGATTCCAAAATGTGGGTAGCAAGGCGCGAACGGCGCGGGGAATGGAACATGGAACGTTCGGTGGTTTTTTGTTGAGGCGAGTATTAGGTATCCTGCCGTGTACGTCCTCCGGCCAGCCAAATAGTTCCGAGAGTGACGCGGCATTAGGCATATGACAGCGACAAGATGAGGTGAGAGAAAATCAAATATTCCCTGCGCGGAAATGAATGAGCCATGGCGACGGCGGGCGCAAAGGGAGGGAGCGGACGTACGAATTAAGATGAAGAAACGTGCACCCGGAGGCGCTCTAAACTGCTGTTGCGGCTGTTGGTGGCGCTGCCCATGAGCTCCTGACGAGTGGGCAGCGGGAACGCCGACAGCGACTTGCTCTCCTCGCCGTCGAGCCGCCAGATGTTCGCGAGCGGCGATACGTTGACCGAGTCGCCGCCGGATTGCGAGAACGTCGAGCGCGTCGACGACGGGAGGCTGTCCTCGTACTCCTCGAACGACAGGTCCGCCGACGACGTCGACGACGGCGAGAGCGTCGGGGACTGCACGATGTCCTGCAGGAACGACGGCAGCAGTGGCGCGGGCGCGTACATGCCCACGGGGCTCGCGTCGGCGGAGAGTGTGTGCCGCTGGAGGGGGCTTCTCGGGAGGTGCTGGCGCTGGTACTGCTGTTGCTGCTGCTGGCTCTGGTGCGGTGACGTCTGGTAGATGGGGTACCCCTGCGCGAACTGGCTCCCGAGTTCGTTGTGCGACTGCGAGCGGTGCACGGGCGCGCGGAACTGCGGCGGCGGGGAGAAGTTGACGAAGGGGCGTTGGGCCTGCGCGGGCGTGGTCGAGTGTGAGCGGCCGATGGGGGGCGGGTACGGGTGCGACTGCGGGTGCGCCGAGCCGGACGCGGGCGAGGACAGCCGCGTCTGCGCGAGCACGGACGTGAGCAGCGCGATGCGCTCCGCCTGCACGGCCGCAGAGATAGAGTCCCCATTGCCCTCAGCGTCTAAAGGCAAAAGAGATGAGCGGGCACGAACGATTGGCAAAAACCGTTTGAAACTCACAAGGAAGACACGTCTGGCACACTTTCCTCCGCCTCCAGTTCAAATAATTGCACTTCAGGCAGATCCAATCACCCGGTTGCTGGATCAAAATCTGAGTAGGTGGTCGTCGAGAGCAGAAACAAAAAAACGTACGTGAGAAATGGGGCCTCTGTTCCCAGTGTTGAGGATGGGAGGCTGCTAGGAAGAAAGAAGGGGCGCGTATGAGTAAGATGGCCACAAGAAACAGGCGAAGAAAAAGTAGTCAAAGAAAGATGATGCTTACCGGAACGCCCATTAGCCCGCTAGGCCTGATCTGTCCCTGTTCCGGAAATGGTTCGTTGTCAGGCCAGTACATAATACACGGCGACAACGGGTCGCTCGAAATGTTCTGGACCTTGCCGCCGCTGGCGAACGCCCGACCCGAGGGTGTGAGGAGCGGGTGCGCAGACATGCTCTTGTTGGCGGTGGGGGAGCCGAGCGGGGACGGCGGCGGGAGGTTGACGACGGACTGCATGGACGACGACGGATATTGCTGCTGCTGCGGGGCGCGCCCGTAGGACGGCGAGGACTGGGGCGGGAACCCGTACGCGCTAGGCGACAAGTTGCCGGGATACTGCTGCATCACGTTGGGCGCCGAGGCGAAGCGGGGGGAGGGCTGCGGGCGAAAGGAAGGCGGGGGCGGGTTCGGCGCAAAGTGCTGGTGGTGGTGAGGGGACTGGGGCGCGTCGTTGCTGGGGGCACTGCCGTTGGGGGAGGTGGGAGAGCGAGGGCATCCGCATCCGATACATGTCAGGTTACGTCTGTGAAGCACCATGCAAGGGAAAGCATCAGTCAGCATGGCAGACGACAGTATGCGGAGACGAAGGAGAAAAGTTTGGAGGACATGGATGTCTTTATATGATCTGCAGGCATATCGAAATAGCTCGGAAAGGAACTCACCCAAAATTGTGGGCGGCACACTTTTGGGAACGGCATCTGCAAAACGACTGTACGTCAGCATGTGAAATTTTTTTCGCGACGACGAATGGAGAAAAGTGACAAATATGAATTGGCGCGCAAAGCGAAGACAAAGACAGCGGAATGCTGTGCAATATCGATGGCCAATTGGCGACGAAAGAATGAAACCGACGAGTCATATGGCTCAGGATCGGCACAGAGAATGGAAGGCAGCGAAAACTCACATCCAATCGCCGAGACGAAAGCTGGTGGGCGGGTTGGGCGGGTTACTGGAAATCGTGTAGTCCTCGGGCACGATGGTGGCGCCAGCAAAGCCGTGTAAGTCCGCAAATGAAGACGCGTTCGCCGCTGGCGCAGGATCGAGCGGAGAAACACGCGCGATGCGCAGAGTAGGTTGAGGGTTGATATAGAGTTGGGGCGGCTATACTTGACATGAGCGACCTGGAAAGAAAGCGTAACGCAAAGAAGACACTGACAACGGCATTTGAAGGCAGCTCGAATCGTTTGAGCTTGGTGAACGGTTCGAGCTCGGACTCGAGGGCGGTCGCGACCGACATGCGGGTTGAGGAGAGAGAGAGGGCAGCGCAGGCCTGCAAAGAGAATCATGTCAGACTCGGAAATGATATTTGATTGATACGGTATGGAAGGATAGGCGGGGCGTGGGAGGGCGCAAGAGAGTTGTTCGGGAGCTGTGCGCCGTTGCCAGGAACGCCCGCACACGATCATCACGTGGTCGTAAAACGCGGGCGGCCAAATCGGGAAGGGAAATCGCGAATTGGATTGCGGGAGAGATGAGTCACTGACCTCGCGATGCGTATGAAATACCGCCCACACGCTGAAATCCGCCGCCGGAACTCGGAGCACCCACATTGTCGTCGGAACGACGCCCTGTTAAAAGAATCAGGCGCGAGGAAAACCAAATGTGAAACGAAACAACGCACGCATTGCTGAAAAACGGAGGAAAGAAATACCTCGGGCGCGGGCGGCAGATCGAACAACTGCACCGGAAGAGTTAGCGCGCGCACGCGATATAAGTGGCAAGTCGAGCTTACTCTGACAACTCGCGATTGCGTCCCGACAAACGCCTCGAACGCGTCCTGGGAGATGGACGACGCGGAGCCAAAGTCGCTGCCAGACGAGGTGGAGGACTGCGGGGAGAGGTCAAACGCAGGCGGCGGGCGTGGCGCGAACTTGGGGGAGCCTATATTGACTTCCTGGAACGAGGGGTTGTCGGACAGGGAGAACGGCGCGCCAAGCGAACATGGGGAGAGCGGGAAGCGGTGCTCGGGGGTGGAGGACGCGATGGAGAGCTTGTGGAGGCGCTGGAGGACGTTGTCGAAGGCGGGCATGGGGGAGATGGGAACGTTCTCGAGTTGGTCGGCGGGGATGGTAATTAGATTTATAGGATTGTCTGAAGCATTCGTTACTGTGGTTCTTCGCGATCGCATTAGATTTTAAGTCGTGAGAAGCAGGTGGAAGCAAGTGCGGGAGCAGCGAGTGACAGAGAAGACAAAGAGGAAGCCAAGGAAGACCAAGTTATTAATCAGCGGGGAAGAGAGAGAAAATGGAAGGATTAAGGTTATGTTTCTGCAGATGCCGTTAGCCCTTTATGTCGCCCGCCGTCGTCGCCTCCTGTGCCGTACGCGACGGTCTCCGTGCGACATTGCAAAAACACCCAGTGGAGACGTTGAAAAAACCGTAGCAGTGGCTAGTCACGTGAACCCGAAACGTTTGGCCTTTAATTAGACTCCGACTACGCAAAGGGCAATCCGAATACTTGGTTCAAAACCCGACTTCCAATCCACATGCTTGCTCGGCTCCACTCTCCCGACGCACAAAAAATGGGCAAAGAAAACCAGCTGAGAATGGGCAAGAGCGCTTTTAAATTTGTGGGCGCCTCCTCATTGGCAGTGTTTGAATCTATCCCCGTTAAATCCCGCCGACACCGATCATCGTGTCCATCGTGTCGGGGCCCACTCAAACGCATATGTAACCAATATGTAACCAAGTGCGGGACCATCCTCACAGCCACACGGAGCGCGAGGAGATATATTATCAGCAAACGCCCATTCTATTCTCTGCTACAGGGTCGATTAGACAGACAGAACACACACTAACCCCGCGGGTCCACCAAAAAAAAATCTGGTTTATTCCATTCTTCATCTTGGCCGCCTCGACTTGTTCCCTCGACGTCGGGTTCGCTCGACGTCGGGGTCGCCATGCCAAAAGAACGAGCGCTGCAAAAGGATTCGAGAAGCGGCACCGTCTGGACGCCGGGATCACCATTGTCCGAAATCGATGCACGCTCATTACGAGGTTAATGCAGGCCCCACAAGTTAACCGCGTTCTGCTGATCCCGATGATGCGCTGACAAAACTCTAAGCCAGCCTTCCCGGTGGCGGGACCGACGCCCCGCCGCGAAAAAGGCAGAGCAACACTTCGGGAGGCCTAAATCCTAAAGGTTAAGCCCCGCAAGAAGGCGGCGCGCCGAAAAAGAGAGATTCGAGCGCACTCCTAAATACCCGACATACACCTGTGGAGCCCCCCGCCTGCGTTCCGAGGTCGCTCTAAAATTTGAAAGCCGCGAGCAGAGGCGAGTGGCAGAGGGCGGCGTAGCGAGGGCAGATCTCGAAATCCCCATGGATTATCTACGCGAACCGACATGTAATCAGAGCTAGTCTCGGTGATGCGCCTATATGCACCCGAATACCTCCGCTTTCGGAAAAACCGGCGTCCGAGCTCGTCTGAGTCCCGGTCGGACGTTGGCCGCACCCACGACACGTCGGACAGCGGGAAATCCCGGGTCTGAATGCGGCCGCGCCCTCAACATCAGTTACGGTGCCATCAAATGGAGGGCCAATGCGTCCTCGCATCATGTCGGGAGAAATGGAAACGTCGTCGTGTTGCCGAATGAACACAAGAGGGAAATCGTCGCCTCCGCAGATTGAGAGCATCGATGCAATTAGACCAAATCAGCCGCCGCGTCAATCGATGGGACCCAGAAAAATCAAGAGCGCGTCCTTTTTTCTTCCGCGATTCCAATCACAGCGGAAATTGGCCGGCTTAGGCCGGCCGGAAATGAATCCGAAACCTATGTAAAGCGGCCAATTTCCGCTGTGACAAAAACGTGCAGGCCTCCTCTGACTCGGGACCCAGGTATCGGTATCGGTATCGCGCAATTGTGCGCAGCAGCAGATCAGCTTCGCGCTTCGAGTACGTGGGCAGCTCAGGTTGAAACACAGGGACCGGAGAAGCGCAAGGCAGCGTCAGAAGAGAGCCCAAACGGGCTAAGTCGTGGTCAACTGTCAGGATAGGTCACGGGCGGAGTTTCAAAAGAGACAATTGTTTGGTTTCGCGTAAACAGACGTGTTCAACTTGGGAAATCCGATTTCCTGAATTTTTTTGAGCTGCGCTTCGAATGGAATTCAGCAAATTCTGCTGGCTTGCGAAGGACGTAGATGTCACTGAGCTGCCAGTGAATGGCCTCTAGAACCACTGCAAGTTCCTGGACCTTCTCATCTACATTCAACGCGTCCGTGTTCACCCGAGTTTTTACCTAAAGGTTCCCAAATGACTTTGCAAATGACGCACCTTGCAAATCGCCGACCGAGGAGATGGGGACTCGGAGGACACGAAGAAATCATGGGACTACAAGTGGAGCTCTGACGAAGGACGATTTTTCTGCGCTTGTGATTTCTCTGCGGTTCTCGTCGCCGATTTGAGCACGCCGCAGCTTATTCGCCGCGTAATGTATTGATGGGCCATCGAGCAAAATGATATCCCGGTCCTCGTGTTCAAATTCGTGCGCCTGTGGGCATTCTCTGCGCGCCAATCGACCGACAAGAAAAACCTCCGCTGACTCGGGAACCCGTGTTGAAAATAGCAGGTTGAAACAGGGGCCACAGGAACAGGACTCGGAGAACCGACCCCACGCCCGGCGCCCGCGAGGAATGAATGCAGAGTTAGAGTTCAATTCACAGGACGCGGCGGAGTCTCAAAAGAGACAACTGTTTGGCGCGTAATCGGGCCGGGACGCGTAAACAGACTTATTCAACCTCCCCCGGTTTTTTTCTTGCCCCGGTGAATTTCTGGCAATTCGCAGCAATTCGCTCGCAGTGGTTGAAAATTCATCGCCGCTTCCTGAATTTCTCATTTGAACATGCTCCCAATTTACCTCACGGTTGGCAAGGGGTGCCAAGTGGGGTTCTCATCTAAGAACCGCGAAGCTGGAAGGCGAATGCGTTTCAACCGGACGGGTGTGTCTTCACAAAGGTCATGTTAGGGATGTCCGTCGGAGGTGGAGCCGCTCATTCCTGTGGGGCCAACCAATATTCCTGGCTAGGTCCTTGTCCTCACTGTTGCGTGAACACAATTCCAATAGTGTTTTAAAAAGCAAAATCGCACCTCCTGCTGTTCAAGAAAACCAGAACATCCACCGCCTCGAGCTTGACTCACCTTGGATGTTTACGCCGCGGGCAGACGACATTTTCGTCTTGCGAGTTACTGGAGCTGCCTGGACGACTCCGAGCACGTTCCACGACAGCGGGGCTTCCTCATTTCGATGCCGGGCCCACTTCAATTTGCTGAATTCTCCGTCGTGACTAGTATACAAGTCGTCGAACCTCTGCTCCTCACAACGCGCTCGCGTCCACCTCGGCGTGCCTCACTGTAGGCAAAACGATCTGAACCGGCTTATCCACCGAGGTCTGGAAGAGCTGTACAATCTGCGGGCTCGGCTTCTGCATTATTCTGCGCGCGCATCCTCAGCCTCGCAATTCGACAAGCGTCCGAACATACGACTCACTTGGCGCTAAACAATATCACGGTGCTCGTCTTTGCGGGCGCAGCCCTAATTCTCCACTTGTGCGTCCGTATCAAGGTCACCTTCCCCGCCACGATCGACCCAGCCTGCCGCGCTGTCAGCTCGCCCGCCCATTCAACGCGAACACGATGTGTATATGTACTTCGGCGTTGCCCTCCTCTACCGGTGCCTCGATGAGATCCTCGGGCTTGCACTCGACCTCCGTCGACACCTTCCCAGCTCGTCGGCTCGCGACGAACGCTTTAAGCTTCTCGCGGTCGACGAGTGTGTGGTTCAAGCGGATCTCGGCGTCGGGCGCAAATGCTGCGTCCAGGTCGGTTTGGAGCTGTACAGCTTCGTCGGTCCCGGAATTTTCAGCGTGGGGCGCGTAGAGGTTGGTGATATGGGACTTGGTCCAGTCGATGAGTGTGGACTCTGTGGAGGACATGGTGGTTTAGTGCAGAGTGATGATGTCACATGTGGCCTAGACCCTACACCGCAACTTGCCGAGGCCTTCCTGTTTTCCACCATGGCGGCCGTTCTTCTTCTTCTCTTCAAAAAATCATTAATAAGCCCCCTACCATAGGACTAGACGGATTTCAACCACAGATGCGCCCATCGTCCGTCCCGCCGTGTTTTCATAGATGCCGAACATCGGAACAAAAGGGATCATGATTCATGATCAATTCCATCATCACCCGGGCTCATGCCTCGTTTTCGACTGGAACCAAACTGGAACTGAAGCGGCCAGTAACTCCAGCGGGCCGCATGCTCCAGCTCGAAGACTATCAAATTCATGGAATCATCATCGCGCTTGCTTGTGTACCAGGTATGGTATACGCTACGTGTCGCTTAATGATCTGATCTTCGACGCGACTCGGACTCTGCTTGAAGAACCTCTTCACTCTCGTCCAGAACGTCTACTACACCACCAAATCCCAGTAAATAGGGTTTCCAATTGCCTATTACACGATCTGCTTCACGCCAGCTAATAGGGTCCCCAATGCTCTGGCCTCTCATTACGACGCAATGTCTGCCGACGATGAGATCTCGGCTATCGTTAAAGATCGCGATTCGCGAACCACCTTGTTACAAGCTCAGAATATTCGTTTCAGAGAGAATATTACATTGACACGCACCTTAGTTGGCGGCAGATCTCGGGATTTACGACGATCCAAGGCTTCGGGAAGCGCTCCGCAAAGACGAGGAGCGAATCGCAAATTTTCTGCTGGCCATATTGAACTCTGACTCCGACCGGGCAGCTGTTCTCAGGCTGGAAGGTGATTCTGCCCAATATTTTTTAGATTTTGTTCAAAGTGTTGCGTATCTTTCGCTGTTCTATGTCCCCCCGTTTAATATCGGCCGCCAGGCACTTGACAGAGGACACTTGATTCAGAACGAACATAGTTCGAGAGCTCGGAGAATAATCATCAAGCTCTCTGAAGCATGCGACAAGCTTCCCTCCTCTCTGTTTATTACCGGAGTCACCGAACGCGACGAACACGCCACATTTGGCGGCGGTTTTGGTGACATCTACCGCGCCTCATATTCCGGACAGAAGGTCGCTCTCAAACATTTAAGGACCTTCCGAGATGCAGAACATCGTCGCATGCGCTTAGTGCGTCCTTCCTCTCCCTTGGAATTATCCATCCCATATTTTGCACAGCAATTTTGCCGAGAGGCTCTCGTCTGGCACCATCTCCAGCATCCATTCATACTTCCTTTAATTGGCATCGACCGCGAGACCTTCCCGCCGTCCATTTGCATGGTTTCCCCGTGGATGGAGCATGGCACTATTTTAAAATATTTGAAAGACTATGGGAGAGCCAACGTAGACAGACTGGTTGGTTTTGGCACTCGTGCTGATCTTACGCTGAGCTACGCTTTTTAGCTCTCTGAAGTAGCGCAAGGCATGCAATATCTTCATTCCCGAAAGATTGTTCACGGCGATCTGCGCGGCGTAAGCTTTGGCTGGTTCCACTCGGGTGTCAACTAATCGTCATCGCAGGCGAATATTCTCATAACGCCTGAATGGAGCGCGTGCCTGGCGGACTTTGGTCTCACGTCCTTTTCTGACGCCACCGCGACCCACACCTCGACCCGAGCTGGAAGTCTTCGTTGGATGGCTCCAGAATTAATACACCCCGGTCACTTTGGGAAGCGGTTCGTCCGCCGAACACCCGCAACTGATGTCTACGCCTTCGCGTGTGTCTGCTTGGAAGTGAGTCTTTGTGGTTACTATAATTGATTCCCCACCGTTCTAATCCCAGTCAGTTGTACACCGGGCGACCTCCGTTTGCAGATTTTTCAGAAACCGTAACCTTACTGACGGTCATAAACGGCGACCGACCTGACCGGCCGTCGGGCGAACCGGCTATGTCTGAAGCTCTCTGGCAGCATGTAAATGAGTGTTGGGCACAAGATTCAGCACTGAGGCCGGCGACTGACAGCGTAGTCTACCAGATGGGGCTTAATTATGTGTCGTGGCTCGCTGCCCAGTTCACCGAAACTTCACATTTCCCCCTCGACCCGGAAGGAAATGATGACAGTGGACTGGAATGGAAATTTGAAGATACAGAAAAGAGTACTCAGCTCCTCGGGACATCTGCAGTAATAGATACTCCGCCTGTTCCTCCGCCTCCACAAGATCTGTCCGAACCAGAGGATAGTGGAGGAATGGCGAACACTATACTGGAGTCTCTCTGGACAGAGACGGGGGACCCCGATGAAGACTGGACGACGGACATATTAGGTACAACAACACCGGACGGGGAGATCATGAATAGGTTGAGACTCCTCGTTCGCAATGACGATCCGAAAACTATTTATGCTGTGATCAAGACTGTGGCCTGGACGTGCGTCAACCGCTTCCCCATGTCAAACTCTGATTTACATTGTAACTTTCAGCCGTTCGCTCGGGACTACATATTTGGCTGAAAGGTTGGCAACGGGGGTACATGTTACCATCCAGGGAAGGGGATTATCGACCGTGCAGCAGCGAAGATGTGCCTTGAATGAGATCTTGGTGATGAAGGAGTTGCGACACCGCAATATCGTTGACTTCATCGAGGGCTACTACCTTGCTAAAAGCTACCTCGCTGAAAGCGGCGAGTTGTGGCTTGTGATGGAATATATGCAGAGCCGCGCATTAACAGAGCTCATCATCGAAACCCCGCTCACGATGCGGGAGGAGCAGATGAGCAGAATTTGCGCCGAGGTGTGTTTATTAAATTTCAAGATTTGGATTATAACGAATGTTCAACCTGGTTTTTAGACCTTGTCCGGTTTGGAATATTTACACAGTCGGTGCATTGTCCATCGGGATATCAAGTCAGATAGTATACTGTTTGATAGGCTGGGCCACGTAAAAATCAGTATGTCAATGTCCACATTTCTCTCTCGTACTTGGATTGACAGCCTTTTCGCAGCAGGACTCGGTCTCTGCGCGAAACTGACGAACCAAAATCCAATGTGTCGGCACATGGTTGGGTCACCTCAATGGATGGCGCCAGAAGTCGTTAAGCGGGAAGAATATGGTCTCAAGGCCGACATCTGGTCGTTCGGGATCATGATCATGGAGATGGTTGAAAACAAGCCCCCGTATTTCGACGAGGGGCCGCGCAAAGTGCTACACCTCGTGGCAAAAAATGGAGCGCCGACACTGAAGAAGCCCGAGGCGCTGAGCCATGGGCTCAGGCATTTTATGTCGTTGTGTCTATGTGTAGATGTGCGCAACAGGGCTACAGCGAGTGAACTGCTCAACGTAGGTTTTCGTTGCGTGCAATTGGTATCGTGTCTAACGCATATGCAGCATGATTTTTTGCGGAGTGCCTATGGCTTAGGTCCCAGCAAACCCGATTGAGGAAAGCATTGACATGCGTACGTTGCGGCTAGGAAAAACAGAAACTTGTAAGCCGTCTACTGGGCCCAAAAATGTAGAATAGTTGAGCTTTCCCAGTAGTGATAGTCCGACGTCCACCGTGTTTATTCCCAGGAGGCATACTTACGTCGCACAACACACACCCCATATGTGCAATACGCGTCGGGAAATTGGTCGCAGGCTCGGGTGGTTTAAGTTTGGCTGGCCAGAATTGAGCCAGGTTACTTCGGTTCCGTTCAGGGGCTGTTCAATTCCTCTAGAAAACTCTATTTCTTATAATAGCTGAACTCGTTGAGATAGATACAACTAAAACAGTGATTTCAGCAGTTTAGATTAATCTGGTCTGAAAATTCACACAACTTTAGATTAATCTGTACAGGAAATTTACACAGGATAACTAATTTAATTCAACCTGCCCGCCCTCTCAATTAAATCCTCCTTCACCCAAGATAATATGTTATGACCAAGATTAAACCCCGATACATAGCTAGGCTCAGATTAAACGGGACGTACGGAGCATGCTAGGAGTCACACAGATTTAAACCGCCCAAGCCAACTGAGATTAAATTGTACCTGTGATCAGTGTGCTGTAGACCAAGATTAAATCTCCTTACAAAACTCGTATTAAATCGCACATGAATAGTATACAATCTCTGATTGAATCTGGTATCCTCCCGGATTTATTGCGAAAGCCTGAGATTATTTTGTGAGGGACAAACCTCAGTTAAATGCGGCGGAGTGCGAAGGGACGGACGGGGGTTGGATTAGTAAAATGCAGATGCCTAAGGAATATTGCAGGAAACCTATCCGAACAAACGGGGATGATTCTGTCAGAGGTGGCTGCATTGCGGGAATAAATAAGAATGCACGCATCATATTATATATTTCTGAGCAAAAGTTCCGAGTCCAATCTGTCGACTGTTTCAAGTGAACAGATGCCTATTAGCATAAGCTCGTGACAAAAGATGGGCAATGAAAGCAAGGGATACTCTAGAATAGCTTGCACTTGCGGCAAGTGGCTGGGCAATCGAGTGGCACTGGCACAACATGCCAGTGTCGGCCATGACAAGCTATAAGCAAGATCCTTGTTGGCCACCTGACGATGGATATCCGAAGGACAGATCGTTGCGTAGGATAGATCGTTGCGTAGAGCCGAAATAAAGTCGACGTTCTAGTAGATACTGTACTATTCAGACCAAGTGTTCACAAATTTTGAAATTTTCAATCACCGAGATGGCCGATAAATTTTCTTTTGATTTGTCGCGATTTTTAGAAGCCTTGAAAAAATTGGCTGTTACGCGTTACGTGAACACTTGGTCTGAATAGTACAGTAGATCGTGCTAAGCATCGAGGATGGTGGACGAGAACAAAAGACAAAGTCTTTGATTGCCGCTCGGCCAAGGATGATCCGAGTCACCTGATCGTAGTCGGCTTGAACAATGAATCATTTTGAAATCAACTCAACTTGAACTCAGACTTCCATTGGACTTCCAACTCTCAACCCATCAGTCTTCGGCCCTCATAGTACTACTATCTTTTGATTGAAACACCTCACACAGTGCATGTAGTACCTATTTGTCGTTGCTGCCATAGGCCTGGGCTGCAATGTTGCGCAGGCCACTCAGTGCCACCCGAACCTACCGAGTCAAGGTCATACCGTCTTCGAATGGGTGAGATGTCATCTAGCATCCAGAGTAGCCATATCACTCATGCTTGCACCGTGTGCGGGCTGTATCACAGTGCATGAACTATACTGAGGTGCGGTTCAATTCTTCAACTTGCTACGGCTCTGGGCTGATAAAGAGTTTAATCCTGTGCACGAAATGATTTGACAGTGGAAATATAAGCCGGGATGAAATGTGAGGTTTAAAATCAATGCTCGTACTCCCGCGGTTGGGTTTAATCCCGCTCGCGCGCAGTTTTAATTTGACATTTGTCGCGAGTTTTAATCCAGTTCCAGATGCATCAAATAATCTCGAGGAGTTTAATCT
This sequence comes from Mycena rosella, assembly GCA_029378255.1. NCBI lineage: Eukaryota > Fungi > Basidiomycota > Agaricomycetes > Agaricales > Mycenaceae > Mycena > Mycena rosella. The sequence goes on along the minus strand of JARKIE010000296.1, from coordinate 20,831 downwards.
GGAACCTAGTGCGAGATTTAATCCAGGGTGCACGATATCTGGGCGGACGGATTATGTGCGGTTGGTGGAAATAATCTGGTGAAGCAGATTTAATCTGGGAGGCAGGCGGGCAGCTTGATACAAGCGGGATTAAAATAGTTATCCTGTGTAAATTTCCTGTACAGATTAATCTAAAGTTGTGTGAAATTTCAGACCAGATTAATCTTAACACCTGCAAATGTTGACTAAAACTGCTAACTTGAAAGTTGTCAAATATTGAACACAGGCACGTGTCGGCTATCACCGAACTATTCCGAGTCGGCCCGATTTCCAGAGGTTTGCCGAACTTGTCCGAAACTGCCATGCACGCCTGGAGGTTTCTCGGTGTTCGCACTCGAGTCTGCGCTCCCCGGCGATTTTCCTCTTTCGCAGCCCAGAGGAATGCTAACCCAATTATTCCCAACTCTGTTGCAAAAGAGACTCGGGACGTACAGGTGAGTTTCACGACGAGTCTAGTTTCTGGATGGCATTGGCTCATTATTTGGGCAGGGACTGGCCCAACTTTTGAAGGCGGTCAGTGAGTCGAATTCCTCACAACTATTTGGAGCTTATTCCATGCCTTTCACACAGGACTGAGAGCAGATCCGGCGTATAACACGTAATTGGTTTTTGCGGCTCTTTGGTCCACACTCATTGGTCGCTGCTAGGATCATACCCATGCGTGTTCCTGAGATGTGGGCTCAAGCAGTCATGCATGATGCGCGTCCCGATTCGAACTTGCCACCTCAAGTTTCTAATCAAAGCGCGCCTCAAAACGAGCCGCTTACACCACGCAATATGCATGACTCGTACTGCGAACTCGTCCTCGAATTTGGGTCGTCCCCCAAGCTGCTTGAACAGTACACCAATGTGCACGGTGGTATACGTAACGGACTGCAAGTCTATTAATTGACACTCCTCGCGTACCCCATCGCTGATGTTTTGTTTGAAGGCTAATGGAGCACCTCGACTCTCTCGCCGGTTCCATTTCGTACAAGCACATGCTTGGTCCCGGTGTTTCAAACCTGGGGAAAATCGAGGATCGAGGGTTCTATATTGTGACTGCGTCGGTAGACCGGTGCGTCCACCTTCCCCGATTAATTTCATCGACTGGAACATTAATTATGCGGCCATTATTCAGACTGGACATGCTTTCTCCGCTAGATCCCTCGCGCGACCTGCGATTAAGTGGCCAGGTCATATATACGGGCAAATCGTCCATGGAGGTCGCTGTGAAAATGGAAACAATTGGGTTGGGGGTTGAGGAAGAGACAGTGCTTCTAGGCAAGCATTCACTGGCTGTTCGCTCATGTGGCGTAATAACAATATATACAGGTCGCTTTTCCATGGTCTGTAGAGATGCGACCACCCATCGCGCTCGAAACGTCCACCCCCTTATTATATCTACCCCGGAGGAGCAAGCATTGTATTCCATGGGCAAAGGCCAGTGATTAAAATTTTCGCGTTCGATTGGCTAATATTCGGTAGATATGAAGAAACGTCGACAATCACTGGCTCTTCGCTCGCTTTCCCGTGTGCCTCCTAGTTCGACCGAGGCAGAGACGCTGCACTCGTTCTACCTTAAGCATGGCCAGGACACCAAAGAATCGCATGGCGAGAACGACGAACGCGTATGGATGGGAGACACCAAGTTGGAGAAGTGCATGCTAATGTTTCCGCAAGAGCGCAAGTAAGTCTTGCCTACTTATGGCTCTCTACCCAAGACTTCACCTCTTATAAACGTGTGAAGCGTACACCAGAAGATATTCGGTGGATACCTGATGCGGTTAGCGTATGAGGTGGGTTGTCGTTTTCACATTCAAATTGGATCCCGCCAACTGATCATGATTCGATACATTTTCTCTCAGCTGGGGTTCTCTAACTCGAGCCTATTCATGCGCGGAGGGCATGTCCGCTTCCTATCCCTGGACGGGATTGCCTTTGCGCAGCCCGTTCCGATAGGCTCTATTCTTCGCTTGACGTCGTACATCCTGCATTCGACCTCATCGGCGGAGTTTCCCATGATCGTCGTTCGTCTTGCCGTTGCCAAAAATGTAATTCAATTCTCAATTCTAAATTTTACAGCATGTGGCGGTAACAGCAAACGTTGTAGATGTCGAGACGGGTAATGAACGCACGACAAACGAGTTCCGTTTTACTTGGTGCCGCGACGACAACCCGATAGCCTCGCGAAAAGTTGTCCCGAAAACCTATAAAGGTGGGATTTTATTCATAAAAAACTATATAAAAACAACTATAATGGCTCAATGTCTCTCATTTTTTCAGAAGCTATGCTTTGGCTCGAGGGTAAGCGCGCCTTGGAGCTGGGCGATGAGATTAGAGGGCTCAGAACCAGGCGTGAGGACGACGGGGCCGATTCTTAATATACGCAAACACATCCACGCGCTTCTGATTAACCATCACGTTCCTGTTCGGGTGCTGAGCGCTGAGCGCTGAGCTGTCTATCACTGTCTGTTCGCATTGAGCCCGTCAAAAGTTTGGGGCTCAAGGGAGGCTGGGAGCGTATAACCCTTACGCTCACCTCCAGCCGCTGGAAGTCCCGACCTCAGAATGCCACTGAAACTAACTCGGCGTCTGGCGAAAGCGGCGACACGGCAGAACTCGGATTCCGTTCTGCAACTTGCAGTATCGCTTACGGCGCTCACAAAAGACCTGACGGACATGTCGTGCTTTCCGCCAGCAACGGCTCTGGTGGGTGTCCTTCTCCTCATAATGAAAACTGTGCAGGTCAGTTTCCTTTGGTCTCGATCAAAATGTTGGATGAATGCTCCGTTACAGGATGTCCAGGAAAGTTCAGCTACTGCTCAAGCAAGAAATCAGGTTTAACCAACATCATCTAGGCTAACCAGGATGAATGCAATCGCCTAGCACGACGATGCGCAACAATTTTGCTCAACATTAATGACCAAATGTCTGGACGGTGGGATCAGGCTCCTCCATCGTTAATCAAGAATCTGGCACGTTTTCAAGAGTAAAAATCAACTTGACATCTCCGGCATCAGAGAACTGATATGGTGGATAGAACATTGGAATCGATTCTCAACTTCATGAGACAAGCCGCTTCGGCGAAATGGGTATCTCGACTTTTGAGAAAGACTTCGATCCAAGCTGCATTGTCCCAATACCACGAAGAGCTCAACGATGCGGCACGATCTTTTCAGGTGACAGTGTTTTGTCTTCCGTGTTTCCGGCGTCTCGAGCGTGGAATTGCAGATCTCAAGCCTGATCGAAATCCACTATGCCCTGAATCCGGTCTTACGAGGAATGCCTGTATCTGAACCCGAATTACGACCGGATCCGGAACCCATTTCAACCCTCATGTCTCGAACGGTTCAGTCTCAGGTAGAATCACCCGCTGTGGTGTTCCCTGTTCCTGAGGTCCAGTCTCCAATTGCCGTTGAACATGACGTGGATGATTCCATCGTGTCAGCTGGTGTCCTCGAGGATCAAGGAGTACGTAGCGGCTAACCGCCTGCCTGCTCGAATATTTCTGATCCCCGACCCAGTTCCGTCGCTACCACCAATCAGAGGTCATCTTGCGAGGGCGATCTCGAGTGGAAGACGGCTGGTGGTCTGGTGCAAGCGAAGCTCAGGTAAATGGGCAATCCACCCTATTGAAACGTTATGAGGGCCCTCGCACCGATGCAAGAAAGGTACGCGATCCTATTTCTGCGCCTCCCCTCCCCTGTTAATCTATCGCCCGAAAGAAATGGATCCGGGACGTCAAGGTCCTACAGCAATTGTAGTATGTACGGCGCCCCCCTCAATTCAATCCCTGATGCATCTACAGCCATCCGAATCTGCCGCAGATGCTGGGATATTCCGCGGATACAACCCCGACTCCATTCATATTGCTTTCAAATGGTTTGGAACGGTTGCTTTTATCTTTTGATGCTGCTAATATGTTCATCGAAGTTCAAACCCGTTCGCCCGAATCATTTCTAGCTGGAGCTTTGCGCACCAAGGTGTAGCTTCCTGCTTAGTAAACATGCTCCGTTTCGCAAGTAGTTTCCTCAGCAGATATCTAACCAGCTGACCCGCTTATAGTATTCAGATATCGTCGTAAGTCCCAGTCGTACTTCCTTAATCTTTGGTTTGGAATTGAACATGTCTCCAGGACGTAACGTTTTACGTACAACAGCAGATGTCTCTCTCGGACCAGGAAGCTCAAGATTTCCTAGAAGTTTGTCCAAACACCTCCGCTCCGCTCCTCTAATTTTTTCTGTCTTCAGAATTCATCCCTTCGTATTGACGGCTCGAACGGCGTCATTGTGGGCTTACCTGATCTAAATCCGGCCACCACGACTTTTCGTTCTTATCTTTTAAACGAGACGTTAAGAATGGCGGTCCTCCATGTCAGTTAAGCCGACCCATTCGCTGGTTTTCTCTTGACAATTCCGGAATTTACAGATGTTACCGAACCGAGGCATCGTCCAATATAGAAAGGACTCTGTCGTCGGTGCGTTGTGCTGCGGGTTACATATATTGTCCGTTGACCAGCTGTTGCGTATTTCAGTGGAGGAGGAAGCATGGCAATTAACGCAACTCACGGCCCTCGTTGCAAGTCTTCTCCCTTCTGGTTCGGAACCTCCCGGGCTACCCTCTCATACGCAAGAAACCCTCAACGCAATAGATGAATCATGGGGACCTTCAACTCTGAGTTTACGGCAGTTTCGACTGCTGAGCATCGAAGCCAATACACACGGTTATGTGTGGCAGAAAAACTCTTCCATTCCCGCCCACAAATTCTCCGTCGGTGATATTGGATATATTCCGGTCGGCGGAGACTGGGATGCCTTTATCATGCTCAGGAATATTCTCAAGGACGATTTAGCCAGTTTTGGCGTTGAAAGAAAAGCTTCTGGGATCCAGTGGTGCTGGAAGGAGCTTCCGATTCGCCATGTCGACCTGCAGAATTTCGAGCTTCCTGAAAATGTCCAATGGTATGGAAGCAAACATGAACGGTCCATGTTATGTCGCTCATCTTCCACAACAGCTGGCCAATCGCTGTTCCATCCGGGGCACAAATGGATTGCCAAATCATCTACAAAAATGTGTTGACAAGAATGGAAGATGCTTGGCAATTTCTACTCGACAACGCAGTCGCCTTGGGAAACAAATACAATGTACCTCCGCAGTCCATCATCCTGAGTGAGTGTGGAAAGTGTATGTCGGGTTCGTCGTTATAACACAGTGTAGTCACACAGGAAGGCACAAACCAGTCCTTTTATATCAACGATTTCGGCGGTGGACTTCAGCTGCGGCTGCGAAACAATCTCCCGACTCATCGAGGACCACAATTTTTTGGTCACCAACCAGCCCTGCCGCGGGTCATGTACCTTTCGACTTCCGATAGATTCGATTATGAGCCATGTTGGTCTCATTCGCCAATCGTAACTTCACCTCGGGCTCCTCTCGAGCGTGGCTGGACATATAACATTGGGTGGTAAGTTGCATTCCTTTTCGTGGTCTTCATCCATCTCTGATTCCTCGCAGGAAAACGGGCTTTATAAATTGGGCTCAGCTACTTCCGGAAGACTTCGACTGAATATAAGTCGCGAACCGGAGGAGATTCATTTCCGACTTTGGGTATCTAGCATTTACTCTGTCTCGTCTTCAAGTTGGTGTTGGCGTAACTGGCCGGCTCTCGCATTGCGACACAAATACTCGATGATGTATAACCGTGTGCTTCTGAACGAAGCTATTTAGAAGTCTTCCAATGTAGTTTTTGGTTGATTTTCCTTCCAGGTGCCGCTGGGTGCCGAGATCATGATCGGCTCTCGGAACGTTGTCTTACAATTTCCTGTCATGTTGTCCGAGTCTCGGGCGACGATGGAGTTATAGAGTAACAGTAGGCCTTTCTATATTGCTTTTATTCGTGATCTGGATCTTCCCTGCACTGTCCAACTGGGCGTACGGATCCACCTATTGACATCCTTCCGCGACGCGACATCAGATTTATGCAACGGTCGTTCGTGTCCGGATCTCCCGATATTATAGCATAGCTTCTTTTGCCCCGCGGACTGACCGCCTGGACTCTGCGTACAAAGTCATCTCCCCAGCCGTCCGCCTTCAATTCTAGAGCGTTAACTTTGCGATCGGTGGGTCCTATCCCCCCCTCCTTGGGCTTGGCCTTGCTGTATTTAAAGCTACCAAACCTGAGTTCAACCTTCACAGAGCGCGAACAACTCCGGTCGACCAACGCGCCAGATCTAAAGATCAGGACGGATAATATTACTCGACTATTGGCTTGCTGACCGAAAAGGCCATCGGCGCGACGTGCCTTGTTATCCTCGACAGCGTCAACACCACTCGTCCCTCTTGCTCTAGATCTGAACACAAGCTTTTCGAGCCCTGAACTGATGTTGGGGCTGGATGCTGAGCGCTGAACGCTTGCGTGTGGCAGATGTCCTGAATCTTCTGCCCTGGTGGGATGCCTGGACCAAGTTGGCTCACTGGGCCGACACCGCCCGATCTCGTTATAAATATTCCGATGGACCTCTGTGGATTGTGACCTCAGTATGTGGCCATACATCCGTGGTGATCTTAATTCCCTCATAGCAGCATCAAGCTTGCGAAACGTGAATCTTGTGCGTCTCAGACACTAATACTCCCAAGACAAAGGATATATAAGACTCCGCTAGAATACTTCTATGACGATCATGATCGGGGGCCCTGGGGACGCCAGGACAAAAAATATGTTGGCCTTGAAACCATGAGTGCAAACGGCCGTGGCTGGAATAATTCCTGATGTCTCTCGCAACGAGTCTGAGCTACCTCAAAGGTGTTCTCGACTCGGAGACGTTCGAGCTCAAGTTGTCTTGATTTTTTTTCTTGGCCGTGGATCTGGCAGAGATCTGCAGTTTTGTTTCACATTCCAGTTGAATTAGCGGTGTAGTATCCACCTTTATCGATATTTTTCTTGCGTGTCCATTGCGGTGCGTTTCAAGGACTGGAGCTGAATAAGGCGGTCACGCCAACGTCACGGTGACTAATTCTGACCCGGGAAGCTCTCTCGTTTCAAGCGACGACGTCGTCCGCTGCCGCTGCCCCACCCCACCGTCGCGGCCATCTTGCCATCGCCGTCCAAGGCTTCTTCACCCCAATTCCCTGCTGTCCTTGGCCTCACAATGCACTCGGACGCCTTCGATGTCATCCCCTATGCGGTTCGTCCCATCCTCCACAGCTTCTTGCGCGGCCTCTCTTATGCTCGAGCTTCGTCTCGACTGGGAGCCTTTAACACCCGCTATGCTCTTACATTATTTCTGTCACGCTTCCGCGGCGGGACGCGATCGGGTCGAGTAGAATGGAATGCTAATCTCATGTATTCAGGACATCAAAGGCGATTGGAAGAAACTGGGCGCTGGCTCGTTTGGAAACGTGTACAAGGGTACATTCTACCCTATTCAAACGTTCGATTGACTTACATTTTTCAAGGAACTTACTTGGGATCGATGTCGCCATCAAAGAGGTCCTTCCCTCGACCGAATATGACGTCGCCAAGTACTTTGAGCGGGAATGGCGTCTTATGAAGGAGACCAGGCATCCCAACTGCTGCCTCTATATTGTACGACTTCCCTTCCCCTTTCCTCTTGCCTCGGCTGATTTGTTTCCTCAGGGTCTCTCCCGTGCGCCTGAACCAGACAATCGCATATACATCATCTCGGAGTTCATTGAGAACGGGAATCTGCGCGTGTATATCCACGACAAGAGCAAGCCATTCCCGTGGCGCCTTCGCTTGTCCTTTGCCACCGACATTGCTCGTGCTCTCGCATACCTCCATGCCCGCAAGTGCATCCATCGGGATCTCAAAGGGGAGAACCTCCTCGTCACATCCAACGGGCGGTTAAAACTCACCGACTTTGGCTTTGCCCGAATCGCCGCTCGAAATGACGATGAATCGAAGCGACTTACCTTCTGCGGCACGGATTCGTACATGTCTCCGGAGATCCTACTAGGTGACGAGTTCGACCTCCCCACCGACATCTTCTCCCTCGGCATCATCTTCTGCGAGATTTCTGCGCGCAGACTGGCGGACGACGACCATTTCAAGCGGACTGCCCCCACGTTCGGGATCGACCCTGCGGAGATACACAAGCTGGCGACCCCCGGCTGCCCTCCGGCGTTCCTCTCTCTGTGCATTGACTGCCTCGCTACGGATCCAGCAGCCCGCCCAAGCACGCGAGATATCCTGGAGCGCCTTCGGGTGATCGAGGCCGAGGTTCTCGCTCGGCCCAACGAGGGCGAAGACCTCCATGTGGGCAGCATCAAACTCATGACAGCCGGAAGGCGTGCTGGCCCCGGTCCCCGAATCCCGAGCTTCGGAGTCGGGGTAGGGAAGGATATCAGGGGCTCGACCAATTCGAGCAGCGCTGACAGCACTGATGACAGCGACGACGAGATGATGGAAGCTGTGATGGGACTGTCTAGCGTCGGTGTCGGGAACAGCGATTGGAGTGAGGGGACCACCGGTATGCCCATTTTCCGCGTGTGTTGTTCGATCGGCTTTCTTATGACACTTTGTCAGGTCACCAACCCCTCCTCGACAGCAATGCTACGTCGTCGACTTTCTCCGACTACAGCACCACGGTCATCCGTGCCCACCCCACCCAGGGCTCGGGCAGCCAGCTACCGTCCTTGTCGTCCATACTCACCGTCCGCGCGTCGCCCAACCCGAACGAGACCCCGGTTCCCGTCCTCCCCGCCACTCCCCACACCCGATCCCTGTCCGACTCGGAGAACGACGACCCCCTCGCCGGCTCCATATTCTCCATCGCCTCGCTCGACTCGTACCACACGGCGCACACGGCCTCCGCGCTCTCCAGTGCGTTCGCGACCGAGGGTGGCTCCACCATCCGGTCCCTCCACGGCAACTACACGGCGCCCCTCGTGCACCGGTTCTCGCTCCTCAAACCCGGCGCGAAGCCCAAGAAGAGCGGGTCGAACGGGACCGTGTCGCCGACCGGGAGCGGCGGCAATGGCGAGGTCAGCGGCTGGAACCCGCTCGAATTGTTCTTCTCCAGCGGCTTGCTGGTTGCCAAGTGCGACATCTGCGCGAAGCGGCTTGGGTGGAAACCCGTGCTGGAGTGCGATGATTGCGGGCTTCGGTTAGCTTTTTTCTTCCATTCGGTTCTCCCGTCTCCCAGCTGATTTCTGGTGCTCCAGGGCCCATCTTAAATGTGGCGAGTCAGCACCAAGGGATTGCGGCGAGCATCCGCGTGCAGGCGCTGGCCGTGCAGGCGCAGTACCGCTGAACGCCCTCTCGTCGCCCTTCTCCAAGGTCAAGCAGAACGCTGCCACCGCCTCCGCGGCCAAACCCCGCTAGATGATCCGACCCTGCCCTGTTCCACCCACGTTACGACCCTTTACGACCCACGACTCTGCCCGCCTCGGTACCATTTCGCCCACGATTTACCATACTTCCCGCAGTAATTTCGCGTCTCCAGGAGGTGCTTCTCGGACTCGCATACGCACTTCTTTTATCCATCATTCCAGACAATCACCATACGTATCATTAGCCAGCCCACCTCACGATTTTGTATGCGATATTGCTACCGTACACACGCCGTCCAGCCATCGCTACTTTCATGTACGGTTGCTGAGACATAATGTTCGCACTTTTGTGTTTTTATGACTCGGTGGACCCACAACGCTTGGCTTAAACGCGTTTCATTGGCGCCCAGCTCGAAGTGATGGTTCGAAAGAGATGCCACGTTGCGTTGACCGGGGTTTCTGCGCCGTGAGGTAACCGCAAATGAAGGATACAGCGGAGAATCAGAAATCCGAGTCGCGCTTGAATAGGCTTGAATACATAGCAATGTGAAGACGATCACGGATGTCCGTATCCCTTGTTGATCAAGCTATCGGGGGGTCTCGGAAACTTCAGTTTCCCAGCCTCCCGTCGAGACCTCTTTATGATCTCCGGCGCGCTCGTTACAAGGGCATTATTTGGAGTTCGATAAGGAGAATGATCTAGACGATCCTCGATCTTTTTGATCCTATGCACTTTCTTCCATCCGCTCATTTCTTTGTGGGCACAATCCTCTGGTCTGTGGGCCTTCGGTGGGCCTCGTAAGCAGGTCCAAGCATCATCAAACCGTCCAACTTTCAATCATGCCATCTCGCAGATAGCGTGGACATGTACACTGTACGTACACTGCTTCAATTGACGGCTGACGCCGCGCCCTCATTCAAAAACCGACCAGCGTCCCGCGACGGAAATCAGGCCCCCACCGCAGATATCACGGATCTTGCACCTCTTGAAACTGAGAGCTGGTGGGAGACCTCAGCTCAATTAATATTGACTGGGCTGTCGACGGTCACTTGGCATTGTTGCGCTATCTAAATACTCGGATTGTCAGGAATGCATTTCCCATCTTCAATCATGTACCCAATGATCGGGTACGTACTGCCCAATCCGAAGTGGCCCTCAAAATTAGAGACATAATGAACAAAGATCGGTTCTTCCTTTCTTCCCACCCTCATTCGCCAGACGACCCACCGTTGTACGCACCTTCAGGCTGGGTGCTATCGGTGCTAGATTTTTCTTTCTTCTTCGAGCTTTTGTTTCGCTTCATTCGTTTCTGCTTCCGATCGTCAAAATCAGCTCCGTTCTCGACAATGCTTTCTAACGCAATTTCCGGGATGAAGCAGAACCTCCGGTCGGCTGTGAGTATCTTTGCTTCATCCCGTTGTGTCCTAAGTACTAAAGGCGACCAATGCTACCCGTAGTATACCCAAATCACCCTCAGTGCGTTGTTTTATTCAGTCGCGCACAATTCCCCTCATCAGCTTGCAGATTGGGTCACTGTCGCGTTCTTTCTCTTCTCCTTCATCCACTGTTTCTCCCAGGGCATTATCCAGTCCATTCTCTTCTCCATCGACTCCCAGTTTTCGGGACTGGTCACGGAAATCGTACACGCCGCCGAAATCCCATTGAGGAACATTACCTATCTCGAGGGATCCAGCAATCACTACGTCCTTCGCATGTGCAGCGATTTACCGTCCCCTTGTATGGTGGTCTTCTCGTTCGATGTCGATGCGCACAACGCACCGGGGGCAGTGGGATCCGTGCGTCCTTTATAATCAACCAATGCCATCTTTCAGGGTGTTTACATTCCATTGACGTTAGGACACTTCGCGATCTCTTTCAGTGAGTTGATCCGCTTCCAACCCCGTGCACGATAGTCAACAGAGGCGTTTACAGGTTCTCGAAGATCTCAGCCATGGCTTCTCGCTTTCCACAGATATCAGCAACGCCGACGGCACCATCGGAGTGGAAATCCAGTCTGCCGTTGCCGACCCCGTATCTCTGAACCATCAATGCGCCCAGATACTCGTGTACCCACAGCAGGAGCTTCAGAAGAGTGTCCGCGAGGACATGACATCCATCTTTCTGCAATTCTGGCTATTTGGCGTCTCCGCATTTGCTGTCGGGCAGAGTTCCGTTCCTCACATGTACGACTCGTCGTCTGGAAGCCACCGGCAATGCTAATGGGACTCTCTAGGCTTACGGCACTCGGGACCCGGCTCATTATCGTCAGTTGGTCGGCATACATTGTGATCTTTCGAACGCACAACCAGGAAACTATCTTCCATCAACTGGTCTCGGCGCCTGGGACGCCTTGCGAGGTAGAGATGTTCCCGACGTTCTTCGCGATGCGTATGGCGTACAACGTGAGCTGTTCGCCAGCTTTTGTCGATTATTTCTCATCGTGAGCCAGATCGCGGATCTCGTTTTGAGTTCCACAGGACTGATTCTGTCCGGGTTACTGTCCTGGAACCTTCTCAAGGTAGGCCTTATTACAACGGCTTTCGATTCCGTTTAATACCGTCCCCAGGTCTACAACGCCCAGTCGTTCAAGCGTGTTGGCGCCCCAGCCCATGTCATCCGCATACACAAGGTCGGTGCCCGCCCCAAAGCTATATCGGCACCCGCTTACCACTCAGTCCAGTTCTTCATGGCCATTCAGGCGTGTCTGCAGCTGGAGGTCTTTGTCCTTGTAGCCGGAACAAGGTGTGCCACGCGCGCATACTCCTGTATCCTCTGACTCCCGCCTTTAGTCTTTGGGTGGACGTACTCCTCAACACGGCGATCAAAGACATTTCCTCTTATACCAAGGTGTATGACGCACTTATCATCGGCACCGCCATTTTGATTTTGCCGTGGATTGTCCTGGTACGCATGGCTCACTGCATCTACTCTTACAGCCGGACTCACCGTCAGCGATAGGGCTGGTACGGCATTCGGAGAGAAAACAAGGCTATGGTCGGTCTCGCTTTTCCATGCATGCGGGAAGGTAAATTAATCCATGCACATACCAGATAATATCTTTTTTGGGGATCGCATTTTTCTTCATCGTGGGCTGGTCAGTCAATTCTCAGTTGAGTTATCGTTCTCTCTAACTGGTGTTCCAGGTCGGTTATGTTCTACAGCATCGTATACCGTTGGTGGGTCGAATCCATCCTTGTATGCCGATAGCGCCTCTGAGCCCTTAACACAGGACATTCGTGCAGTGGCCCTACCTCGGCTGCTTCACGGTGGCGTCCTTCATTCTCATAATGTGAGTGGCTGATTTTCCGGTCCTCGACCTCCTAATACTCTGGCAGTGCGAGCTTGATATTGGGCACGATCTGTTGGAGGAATTTCGACAAGGGGCTGGCACAATATCGTGTGTATATTTCGCTAACTTTGCTATCATTTACTGAGACACGCCACAGTACACGCAGAGGCCGCGCTCGCTTCCTCGAATTTCGCTCCTGAAGTCTTTGACCACCGCGACGTCGAAAAGTCGGGGGGCGATGTCGAGAAGTCCGCGGATGATTTCTATGCCTATGACGAGCCAGAGTACCCAATGCCTACCTTCCAGCCCGCCCCGTCGCACGTGCGTTCTGGGAGCGACTCTGTAGGCAACGACGTCTCCCGGTTGCCTTCGCCAGTACGAGGCCCGCCCCCCGTATACGACAGGCCTTATATAGCCCCCATCTGATGCGGTGATCTCGATGATTGCCGCCGCCTTTTTTTTCTTGGGACTTAGAGCTTGGACTCTTCTTGGACAATGTAATACGACTGAATGTTCTCTGTACATCTCATTGGCAGACGGACAGATGTAAAGTACATGTGGCGAAATAACTGTGTACCTCAGGAAGGCTCTATAATATCGATTAGGAATGGACAAGCAAGGAAGGGCGGAAATCACCTGGGCGCTAAAAGTATCCTGCAGGAGGGGTGACCCCGGAGCCATCGCTGGGACGTCTGGGCAACGCCGCGCCAGGGTTGCCACGGCGGGGCACCGACCTCGATCTCACTGCAGCTTGGAGAGGCTTGGCAAGTTCTGGCGAGCGTTCCCGGCTCGGCCGCACATCCACGGTCTCGGCGCGAGTGTGCTGCTTCGTCACGGGGGAGCCCGAGATTACAGGCAGCGGGTATGAATACTCTGGTGCGGTGGGTCCGACATGGATATTCGGCGGGCGGCGCCCGATGGGCTTGGTGGGCTTGGAACGGGCAGGCGAAGTCGAATTACTCGAATTACTCGAGCTCCGCGCGATAGGCTGGATGTAGATGGGCGCGGTGGGCGAGGTCCTCTTGGGTGTCATTCCAGAATGGAATAGGGAAGGCGTACTCGATAATTTGATCGTGCTCATCGACTGAGTATCCTCGATCAATAAAGACAACGTGCTGAGTTTCCGTCCATGGGAAGGGGCAGGGACCTGGATTTGGGCCTTGCTCGCATATCCTAAAACTGGCAGTTCCGATTCGAGTTCCGCTTGCTTCTCTAGATCTTCCTTCTCATTCAAGAAAGATGAAGGCGAGTCCGGGCCCTGGGGAGGGAAACTTATATGAGTAACCGAATGAACGAAGCAGGGCCTAAATACCTTGGAAAAGTAGACAGGCGTGAAGTCGCCCTCTTCAAGAGCCTCAGTCACATGCACTGAAAAACTTTCTGAGAAACGGATGGCAATACAGAAAGCAACTTACAGAAATGTGCGAGCCCCTTGCCGAACTGCAGTCTACAAATGACGGCCAAGACGGAGGTTGCGATCAGAAGCACATATGCCGCTGGAAAGAATCAGTCTCGATCCTCACTCTATCCTTCATTGCACTTACTGATGCTCATCGTAGCGTAGAAAGTCCATTCCCCGAGTACGAATCGGTAAACTATTGCCATGTCAGTAGATGTCAGGTTATCGCAGAGAAATGACGCACGAGGGCTGAAGAACATCAAGGAAGCCATGCCGAAAAGGAACAAAGAGATGATGGCAAAGATTATGAAGAGAATCTTCGACTCCTTGCGCACGCTAATCCAGCCCAGGACGAGCCATGGGATCTCGAACTAAAATATATCGGTTAGGACGGTATCAAGGGCTTCGGCAGCGCACTCACGACTACGGTGATAATGAGCGAAGCAAAGTATATGGGGAAGTGATCGGCTAGTTGGCGAATGGCTCCGAATGAGATTTTGCTGATCCACAAGCCCTAAACAAATTGAAGAAATCAGCTGGGTACGAAGCCTGACAGGGAGAAAGCGACTGTACCGTCTGTGCGAGTACTAAAAACCCGGCAAGCTGCAAGATGACGGATAGCACAAGGACGAGCTGCATATAAGCCGTGATGAGAACGAAAGCATCGAAGTAATAGGAGTCAACATACCTTATAGACGCGATGAATCTCTGTCGAAGCTCCGACTCGGCTAAAGGTTTGAGATGCATACACCTTGGCTGCCGGTTAAAGAAAGATAGCATGCATGCTTAGGGTGCGTACCTTGTATAGTTTGTAGGACAGCGCAGCCATCAATACCAAATTGAGGGAATTTGAAACCAAGCCTGCGATCTAGCAGCAGCGTGTAAGCACCCAGCGAGCAGAAGAGCAAGACAACGGACTTCATTCAACCCGCTCTCGTCCCACCAGCTTTCTAGTGGGTTTAAGCCGTCGCATTGCCCCGTGCTTATAACATTCATGTAAGTGCTGTACAGGTTTTTATTCCCCTGGACTCGAAAGCCTGCCCAACCCGTGGCAAGCGCGCGTGCGGCCAAGCCAGCAAAGAGATGGGGTAGGCTTTCGTTCAACAACTACTTTACTATTAGATCATCGAATTCCTCTGTTGACTGAAGACACATACCGTGACCATGGACAGCGTAAACAGCCAGATGTGGTAAAGCGCGACGACGAAATCCTCACGACGCTGAGTTGTTTCCAGGGCATCAACAGTAGTCCTCATAACACGGAAAAACTCTCACAGCATCGTTTAAGCTGCAGAAGCTAAGTCAAAATACAGGAAGCGGAAAGAAAGAAACAGCACTCACACATCGCCAAGCCACATCAGAGAGGTAGCACATGCTTTGAGATCGGTATCTCTCTCGTCGAAAGAGAGCATAGCGTCCCGAACCTATTACCCGTTGTCAAAATTCGTATGGAGTGGACAGGTTATGACTGACATGCATGTGCGAATGCGCACGATGCACAAGAGTGGTGCAGTTGGCCCCGTTTTGTCCAGGAATATTGTGGCACAGCTGGGCACGAGTAATATGAAAAAGGGAATGAAAAGGACAATGACTTCACGCACTATAATGTCCCCATCCTGGAGAAAGGACATGCCAGCGGTTGCGGTACTGACATTAGACTGAGCGCGGGATCAGCTATGGAAATTGAAACGAGAGATTTGTGAGAACCCGGAGGAGGAATGCACCGATTGCCTGTGTTCCTTCTGTGTTCCCGAGGTAGGTCCGGGATTGCAGAATGACGAGGATGATAGAACTCAAAAGAGCGAGGTAGAAGTAAATGGTGGTGTAACGAGTGAGGGTGATTCTCGCGTACTGCTCAGCAAGTCAGGTATGATTCAGTGGAAGAGAGCAGTCGACTCACAATGAGCTTAACTCTGGAAACCCAGAGTACATGCTTCGCCCATTCTCTCGTCTTCTGGTTGTACATTCCAAATGAAATAGCTGTGGCGTCCCTGCCGCCAGAAAAGAAAAGAAAGAGCCAGCCACGGAACAGGAAAGAGTGTGCAGAACTCAATCAGTGGAGGGAACCAGAAAGCCCGACAACCAGCGAGTGTGAAACTCGAGAACGTTGCGGTAAGGAAGCGAGTGGTTACCGAAGTGTTACCGTTACATGCAAGTTACATGCACACTATATGATGCAATGTCGCTTCCGAGTCGAAGGATTCGATAACCATGAATCGCCGTAAAACATTAGGAGACCAAAACCATAACAACTCCATGGACATTAGTGCGGAAGCGCTCCGAGTCGACGAGTCGACGATGGCAGACGATGGCCGTTGATTCCAGGGTGGCCAAGGCGGGCCAAGACCTTGCCCAGACGGATCGCCGGCTCTAGGCCCCGCACATCTCCAAGAAGCAGGCATTTCATTGCAAAGAAGTTTGATCGTAACCGGGCCGGTTAATAGCTACATACCTTCCCACGGTTTTCACTCATTGAATTCAATCGGCAATCGGAGATGAGCTGAGATGAAGTATATGTACTGCATTTTTATTTGACGGTGGGGGCGTCGAGACTCAGTTTAAAGAATCTCTGAAATCAGTTCTAAATTTTCAGGCGTCCTTTAAGTTCCTTCCGGATCCTTCTTTCTTGAACCAATCCAGCGTCCAGTTTTACTGATTATTCTGTGACGTCTGGAATGTATTGGGAGCGGATCGCCGTGTTTTTTTCCCTTGGGGTCAGACTATCAAATCGTTGAGAGGGCGATATCCAAGTGATATCCATCAACCACCCCAAACCACCCAACCCAGGAAGAGGAAACCGAAGCAACTGAATGGTGGCTTTGAGGCCTGAATCCAGTCATAATCTCAAATATGCGGTCGCAATAGTACTGAACCGAGAATGCATCCTAATGAATAGGTGGGGCGTGCTGACCGAAAAGCCCGTGTCCAACTTTAATCTCAGAAGCGTCGGTCAGGCTTGTTTGCCGCGGCCTGAACCGACCCCGGTGCGCCCGTACATTTCTCTACTCGAAATCCGCTTCCAGAAACGATATAAGCGCATACCTTCAGGAATAAAAAGATTAATCAACCCGCAGTGCGCTAGAACCTTATGTGATCCGCACCTGCCATCAACCCTCCACTTGGACCCACTGCCATCGAGCCGCTCCGCAATTTCTCGCTCCACGCCAACGACCACATCGGCCTTGTTCGTCCGCAAGCTTAGAAGGGGGAAAGATCCGGCCAGAGGGCCCAGGGCAGTAGAAAACGGCGTCCATGCCGGCCATTGCACGTCGCCAGTAAGCCTGCCAGGTGCGATAAGTCGAAATAAGAATAAGGAACTTTTCAATCAACGCACTTCCGATAGCTAGATCACCGAACGGGTTAGCTACAATTCAGTCAACTGTCAAGACTTACTTCAGATCTCCCTGCGAGGAAAATCGGAATAAATCGAGCGCTCATACGAACAATACAGAACGTCTTACTTTGAAGATCACAAGGTTGCTGCCTTTGAGGGCGCTCCAAAGCTGAGGGGCATGGATCTGCATGTCCCAGTACGGCGCTGGAGACGTCCAAAATTCTGCCAATGCTCCGCTAGAACCGCCGCCGAGAGGGGTGGCAGTAGGCACAGATAGGGCGAAGATGCCCTCGTCTACGTATCTTTTCCACCGTTCGACCATGTTTCGAAGGTGCTCGACGTCCATCCCTTCCGGGGCAGGAAGGAACGAGGGGTCAAGAAGGCCGTTGATCGTTTCCACAAAGTCGATAGGCGTCACCTTCAGAGCATGGGGTTAAACAAAAGGAGAAAATGAATTGACGGATCGTACATCAGAAACAAACCAGGGGATCAGCTTCGGGCTGGGGACGGAGATCAGAGACGTTGAGCATTCAGAGAGATTGCATACTGAAACACCACAGTGGAAACATGAGGCGTATAGGTCACAAGGAAGTCAGCAAGCACAAGGTCAGTGAACAACTAAATTGCGGTTAGAAAAATATCATTGAAGAAACAAATTACCACTACCTCAAAGCCGGCTGCGGAGGTTACTGTCAGAGCAACTGTGTAAAATCATGTAAATCCTAAGTACCGTTGTCGAGAACGAAATCCACCCTCGCGTTAGTCAGCGATTTCATGTGGCTCCAGACTTTCTCTTGGTCGTCCCGCAGTATGAATTCTTCTCGGGCAGCTTGAGCTTCCTTGCCCACAATTTGCAGATTTTCAATGTCGGACGACGACAAGTGGGTCAGGAGCGATAAATCCTTGAAAGTTTTCAGAGGTTGGCCCAGCACAGAAAGAAGCACAAAAATACGGTTGCGTTTCCCCTTCATAACATCAGCGCGGGCTATCGCAAAATAAAATAACACAATCAACCATAGGCACATCTGTATCATCTCCTTGAATAAAACCCCGAGGTTTTCGGGATCTGATTCCAGTTTCGCATGCTCCTTTTCAAATTCTTGCATAGTTTTTGCAATTTCTGCGAGACGGGTGAGCAACAGCGGACAAGAACTGAATCTGCCGCACGATAGATGGCTTTCCCAGATTGCTTGAAAGTATCAGACTTCTTAGACGAGAAGGGATCGAACGAGGACCATTGTGTCGTTTGCACGAAAAAGGAGCGAAGTAGTCGATAGCTAGTTCAATTGTTACGCGTCAAGGAACGGAAAAATCTGGGCGAGACACACAGGTAGCATCTATATGATCACTCAGTCGACTACTATGTGTAGCAAGACACATGAACTCACTCGGCGAAGAGCCAAGGCGCAGTGAACCATTTATTCTTATCGTCGGCTGCCAGGCGTTCTAACTCGGAGTTGTACATGTCGGCGGGTTCTCCGTCGGAAGGAATAGGTCTGAAGCGAGTGTTCAGGTCGCCTCCCTCAAAGTATTGAGGTCTTACTGAATAATATAATTTCTTCCCATCTCGTACTTCAATTTACTGATCTGCAAGCGGGAACAACTGAGCTGGGCATTTCGGAGGAGGCGGCTTATGGACTCGCCTGTCCTATAATCCCTTTCGCCTCCTCTATATGCAATTTCAACGAAGCCTTCTCCGCCTCGTCGTCGGTGGCATCCACTTCCAGGCACAAATCGTGGCTCAGTCGATGCAGCCGGTCAATCACGCTAGACGCGGCTCGGAATGAGCAGGGAGTGGGATACGGAAGCCGTAGAAGCCTCACCCAGTGATAATGACCGGCCATCGGTGAACAACTGTGGTATATCTTGCGAGCGCCCTGCTTGAGTGGACGGAATCGATAAGCGCGACACTCACGAGAAACCCGCTGGATCTGTCGGGTCATATGGGGGATATGGAGCCTCGAACATATTGATTCAGGTCGAATACTTGTTGGATGGCTCAAGCCACAGGATCTGAAAGAACTCAAAGGTACAGGCGAAGACGTGGAACGCTTCGGGCCGGATTCCGAACTTCGGATCCGGATTCCGTCGTGACGTTCCTAATTGGGACACCGAGTTCGTGCTCCCTCGAGTAGATTCATAATAAACCCCACTCACTCAGCGTGAGAGGGGTTTAGATAAAGATTGAAAGCTTACTATGGGAATGTCAAGTTTTGGTATTGTCGTTTCCCGCCTGGAGTCAAGTCGATTCTCGTACAAGCCTAGAATGCGCTAGGGCTCGGAGCCGTCCGTCAGACGGGGACGGCCGTCACAAAAGCAGCCGTCAAAAATAATTTTGAAGGCTCTGACGGCCGGGTCCCGGCCGTCACACCCGTTGACGGCCGTCGACGGGTTCAAAGCTGGGACATGGTATATTGAGCTTGTAACCAGACAACTAGGGTGGTTCCTGTGCATCAGTTTGCGTCTGTAACCATTATTATGTACATTCTGGTCCTTCCACTTACCCAAAGACCCCCATTGTTGCTTTTGATACAAATGTTGAAGATCAATGCCATTCGGGAAATTCCGGAAGAATTGATGGGCGTCCGTGGTGGAAGGAAATTCAAGCAAGGAAAGGGGTATGACGGTCGGATTACACGGGGAGATAGATCAGGTGTGTAGATGAGGCCAAAATTTGCTATTCTGGGCACATTTGAATCAATACTAGCCGATCTTTACTGGCGACCCGTCACCCCGTCGACGGGTTACCCGTCGCCGTCCGTCAGCCCGTCGCTTTCAGACCTCTGACGGACGGGTCCCGTCCCGTCCGGCCGGCCCGTCAACCCGTCACCCTTGACGGGCGGCTCCGAGCCCTAGTTCAATGCGCTCAAAACATACATTATTCCTGTAAGGAATGGTTTCCCTACTTTAGGTACTCTTTAGCTACAAGTCACATGTACTCTTGGATCATATGATTATCATCACTCTTATCAACCAACTGCCATCGTGCCCTCTCAATTCACTCGTCGAGCCTCTCCGAGTAGCCTTACCCATTGAGTCTCTCTGGGAATAGGCACTAGGCACCAGGCGGTACCTCATTGCACTACACACTCAAGCCTTTGCCCGTGCGCCAAGCCTTACTCGTTGATACGGTCCGAGAAGAGGCATTGCGCACTAGGCGACTTCATACAACTCTACACTATTGAATACGGGCTCAGAGCTACGAAGCCTTTATTCTATTACCTGTTCTCAGTCTATTCACACCTTTGAGCAGGGTCGTTGCCAGCAGGCAACCACTTTGCAAGCCTTATCTCCCGCCAGGGCAAGCGTACAACGATTCCCCTTTGGTAGACTCTAAACAAGTCTTACAATTCCCCAGCTAAGTCGTGTCTGTAAGCCCATCCCTAATGCTGTAGAGTTGATATGTTGTCGAGTGTGATGTTTAATGCCAGTAACAATTATGTAACCTGTGTACCAGATGGAGTCATTTTTTATCCCTTTTTCCTCACACGGCAAA
>JARKIE010000295.1:0-115512 GCA_029378255.1 Mycena rosella | reverse complement strand
TCTTGGCTGAGAAATGGCTCGCGCTGCCGTGCGGACGAGGGTCTGCTTCCAGCATTCGTGCGCATACTTCAATTTCAAGCGCGGGCCCGGTTTATAACGCGGTAGTTTCTTGTTTGTTTGCCAGGTGTTGTCAATTTCGTGGAAGCTCACCTAATGTAATCGCTCGAACAATCGAGGCTCATGAAACTGATCAACTATTCACGGTGCTATATTGACCAACAACTTCGCTTCATATCCCTTGTAGATATTCTGGATTTCCTACGCCCCAAAGAGCTTCGGCAATGCCGCCTCCAGCCCCCGCAAGAGTTTTCTGCAGCGACCTCACGCGTCGCTGTCGGACACAAGCCGATCGTCCTTGATTCACCGCCGCGGAATATGGTGCATCTCCCGCGAATTTAACCCAATCTGGAGGAAATCACCCCGAAAACTGATCGAAATTCCAGGGCGGCAGTTCGGGTTCTCGATCATAGATTATCTTGCATCCCCTTATCCGCTCAAGTCGCCTGCTCCGCATCCGGTCAAAATCATGCCTGGATCCATCCATTCCAATAAACCTGGCCTCCACGACAGCGAACAAGCAAAGTTCAAACACTCTTGCGATGCAAGATCTCCTCCTGGCCGCTGCCGGGGGCCCGTGATTATGCTGTCGTGATCTAAACGGCTCAATTATTTTGGTCAGACTCCCAGGACGGTGCCTGAAATAAACTTCCTGTGCAGTCCGCATGTCATGGACACTGCCACGCGGGCTGTACGCCGTACATGCGGCTCACACCTTGTCACCACACCACGATGAAGCCACTCCTACGACTCACCAAGACCCGCCGGGCTGCCAATCAAGCTACTCCTGCCGTCCCATCGGAATCCCAAGTCTCACTACGCCCGGAACCTCGCGGGCAGATCACGGGGTTTAGGGAACGACTTCGCAGCTGGGCCCGGGATCCGGGGACTCGTCTTCCTCCACACACGCCCTCGCCGGAATCTCAGCCAGGGATCACCGGCATTAGCACGAATCCTTCTGGACAGCTGGACTCTCAGCAACCGGTGCCCGGTTTGTCGGTCGCAAACAGAGAAGCCTCAAACAAAACAGAGTCGGTGGTCAATATCATTGTGGATAATCTGGCACAGGCAGCCGAAATCTGCGAGAAGATAGCCAATGTCGTTGACAAGGCCCCTCTTATTGGTCCCCTCGCTGCGTTGGTATCCACGATCCTGAAAACATGCAAGGTATAGCAATAAATCACCGGCTGAGCTCTACCCTTTGACTCATCTTCTTACAGGAAATAAAGGATACATATGAACACCGCAACAACCTTTTCAAGCGCATTGAACGGATAGCTCTCGATCTACATGGTACTATTATGCGGATGGAGACAACTCAGTATACCGACGGCTCTACTGGGCGTCTAAAGTCAGACATCGAGGAATATGTTGGGTAAGTTTTCTTCTTGATATCGGTGCACAGGCCTAATAATCAATGAATCCAGACTGTTCAAGAAGGCATCGGCACTCCTGTCAGACTTCGATACCCAAGGGAAATTGAAGATCACTGTGAACCACAAGGACTGGGAAAGCAAGTTGGCGGCTCTCGATCGAGAACTCGACTCGTTCGCAGGCCAATTTAATGTGGGTGTGCTATACACTGGATGTTCTCTCTGACTCAACTCCCTCTTAGACCAAGCGTGGGACCGATATTCAAATAGGGCAGTCGGCAATCCGTAAGAAAGTTGATGAGGTCCAAGTCTTAGCGTAAGCCGAAATATGGTGTTCGATCGTTGTGCAGCTGAAATTAATTTAGTCTCGGGAAAAAGCTCCAGGAATGGCTTCAGTCCCCACCCGATATGGGGCTAAAGCACCACGCAACGCAAAAGCTGCATCACGAAGGCACTGGGACCTGGTTCTTGGATGGCCCCGAGTTCACTGAGTGGAGAGAAAATCCAGGTTCCCTGTGGATTGAAGGAAAATGTGAGTTATAAAATCGTTCCCAGGGACCTGTCTAATTGGTAGTAGCTGGTGCCGGAAAGAGCGTGCTAAGGTGATCTCTCCTCCGTGGTCGACGAAATTAGAGCTGACAAGGGTCGTGTATAGCTCTACAGTGATTGAGAAGCTCCTCGCATCGTCGAATGAGGCTTACGCTGTTGGATATTTTTACTTCGATTTCAGGAAGGACGAGACACAACTCGTGGAAACCATGCTCCGCTCCATCATTTTGCAACTTTCCAAACAATCCCCCCAGCCTTATTCGACTCTTGATCAGCAGTACGAAAATCGGAAAGGTGTCACCCCGATCTATGATAATCTTCGGGATGTCCTCGACAAGTTGCTGTCGGAGCTCGGTCCGACTTATATCGTTCTCGATGCGCTGGACGAGTGCAAAGAACCCGATCGCCTCATTGACTTCATCTCGACACTTCAGAATCGAACCACAAGCCCGTTGCACCTCCTGTTCACCAGTCAGTCCCGTACCGATTTCACGGCGGCCTTCGGGACCTTAACACACATCCTCCTTGAACCCGCCACCACACGAGACGACATTATCCGCTTCGTTGACAGCGAGCTTCGGTCAACCAAGTTGAAACATTGGAAGCATCATATCCCGAAAATTACCGCGACGGTGGTAGAGAAGAGCAACGGGATGTCAGTTATTCAGCTATGAGTCCAGTTTAATTCTTACTCATTGAGCTTTCCAGGTTTCGTCTAGCTGCTTGTCTCCTGATCGAGCTGTCCCGCCGGAAATTCGACCAGAGCCCGGATATAATCCTGGCCAAACTGCCGGGTGACCTTTTTGCAATATATGGCCGCTTCCTCGAAACATTTGAGGTGGATGATTTCCACCACATAGGAAGGGTTCTACGTTGGATCCTCTTTTCCACCAGACCAGTTACCCTTCTCGAGCTCGAGGACGTTCTTGCGTTCGACTTCCACCCACACGAGCATGTGTTTGACCCGACCAAACGAGGGGATTATGCGAACACGGCTTGTGAATTATTAGAAGGGCTGGTCACCTTGGACAGGGTTCCCTCGACGGAATCATTTGAAGAACCGAGCACTGTGGACTCGACGGAATCAGGTGAAGGCCTGAGCACCGTGGGCCTCCCTGACAGTGAAACCCTGCCCTCGATGGATAATGAAACCAAAGGTCCCTCGCAGGTGGTCACCCTCGCCCATGCATCTGTTGCAGATTATCTCATGTCCCCTGCATTCACGAAGCAGTACAATTGCGACCTCAGCACTGGCCCTTCGCACACATTGATTGCACAGACTTGCATAGGGTACCTCCTCCACTTTGCCGACAATCCTCTTAACGACAAGACGTTCCCGGACTATCCACTTTCATTGTATGCAGCAAAATACTGGGGCCACCATCTACGTCTCTGCCCCGACCGGGAGATACTATTGAGCTCAACAATGTGTCTCCTGGAGAGTGGAAGCACTCAATTTGTTGCATTGAATAACCTGTACGACATTGATGACATTGAATGGAGCACACCAGATTGGCACCGTAAATGCCTATCACCTCTCTATATGTGTTCCAACATAGGATACACAGAAGGAGTGCGATTTCTTCTCGACAAGGGTGCAGCTGTCGACGACACAGACAACGAACAAGGTTACCTCACCCCATTGCAGATCGCGTCGGGGGAAGGCTACAAAGAGATCGTCTGCCTCCTGCTTGAAAAGGGCGCCGACGTCGAGAGAGCCGAGGGATTTAGTGGTAAAACCGCGTTGCAATATGCATCCGAGAGGGGCCACACGGAGATCGTCCGCCTCCTGCTTGAAAAGGGCGCCGACGTCGAGAGAGCCAAGGGACCAGATGCCACTGCATTGCAACAGGCATCCATCAGAGGCCACACAGAGATCGTCCACCTCCTGCTTGAAAAGGGCGCCAATGTCGAGAACACCGGGAGATTCGGTAGCACCGCGTTACAACAGGCATCCCGTGGGGGCCATACGGAGATCGTCCGCCTCCTGCTTGAAAAGGGCGCCAATGTCGAGAGAGGCGAGGGATCAGGAACTACCGCGTTGCAGCGGGCATCCGACGGAGGCCATACGGAGATCGTCCGCCTCCTGCTTGAAAAGGGCGCCGACATTGAGAACACTGGGAGATTCAGTAACACCGCGTTGCAGCATGCATCCTGGCGGGGCCACACGGAGATCGTCCGCCTCCTGCTTGAAAACGGCGCCAACGTCGAGAGAGCCGAGGGAGTCAGAGGCACCACCGCATTGCAAGAGGCATCCGGGAGGGGCCACACGGAGATCATCCACCTCCTACTTGAAAAGGGCCCTGACGTCGAGAGAGCCGGGGAATTTGGTGGCACTGCGTTGCAACAGGCATCCGACGGAGGCCATACGGAGATCGTCCACCTCCTGCTTGAAAAGGGTGCCAATGTCGAGACAGCCAAGGGATTCACAGGCACCACTGCATTGCCAGAGGCATCCGAGAGGGGCCACACGGAGGTCGTCCGCCTCCTGCTTGAAAAGGGCACCGACATCGAGAACGTCGGAAGATATGGTGGCACCGCATTGCAGTTCGCATCCCGGAGTACACAGAGATTGTTTCCTCTTACAAGGGCCGACATCGAGAACACGGGAATGGATGCCACCGTTGCAGTTCGCATCCCGGGAGGGTTACACAGAGATTGTTTCCCTCCTGCTTACAAGGGCGCCGACATCGAGAACACCGGGAATTGGATGCCACCGCGTTGCAGTTCGCATCCCGGGAGGGTTACACAGAGATTGTTTCCCTCCTGCTTGACAAGGGCCGACATCGAGAACCGGGAATGGATGCACCGTTGCAGTTCGCATCCGGGGTTACACAGAGATGTTCCTCCTGCTTGACAAGGGCCGACATCGAGAACACTGGGAATCGGATGGCACCGCATTGCAGTTCGCATCCCGGGAGGGTTACACAGAGATTGTTTCCCTCCTGCTTGACAAGGGCGCCGACATCGAGAACACTGGGAAATCGGATGCCACCGCGTTGCAGTTCGCATCCCGGGAGGGTTACACAGAGATTGTTTCCCTCCTGCTTGAAAAGGGCGCCGACGTCAACACACACACGGGGTTTTATGGTAGCGCATTGGATGCTGCGCTCAAGAGCAACCATCTTGATGTCATCCATCTTCTGCGTGAACACGGTGCCAAACAGGGATACAAATTGTAGGGACGGCCGGTGCTTTCTTGTATAGTAGCTACACCTATAAAGCCCACAATAGTAATGGTATTAGCCTCGGTAAATGTGTGATGTGCCGAGCCCAAGGGCCTTCGGTTTCTAAATTAACGCCATCCTCGCACAAACCTCCGTTAAATACCACTTATTTCGCTTTGGGAAATAGCAGTTATCTAGTACCTACCGCTTAATATACCGTGCACGCGCATCACCCCGCCTGTCCTCCCATCACCCCACACTCTCTCCCATCAGCGGCAGCATTGCGCGATCGCGCGCCATCCCGTCGCATCACCCGCATCACACGGGAAGTCCTCGCATCAGTGACCAGCCTCCCCGCATCATTCCGATCACACCTGCCATCAAAATAGAGACTTCCCATTCCCCCCCGCCACCGCTGCAGAGTCCCTGCACGCATGCGCCCCGGTGTAAATTTGTAGAAAATCAGGAAATGGATTCCTAGTAGTAGTGTAGCTACAGGAATAAATACAGGGTGGTAGTAAAGAAGACAGCCAGTGAAAGTAAAGAAGTATTGTTGTAGTACTTAGGCGGACATGGGCACAACGGGGGACGCGGACGATGCACAGTGAGAGAGGAGGCGGCGTCACCACGCATATTTAGTAACCGGTCAGCATGCGCGGCTCCCAGAAGCTAGGCACTGCGTTGAGGCCCCGTAGTCACAGGGTGTGTCTACTGGTGTAGACAGAGGGGTAGCCACAGAGGTTTGTCTACCCAATGGGTACATATGACTACATTGTGTAGACCCACCTGACCTACATGTGTCTACCTGTGGCTACACTCGCAACCTATGTCTACCTTGGGTAGCCACATGTGGTCTCACGTAGACCAAGGTAGACATATGTAGACATCCATATACTAGCCACAATTTGACCGTAATCCGCTGTGAATCCAAAATCCACCCATGCCTTTGGGTGCCATGTGTTACCGGACGTAGCCGAACGTAGCCGAACGTAGCCGAATGTAGCCGAACGTAGCCGAATGTAGCCGAACGCAGACGTAATGTGGCTACGTCATGTAGTCTAATGTAGCAGAACGTAGTCGCATGGGTCGTCGATTCATCGTATCCAAGGTGCGTCTACAGGGATCAACACATGTAGACATATGTAGTCTCATGTAGTCACAGGTAGCAGAACGTAGACAAACCTGTGACTACTGGGGGCCTCAACACAGTGAGGCGCGAACAACTTTGCGTGCTTCCTTCACTCGCTTCCTCTCGAGCCTCGCAGCCTGGTCCGCTGGCAACTCGTTCTCGGTCACTGCAGCCTTGGCACCACGTAGCTTCCCCGCATCACTGCGCTTCTTGCGTGGCGGCTTAGCAACGGTGTCGCCTGTCGTGTTGGCGGCCTTGGCGGGGCGCTTCTTGGCGGCCACATTGGTGGCTGCACAAGTCGCGAAGGTCGCCGGCGTCGCAGGTGCACTGAACGCGATGCCGGCCCCATTCAAGACATATGACGATGGTGCAGCCGCTGCGACAACCGCCGTTGCAGCCGAGGTGCATGCACCAGTGGAGAGTGTGCCACCATTGAGGGCAAGGAGCGCATCGTCCACAGCGGAGCTGAACTGCATCCCACTGAAGTCAGTGGACAAAGAGAAGTCCAATTGGCTGAAGTCGAAGGAAGGCCCAGCGCCTGCAGTGAAGTCCATCTGCTGCATGTCGGGTGGGAGAGTCAAGGAGATTCCGGGTGCGACACCAAGGTCAATGACGGGGGCGGGAGCGAAGAAGGGGCCGGAAACGGTGGGTACGCCTGCATATGTGGAGTAAGTGGTGGCGGCAAAGGAGAGAACTGGAGAGTTAACTTTCTGGCTTGAAAAAGTGGCTTGCACCCGCGCCAAATGGCTTGTTTCGGGCGTGGGCGTGGATTTGGGTGTGAGCACACGCCCACGCCCGGCATTTCGGCTTGCACGCCACTTTGTTAGCTTGGCAAGCCATTTTGTCGCCTTGGCACCACCCAAAAAATCAAAGTGGCTTGCACATAACTGTAAAAAAGTGGCGAGGCATGGGCTGGTGACGGGCGTGGTATGGGAAGCAGCATACCTGCCAGCTCCAACACCAGCAAGCATCATAAAGTCCGATGTTGTGTGGTTGTGCAAATTCGGGCTACCCTTCCCCAGGATGTTGAACCTCATTGTATTGAAGAATTATGCAATTTCTATGCAAACAATCAAGTTGTAGCATGGGCATCGAAAAAAATGTGGGCTTGAGCTGGCTTATATGTGTGATACCGAGCAGAATGGCTTATATCCGGCCAGTGATAAAATCTGATTTCAATCCCCGAGCTCCTGTTATTTCCGATCCATTGATAGACTTTTGAACCAGAAAGTTTATTCACCTCTGGAGCCCGAGATATATGGCTCGGCTCTTCTGCAACTTTTTGCTGTCCAGAACCAACCAAGGCAGCTGTTCAATTACAACATAGATTTCTCATTGATTAATAGCCGAGCGACGGCGGCCAGGCATCTGAGGGCGGTTTCTGATGGCATATTCTCACTGGCCGGAAGCAAGAAATATTGGTCAAAGTACAGCTAAGCTTCGTTTCATAGTGTTGCCGGAAGTTCGGCGACTGAACTCATGTTCAAGTTTTATTAACATGCCTGCTTGCTAAATTTTGATTTCATACATCAATATCAATGAGAAGCAGCAGTGTGTCGCATGTGCGCGTAGCCCGGTGGAGGAACAGAGCTCGTGGAATGGTGATGAAGCTAAGACAGAGGGCGTGGAACTCCAGCACCTTATGTAAGCAGCCATCAACGTTAACTTCCGGCCGTTATATCTTTCCTCACCGAGTATTGATGGCATCAACTCTTCACCCAGGCTGTAGTGGCGTTGTTTCCGCGACTTTTGGCTGTGGAAGTTTATTTTTTATCACTCTCCTTAGGAAGTTATAATCTCTAGGGTTTTTTTTTTCCTTCACTGTTTCTACATGCTTTTCACGATGAATGGCGCACTTTCAGAGAAATTGTTGCGCAGATTTGGCCGGTGGCGATGTGCACAGCCACAATGCACGTGATTTTTTCGCTTGCTTTTTTCTCTTCAATTCAGCCACTTCCCCCTGCATTTAACATGTTTTCACGTGTAGAAATGGCCCGACCAAAGAAGAGAACCCAACAACTCCGCAAAAATGCTCAGAAAGCCACTGAATCCCGCAAGGCGACAATGGAAGAAGTGCCGGATGAAGAAGCCTCTTCTGCCCATGCCGCCGATGCTCCCACCTCCCAAGCTGCAGCCCAGATGCACGACAATCACTTCCAGTGTCGACATAGTCATTCCCCAACTTCTTCGACTCCTGATGACACCGAGACCTGGAATTTTGACTTTGGCAATGAGCTGCCGGATTTGGACTGTGACGACTTGGAGCGCGATCGAGACACAGATCTGGCCAACGAGGTGATCGAAGCTCCTGAAATTGCTGATGAAGATGGACTTGCAACATTTGCACAGTTCCTCAGTGATGCGCAAGAAGAGGCTCGGAGTGCAGAGCGCCAGCGAGAGAAGGGTTCAAAGCGGCCGAAACATTACACCCAAAATTCGGGCAAATCAAAATACAGGCACCGAAAAAGGGCGGAAGACCTGGCGTCGAAGGGCTATAAAAGTGTCTTCGAATTCATGGAAGTGATGAAGAAAAGGCGGGTGGACACTGCTGCTCAAGCCGTGGAGACAGCTGGTGTCAACGACTCGATGGATGAGCCAAGTGGGTCGAGTGCCGATGAATCGGAGGGGTCAGAAAATGAAGTAGGGTCTCCAAAGGTCGATGCTCAGGTCAGTTATACTCCTTGCCTTGCCTGGTGATTCCTCATAATTTTTTTTAGCCATCTCTTCCGGATTGCATGGATCCGGTAAACATTGCTCATGTCCGTTTGCGGGAGCTCCTGGAAGGGCTCGAAGATCCCAGTCCTGAGAGCGGAGCAGACCGTGCATTGAACCAACTAAACTACACCCACTTCCCTTCCCTTCGTCGCGCCCTCGCCTCCCTCACCATCAAAAGCAAGGATAAAAAACTCGACGTATTTTTCCGTGCCCGGATCACGGCCATGGTCGGAGCTCTCAATCTTTACCTCGACTCGGAGCTCTCATACACCTGGCATGAGGCCTCGATGATTGTTTCCAAGTCGCAGGGACACGGGTCGTATCGCGCACGAAGCATTCGCAGCTGGATTCATGCTTTCCTGACCTCGAAAAAACTCCCTTTGCATCGCTATGGCCAGTACCACTCTTCCATTCTGCACGACGAGGACTTCGCATCGGCGATCAAGCTTTTCCTCCAGTCTCTCGCAGCCAAAGATGGGCATTTTACTGCTCAGCATCTCGTCAATTACGTCGCATCCCCCGAGATCCAGGAGAAACTGGAGGAGGCTTCAGTGCACAAGCTTCCATTTCGATCTGGACAGCGCGTCGGTGGCTGAAACAGCTTGACTGGCGATATGGCCATCGCAGAAATGGAATGTACATCGACGGCCATGAACGCGAGGAAGTGGTTGCGTATCGCTTGGCGTTCGTGAAGCGCTGGCTGGAGGAATATGAGCCTCGGATGGTGGCCTACGACAACGACGGCAAGCCAATCAAGGAGCTGGAGGGGTACATTCTGCAGGGAAAATACAAAGGTCAACCATTCCGAATTATTCTGGTGACACATGACGAATCGACGTTCTATGCCAACGACCGTCGAAAGGTGGGCTGGCTTCACAAATCGGACAAAGGCAAGCCACAGCCAAAAGGGGAGGGAGAATCCATTATGATCTCCGATTTTTTGACATTGGAATGGGGCAGATTGGTGCACGAAGACGAGTACATTCTCCTGCCGTGTTTATTTCCGAGTTTTCCTTGACACTGTGTCCAGCCAAGCACGCCTCCTGTTTCGTGCTGGGAAAAATCGGGACGGCTGGTTCAACTCTGATGATGTCCTGAAAGAGGTCAAGCGTGCCATAGATATTTTTGAGGCCAGAACTCGGGGCCTCGCAACAGATCTCTTCCTCTTTGACAACGCTCCAAGTCACCAGAAGCGTGCGGCAGATGCTCTTTCCGCTCGCAAAATGGTGAAGGGCCCAAATTGGGATGGTCCCAGCACCCCGGCGGGCCCCCAATGCGGAATGGTACTCTGGCCAACGGTGAACAACAGCTGTTTTATTTCCCTCTTGACCATCCGACAATGCCGGGTTGGTTCAAAGGGATGGAGCAGATTTTGAAGGAGAGGGGACTCTGGCGTCAAGGTTTACTCGCTCAATGCACTGGTTTCAAATGCCAAGCGGGCCGCACCGATTGCTGTTGCAGGAGGATTTTATTTTGCCAGCCGGACTTCGTCAATCAGAAGTCAGCACTGGAAGAATATGTTGTTTCCCGTGGCCACATCTGCGACTTCTATCCGAAGTACCATTGTGAACTGAATTTTATAGAGATGTACTGGGGTGCAGCAAAATTCCGGTATCGCACCACTGTGAAGACTTCAAACATCGATGAGATGGAGAAGAATGTCATTGCATGCTTGGATGATGTTCCGAAACTGACAATTATCCGGTGAGTCCTACTTATTCTACTTGCATTTGAAACACATTAAACAGAATTTTTAGATATGCAAATCGTGCTGCTCGATTTATCTCTGCATATGCGCAAGGTTTGACCGGCGCAGACTTGATTTGGATCAAGAAACCGTACCGGAGTCATCGTATCTTGCCTCCCTCGATGATTGCAGAAATAAAGGCCTCAATTCCAGCCCAGTAATGACAATCTTATTGTTTCTTCTCTATTTACATGATGTCTGGAGCAAAAGAACACCGAAATACACTTTTGAAATTTCTCGAACCTCAGATTTGTCCGTGGGAAAATGATGGGATCAGATTACATAAGGGTACTGGGGCTCCACGCCCTCTGTCTTAGTAAGAATTTGAACACCCCAGCGAAAGGATCAGTTTTTGTATGACATCGAGCGGTGAGATGTTAGGGACACAACTTTGAAGGCAATACGTGGTAGCAGCCCTTTGGGAGTGTGTTAGAATGAGATGCCTACAGTGTAGATGCTTGGTATGGGTGATCACAAGTCACGCCACGCCACAAGCCACGCCACGCCCGCCCGCCTCACCAAATTTAAACTCTGCTAAGGGGCGCAAGCCATTTTGGCAAGCCACTCGGAGAAGTCTGGAGAGAACAGTGATGGTGGGCGCACCTGCAAAGGGGGCGCCAGCAATGGTGGGCACGCCTACGAACATGGAGTCAGTGACAGCAGCAAAGGAGAGAGAGGGCGGCAACAGCGGGCGCACCTGCGGATCTGGGCAGCTCCTCACTGTCCTCGTCCTGCTCCTCGTCATCTTCATCTTCGCTCTCCTCCGGGGTCGCATTCTTGCGCTTCTTGCCGGCGTCGGCATGCTTCTTTCTCGTACTCATAAGGGTGCCGTCCTTCCGGCCGCGTTCCACCTCCTGCTTGACCTCCGTGAGCTCGTGGGCTTTGAGTCGCACCCAGTGGATGCTGCCGCTGCGCAGGCCATCACGAATCGTGCGCATGCGGTCGATCGTGCCGAGCTTCGAGGGGTTGACAAAGGGGATGTGGTCGGGCCGTCCAACGAGCTTGACCTCTTGTTGAAGCTGGATCTTGATGAGGTAGTTGGTGTAGCTCATCGAGAGGTCCTTGGACTTCGTAATATCCTCTATGTACAGCTGTTTAGTGATGTCCCTCCAGGCAAATGATACACACGAAGTGGGGTTGCGATGAGCTGCTGGACCTGGTGACACATCGTGACAGATCGTGTTCAGTGTCTCGAGGCTTTGCGGGGCTAATGGAGGGTTAGAAATGATCACAAGAGAGCAGGTACAAGCATACCTTGGTCCTGAATGCAACTCCACTGCTCGTACATGCGCAAGAAATCAATTCCGGAGGTCTTCGTAGCTTGGATGAAGAAGTCCATGCTGCCGCCTGACTCTGCGTACGTCGGGATGAAACCATCATCAACATGCCCACGCGTGAAGAGCGCAATGCAACGTGTCCCCGTGCACTCGTACAATGTCATAATCTACGCAAAGAATTATCGGTCAGTGAGCGGCAGAGAGGATGTGTATTACACACCTCATCCTGAATGCGAGCTACAACAGAGCGCGCATCTGCCGACGCAGAGAGGTTGTTTTCGCAGAGCCCAACACGGCACAGGGTGTGTTTCTTATCCAGCTGTTTCTTGAGATGTGAGCCCTCCTCTTTGCTTCGAGGCTGCAGCATGGCACAGTCCACAGCAGCATTGATCTCCTCCAATGTCATCTTCTCGTCGCCTTGGAGAGCAGGTCAATTTCACAATGCGCCAATATAAAAAGGGAAGGAAAAAAAAACTCACGCTCATTGGCCTGCAGATGGATGTCGTGCGCGACCACATTACGGAGGGTGATCTTCCGAGTGGCCTTAAACTGGCTGGAGTTCATGAGAAGGCCGGTGATGTATTCGACCTTGCAGCAGTGCTTTTCTGCAAGTGTCTTGATCAACTCGTCGCATGTCATGTAGAAGTCGTCCACATCTTGTTCGAGTCTGCAGCACTTGGCCTTGCATTCAGCAATTTGGAGCAGGCACGTCGCGAGCTGTGCCTCGGTGAGTGAGCCTTTGGGGCGGCTGACGCGACTACGCAATATTTGGACCTGCTTCGTGGGATGGCGGGAGTCATGGGTAGTGCTCAAAGTGAAACGTGCCATGGGAAAATTGGAGGATGAGCGGCGCCGCGGTGACAGGTGTACATGGTGTGGAAGGAAAGAAGGTTTTAATCATGGCTGCATAGCTTCCTGTACTATGTATAACAATAGGGGCAAGTCTCGAGTCTGATACTCCCCTTTGACAAGTACTTCTGTCTATATAGTGCAAGGGCCGACACCTCCAGATCTCTGTATAATCTCCTTATACAGCGAGGTGCAGGGTCTGTACTATATAGGTAAGCATTTTTTCTGTGTCACTCGTTCGAAACTTGAGCTTCACTTTATTTCATTCATTTAATTTTTACTTGTCTCTCAATTCTGCGGGTACAGGTCGAAAGGAGCAAATTTTTTGTGAACATGGCAACAGCATACATCGAACAAGTAGAAGTACCCGAAATTTAAATTTAAAAAAAACCATGCCCAAAAAATTTCACACCTTCATCCGCACCTCCTCTTTCACGATGAACGCGACCAGCTCCTCCTCGTTGTAGGTGAAAAAAAAATCCGCACCAGGGGTTTCGTGAAACACCTTGAGAGCGCGCGCACTGTGGAAATATTAGCTCACAGATGTCAAAAGTAAAATGACAAACATACTGGCTGCGAAAAATGCGGTGGTGCCCACTCACACCATATACTAGCAGAGAGCCAGCACTGGCCTTGTCCACCTCCACTTCCATGTTTCCCTTGTTGCCCGAGGCGTCGGTCGAGGGAGGCGTATGCTCTCCATTCTCGCTGTCCGAGATCTCGACGACACATGTCCCATGTGCCTCGGTGGGGAGAATCCGGACCTCGTCCTCGTCAACTTCGGAGGGCGACTCGTGGAAGGTGGGGAAAGGCTCCGAGGATTGCCACGACCACGTCGGCCCCACCCCCAGAGCCACGGTGAGGAGGGGGGCTGGAGTGGGCCCCATCGGAATCGGGGATATGTTGGGTGCATGCAGCGCCCGTGCCCGCCTCTTGCGCAATAGCACAGCATCAGCACCAGTGTCGGAGACCACCTTCCTCTTGCGGCGGGGCTTGGGCTTGGTCAGCCTGGGATCCTTGAGTGCCTGGAGATGAGCTTTGGTC
The DNA here is from genome assembly GCA_029378255.1 of Mycena rosella. Taxonomy (NCBI): domain Eukaryota; kingdom Fungi; phylum Basidiomycota; class Agaricomycetes; order Agaricales; family Mycenaceae; genus Mycena; species Mycena rosella. The sequence continues at coordinate 101,605 of JARKIE010000295.1, read as the reverse complement.
TCCATGCGGCGTGTCGAGAGGACCAAATGCTTGTGCACCCGAAGCACCTTGTCATGATCCGGCTTTTCAAACCTTGAACACCGGTGTTCAGACCGCGATCACGGGAACACGTTATCCCGTGACTGCGTCGCAACAAGTCACAAATACACCAAAACCCGAAAGATGGATGACATGCGACCACGACATCCCGACAACTCGCGATCACCTCCCGGTCACCTATACATTCTCTGGCTAAACATCAAATCCCGAGTGACAGGATAACACACGATCGCGATACTCCGACAACTCGCGATCACATCCCTGTCGCTCGAACCCCTCTTCGGTTTCAACAACATCCCTTTACACCTCACATAGGGTATATTGAAACATAACACATAGGCTGGATATGATCAGACTCCTAGTTATATTAGTATATAAGCCTGAGGTAGAAACTCCTGTACTTTAGATTCTACCTTGTCTAATCTCAGGCTTTACTTTTGCTTGACTCTTGTTCCCCCGGGATTACGAGGGATGCTGGATTCTCACCTGTGGCATTACATACGGCGCTGCCTACGACCTCGCATCATCTTCCTCAGTGAATATCACTCCGTCTTCGGCTCCTACCAGTTCCCACCTGCACGACTGTTATGGAATATTGTACCATTCATTATCTCATTGAATTATCCACATATTCTCGACAATGATATCCTCTTGTAGGCTTGATAGTGAAGACACACTTCTAAAGCATTATCTGAGGCTGAGACCTTTACCCAGACTGAGCCTCAGGCCTCTAAATGGCTTAAACTCAAGTACCTTCACTTCCATCAATATTGATCAGAACCATCTGAGTTTGATTTGAACTCGTACCCACACAGAAACCATGTGCCATATGTTTACATATTAATTAAGTACTAGCCCCTATGGTTTAGTGCATGGCCAATTTATATAGATGCTTCTTTACTTACACAGCACCTGTGAGATCCTCGGAGTATTATCCTGTTCTCACCAGAATATTCTAGAACATTCACACAACACATTCCTTAATCATTTGAAGGAACATTCTAGTGCACCACAAGAATGTTCCAATGCTATGTAGAATGTTCTAGCAACTACACTCCTTAGCTATATAATGAGAGCCTGTCCTCGTGTGATGGCACCACTCTTTACTTCAATCCACATCGTACTATTACACTCAAACACTCGAATAAGCTAGCTTAGTTGCCTATAGCTCATTTCAACCCCTCGAATAAGCTAGCCTTGCTGCCTATAGCTGATCCAACCTACTCTTCTAGCCTTGCTGCCTATAGAAGATAGCCCTGCCTTGTATATTCTCTTGTTAAGTGCATAGCCCACTGAGACCAAGGTCCCCCTTTGTGTAGTTATTCTGTGACTGATTGAAGTTGAGGCCACTCGCATTGAGATTTCACGAACCTTGCTATCTGGTCTATTCAGATACGCTCTAACAACTTACGACTACTTACCAAAACAACACTCACAACATCAGTAATCTATTACTGGCTTACGCTCGCAATACGCTAAACCCTAACAACGACGCTCGTGGCCTTACATCCCAGGACTGAACGAGGAAGCCGTTGAAACACTGACTATAGAACCACTGGTGAAATTAAGTGTGCAAGACGAACACTTAAGTGAACAACCAACAACACCAACAACAACCAACAAATCCAACTATCAAACGTGCGAGGTTCGGGGTTCCTACCAGGTATTAGGCAGTGGCAATTTGTGTTTTACAGACAAATGCAGTAGCTTATAGCTAAAGATGACTTCGAGACGATCAAAACCGTTCTAGGCGCTTTACACGACCTTAGAAGGTAAGGAAAGTTGGTTTTTATGTGCAAGACTTGGAGCTAAGCCCAAGGGGTGATCCGTAGATCGAGAGTTTTTATGCCAACAATATATTTCCAACAACCAATGTATCAGCTAGAGTTTGGTAGATTGACTACTGCACAAAGCCGGGCGCCTTCAAATGTTTATGTGATTTTTAACGAAGCAAGTCCAGTCCTGTCCTGTCCTGTCCTGTCCTGTCCTGTCTGGTCTGGTCTGGTCTGGTCTGGTCTTGTCTTATATCACTCCACAAATATCCAACACTTTATATATTGCAACAGAAACAACAAAAGGAAACTTTATAAGCTTTCTGAGGGTGTTCCGAATAGATGCTAGACGTCCCCTGTGTGCTCAAGCTCACGCTCGTGCTCACTGAAGAGGAAGGGTAGGATCTACTGGCGTTCCCTCTGTTTTCTACAGGTATTTATACTAACTGATGTTCTAAATAAGGAAATGATTCTGAAACCGACTTTTAGTACAAACGGATAAACGAAACACGGATATATCGGGGTGATGAGCAGTATTAGCTCAAGAAATAACCCTGTTGGTAATTAGTTCCGATTAAATGGTATATTTTGGTAGATAATCTGGGAGATTGGAAGGGGAATTGCGCCATAGCACGTATGTGCCCTGGGCAATCAATCCATGTGCCAGCTCCACCGAGCCCTGGTCCATCAACCCTTAAGTCGCCCAATTAGTCAACCCTTCAGCCCTGGTCAAAGCGAGCCATGGCATCACGGGCCAAGGGCTCGGTACTATCTCCAACATCGGATCTCTGTTCCGCGCTCAGATCGGTGATCTCCGTGATCGGCATCATCGGATCTTCGGAATGGTTCGGATTATTGGGCCGCGCACGGTTCTATTATCTAGAACCGTCCCGCAACCTTATTCGATCCCTCGTACGTGCCCCTGGTAAGTCCCATAGTCTGAATGGAGTGCATTGGTATGTCCTTGATAGGATACATGCGGGCCGTTCCCAATCCCTTGGTTAAGGATGGTAAGAACGCCTTTAGCTAATAGACTAGTACTTGACTTGACAAATCTGACCCATTGTGGTGGCCGTCATCCCCAAGTAAGTAATAGAACCACTTGCACATGTGTTCATCCTTAGCTAGCAACTCGGACCTCATCCTAGCTCATTGTGAGTGATATAGCCTTTATTCTATACGAAGCTCCTGCTTAGAACAGCAAAATCAAAAGATTTCACCACTGGTCACAGGGCCGGCTTATCACCGTTCGTCTCATACTACTACTCGGCGACCGCACAGGGTACTAGACGGGTTGTTAAACCCCGGGCGGGATTACTATTTGAACGACTCAAGCCGACCCATAGGCCATCGTTGACACGCCTCTTCCTCACCGAAGCGTGCGCAATCCGCCTTGTACATCGCATCCAGCTGGCCCCAGGCACCTGACTGGATCATTGTGTCGGCACGGTCAGCATCCGTGGGTGCTGCATGGGCCAGGTCATGAGGAGGTAAGACGGCATACTCTGCTTCGAGGGCCTCAAGCTCGCTCTCAATTAAGCGCAGCTCCGCCCGGGACATCGCCTTCGCCTTCTCCTCTTTCGCTCTTTTCTCTGCTTCGGCAGCAACCACTGCTTCGCGCGCTGCCAGCACCGTAACAAACGGCTGCCGTATGGCTGCGAGCTCTGCTTCACGCGCATCGTGGTGCATCTGGACCCTGCGCATGTGCTCTTCAGGTGAGAAGGCAGACAGTGGATGCCAAGAGACGGAGAGGCAGGCCTGTGGAGATGGTACACTGTACACTCCGCATTCCACTGCTCAATGAGGGCCGGCCAAGTCGGGGCCTGGATATAGTGGGTACTTGGGGGTAATGGCCGTGGCACGACCCGGAAAACTCGTACTTATGTCCTGTTTTCCTTTTTTACTGGGTTATAGGTCATCAGCTAGAAGTTTCACAGTTATCTTGCTAGTACTCTGAACTCGTCGCACATATTCGAGATCTTTGCGGTCTCCAACTGAAATAAGGTGAATAGGATGTTTGCTGCTGATGGCCGAAGGTCGGCTTGATTTACCATCTGCATTACTATATTTCTTCAAATGTATTTCTTCAAATGCACCAAACATAGATAGGAGATAGTATTTACTCCCATATTTCGGGATCCATTTCCTGGGATTCGAGGGCGCGGGCCAGATTAGCTAACTGCCTGTCGTAGGCTATATAAGTATCTCGGCCTGCCAACCCATCGCCATCTCGATTGGGATGACTGAGAACCAGCAGTCCTGGATATGGTTCTGAAACAAGCAGTTAATTTATAAAGAGAATTCAGCAAAATTTAAATTGTTGTACGTTGTCAGAGATGAGTCCAAAGACACAATAGGGGCGCGGATTTGTTACGGTTGCTTACCGTGGCTTGGACTCCTTCTTCACCGAGCACCAAGCACAGGATGTTTTATGACACAGGGATAGAGGGTTCACATGGACGAACTCCCGGAAAGCATTGATAAGATAAGGTCGAATCATATGAGGCATGAATGCAAATAGGGTTTGTGGGGGCCGTGTCCATCCTATCATTGGTTGTTTACCCATTCCTGATCAATTTATCAGTGGATTGCCCACACCTCAGTCTTAATTGTTTCTCACTCACGCGGCAGTCCGCAGGGTTCCAATACGAGAGTGCCGCATTCTTACCATGCACACATACATCAGAAAGACACCGCCGGATAGCGCCAACTGCCCGTTGCGAGAGGAGGTACTTGGCAGTGAGGCAGCGAAGCCCGCGATGGAAGTGCGGAAGAAGCGTCTTGTGGCTATGCTCGCCTATCACTGATCTAATGCTCCCGTTCAACACCGGCTAACCCTCGGCTGCTCGTGCCGCGCTCTCTCCCACTCTCTCAACCGGAACCTCCCACTACAACGGAGGGCGCCATTGCCAAAGGGCGGACCGTGACATATGGGGAAAAATCAAATAAATAATTTCTCTAGCCTGAAATGCAACTGGGAAGTGAAAAAATCAGTACTATGGTATCCCATAATGCTGTCAGGAAAAGCATTTGGGCAAAACGAGGAGGTGGAAGTGGAGACATAACCATTGTTTATGGGCACGATCAACAGCAATTGATGCCCGCTGGAAATCTGTAAGTTTCCAGCCGATTAGCCATCCAAAAATATGTTGTTGTGGCCGCGCAAGGGTTTTTTGGGTTCCTGATCACGAATATGAAAGTTTCATATGCAATGTTTCTCAGTGTAGGGCTAAATGGATGGATTTGTTGTGTTACTCTTCTACATAGACTTATTTGGGCAAATTTGGTATCTCACATAAGTTTTAGAAACCGACAAGGACGAATATCAGTATTGATAACGACAAACCGAGCTTTGCGCATCGTGTCTGCAGCACGAATTTCCTCGCGGTTGCTGAGCATAAGAAAATGAGCAGTGAGGTTCAGTGGGAATATGTCGAATGAATTCAGCACACCTTTGACGGTATTTGGCAGCCGAATCCCATGCCTTCTGTCTACGCTTCTCCTTGGTGAGATTGTCGGTGTCTGCAAGAGCGGCGTGGTTCCTGAAGAAGCCATTAATATACATGGCATAGGGGAATAGAAGCTGGATCGCTGCACAGCTTCATCCTCTCCCGTGCCGTATCTCGGAGCTTCTCTCTATTCCTGAAGTGACATGAGAATGGTCCGGGGAATGAGGGCATTCAATACATTTACTTCTCGGCATATTTAGCGAGTGAACCTTGCTGCCGCTCATATTTCTGATGGGGTTTGAGAGGCTTGCGGCCTTGAGCCATCGTGCATGAAAGTGATGGTTGAAGTGGTAAGTGGCCAAGATAAGTTTCGAATCAGCACCAAACCTTGTGCATCACCGGTGAGTTCGCGATCCGAAATCAAATATATTTTATTCTTCCTGTGGTCCCTAGTTCATGTACTCCTCTGAAATTTATACTGCCAGATCTTGGAGATGGTGGGAGTAGATAGAAAAATACGCGAAACCCATACGACGAGCATGGGCTTCATAGGAATTAATTTTCTGACTAAAAAAATGAAAGTTCGTGAATCATCTTCAAATATGATAAAAGCATTGCTCCCAAAATTTCAGCTTGAGCGGTGGTTGCCAACCTAGAGAATGGAGCATTGAAAGTGAGTTCGCGATAGCAATGAGTTCGCGATCATAATAGGTGCACACACACAGATACAAGTTCCCGAGGATTACAGTCGCAAAATAATCTATTCTTCTACTTCTACTTTCTTTAGCATTTCATCTAATGTGCTTAAGAGTCCAAGCCCCATCTCCCACCGCAACTCCTTCAGCGCCGCAAGCCGCTCGAATTCCGCCGGATCACCATCGGCCAATTCCCGTTCCATACGGAAACCGTTGTCGACGTAGCAGATGAGCCCACCGGCAGTGAACTGTGTGAAGGAGATGCGCTCCTCATTGTCCTTCACGGGCACATTGGAGTGGGCGATGGTCGCAGATGGGAGGAGAATAAGGGCGCCGTGAGGAAACTCGATGACCATTTTCAGGTCCCACAAGACAAGGTGCCCACCCTGTGTCGCATCGAAGTTGCCTGCGGCTTGAATTGCGCACTAGCCGTAAGGCACGTTCAGGACGTCGTGGTGGCAGAAAGTCCAGATGCTGGGGCCGAAATTGAAGGCGGCGCAGGAGAATACGGAGCCCGCGAAGTTGCGGGGGAGATGTGGGAGGTGCTTTCGGAGGGCTGTGTCGTGCTCGTGGTAATATTTATACAGGCGCGGTGCCCATGCGGCAAAGGCAGCTGCAGTCGTTTGAGCGCTGGGAAGCTGCGGTAGAAGGAATATGCACTATCTGCGTAGCTGCCCATGCGCTGAATGGCGAGATTTCCGAGGAGTCGGTCGCTGATACCGGCGTAGTTCGAGTCAAACAGCCTGGAGGGCACAGTCTGCCCCTTGCCGTAGGACAGCCCGACGTTCAGAACCGCGAAGAGGCCGCGCCGATGCTTCGCCATGGATGCGGGGAAGTTTGCGGCATGGCAGCGTCCCAGCCAGGATCTCCTCGCGGCTGGCCTACGAGGACCGCGAAGATGCGGCCCCGGGCATCTACGAGTGGGCGTGAATCTCTAGAACAGTGTAAGAAAATAAAGGCGGCGAGAAGAGCGGATGACACACATGCCGTTCCAGCGCACCACCTGGAACTCGAGGCGAATCAGCTCAGAAAGCGGGCGCGGCTTCTTGCTGCCCCGCTTCTCCTTCGCAGCATACGCGCCGTGAGCAGCGGGAAGGCGGCAGCGTCGAGGTCCACGCGCAGGGGATCCGCGAGCGGCGCAGTGGCGTGCTGGCGGAGCGCGGAAAGCCGTGGCACATGGCCCTCCTCCGCGACCTTCTTGCGGCGCTTCTCCTTCCGGTTGCGGTGAGCCTTCGTTTGCGGCTTCTCACCCTCACGCATGTCGTCGATGGTGGTGCGTGCACGTTTGGGGGGGGCGCGGAGGTGGGGAGGGGCTGCGCTCAGCAGGCCCGTCGATGTCATTCCATGGATGGGGCTCCTCCCAAGGCTGGAGCGGTGGCAGCAGCGGGGGCACGAAGTCGTCGATGTCGCTTGATGGATGCAATGGTTCTGGCGGGGAGGGGTCATGCTCGGGTTCCTCGTCGTCGTGCATGTCGTCGATGGTGGTGTGTGTACGTTTGGAGGGGCACGGAGGTGGGGACGGGCTGCGCTCGACAGGGGACTCCTCCCAAGGCTGGAGCGGCGGCGGCAACAGGGGCACGAAGTCGTCGATGTCGCTTGGCGGATGGAATGGTTCTGGTGGGGAGGGGTCGTGTTCGGGTTCCTCGTCGTCATCGGAGTCCTCGTGGTCGTCACCGTCTGGCCCCATCGGCTCCCGTGCCACCGACTTGACCAAAGCAGCCGCAAAGTCGAAGGTTGCTGCGGCAGTCAGGGCCGAGAACGGCGAGAGCACGGTGCCACTGCGCGTCTGCAAGTATGTGAGAGGCATTTGGGTTGAGATAAGCACACTGCAGACCCTGCGTGTCGCGGACATTGCAGTCCTGCGGAGAAACACGTGTCAGCACGCTGAGTGGCTCAAGTTTTGCAGAGTGGCACTTTGCACACCAATCCCGATGCCGATGTTGAGGCTGTAGCCGACGCCGCTACCATATACGGACGCTGGCGGTAGTGTTTCCTTTTTTCTATCATTCCATATGTTGCTACCGATCGTAGCCGCGCCCCTTTAAGGGGGCGTGGAGCTGTTTCACTGCCCTCAGTCTCGTACTACTTTGTGCGACTGAGGGTACGTTCATATTTTACCTCATACTTACTTTATACTTACTTCATTGTAGTCCTGACTACTTACGTCGTCTACAGGTGAATACACTGAGTCTCGTACTACTTTGTGCGACTGAGGTCCTGACTACTTACGTCGTCTACAGCCGAGATCCCAGGTTTGAATTCCCATGCAAAGAGAGACGTGCGCAAAGTGCCAGGAAGAAGAACTGACTTACCAGGCTATGGTACTGAAGGATAGACACGGAGAGAGAGACTCAGAGAGAGAGACGCGACGTCACATAGTCACATCAGATCACTCGTGATCCTCGCGTCGCGTCGCGGCATCAACAAACCTTCGCCATGTCCAGTCAGGTCCAGTCGCGCGAATCGCAAACACACCAGGATTTCTGCTACATCCTCTTCGCGGCGGGTCAGCATTCAATTAACGGTCCGCCATGCAAGTGGCCGCATATCCCGGCTACATACAACCCTTTCGAAGCGGGAGACCGAAGCCCTGAAAAACCAGGAAATTGAGAAGCAAAATGAGAGGCTAGCCCGTGAGTAATTCTTTCCTTTGCATAAATTTTATCGGTTCATCCTGCTGATTATTCCTTACACAGAGCTGACAAATGCTGAACGACGCGCAGAAGAGGCCTATATGGACATCCCGGACAACACCTTTTTCGACAACCCCCTCATCGATATATTAGAGGGCATGACGCAGGCCGAGATGAGCAATGCGGGAGAAGATTTTACTCAGGCTCAAACCCAGGCTTTAAATGAGGAGCTTGGGAAGCGCTCCGAAAGTCCCACAAGTAAGAAGTCTTGGTTTGCCGTGAATTTATTGCCGCTAATTTTCTTTCATCGGTAGCCTTCTGTATGGCCGAAGGCGTGACTTTCGCACCCGCCGCGATAGAAACCAGTCACTTGTGGATGGATTCAAGCCTCAGATGGAGGCAAGCACCGACGCGTACCTGGATTGGAGTCTGCGATCCAAGGACGATGGCATGGGTGTGCTCCTAGAGCCTCACCCAGATGAGATGGTCTTGAGCCACATGCCACTGATGGTCGTGGACATCTTCAGTGAGTTATAGCGCACTTCTTCAGTTTTCCGCATGAACTGACCATGTGTAAGTGCCTACCAGTCAGATATCCCTCTGTTTGGTCGAGACAAATTCGTAGCATCTGGCCTTGTGAACCTTGGGCTTATACCGTGTTCGCCGTACGCACCGAGTGTGGGTATCACCATACGTGCACTCGAGGTTTTCTGTGTCACTCGCCTGCACTGCCCCAGGCTAGGGATCCAGCCGTATGTCTGGTCTTTGTGCGATATTCATGGGGTATGTTCTCTCATTTGTTTTGAAATTGAAAAGGTTTACTAACAGGCATATATCTGCAAGGTTCCATTCCGCACCTACTTATCGACACAATTTTCCATCGCATTCGACCTCTATCTTGCGACACTTGCGGAAGTGGAGAGGCGTGTTTTGCAGGCGCTTCGGCGCGATAGCCCTGATTGGCGTCTCAAGAACGCCTGCCCTGCCTGCCTCTACAAGCTGGAAGGCGAGGAGGAGCTACTCCTCCCGATCTTGACCACCAAAGACGGCAACAACTCATTGCGGCGTTTTGACTAAGTCTTTTGTGTGGATCCATTGGATGACGATTCCCCCGCTGCCCCTTCAGTATCGAGGGCGCGTGCAGATGATCGTGAGGTCCCCGGTGATTATTATCTCACACCGGAGGCGGTTGACATCTGGGCGAAGGAGGGGCTCGAAGATCTTATGAAGGGCCACTCAGCCGATCCAGTAAGTCAAATCCTCGTTCAAATCACTTGGTGCTGATCACGATAATACCTTAGGCATCGGTGGATGAGGAAAGCGGCTACTCCGAGCGGTGGGGAAATATGCGCGGGGAGATTACCGGCCGAGCATTGCGCATGTACGATGAGACAGGACTGTTCCTGTGTTTGTGCCGCCATGGCTTTGTCCTGGTGGTCGCGGACATGATCCGAAGTGGCGAGCTGTAAGTACCAGTTGCACGGTGCGAAGGCTGTGAGCTGACCGAATTATAGTGCCAAGTACAGCTTTGCAGTCGTCGACCACCTCACCAAAGTTATTGGCGAACATGCGTCAGGCTATGACATTGGGTGCAAATTTGGCAAGATGGTCTACGATCATCCCGTGCTTGGTTCCCTCGCACAAGATAATCGATTCAGGTCCCTCGTCGGCGCCTTTCACGGGCATGCTCACAACCACCGCTGCCAGCTCAAGAATCTCGCGACGTATGTGGAGGGAGTGGGCCTCGAGCCCCTGGAGGAATGTGATACCTTCTTCTCCAAGTCAAATGCCCTTGCTGCCTCCATGCGGTACGCGACCAAATTTCATCGGCGCCAGGCCATCGCTACCTATTTGAAGCACACAGATATATTTGATACGTACCAAGCCCTCTGTGAGTTGCCTCTCCGCCTCTCGTTTCGGCAGTCATTCATCTTATCTTATCGGTTTGACAGCTCTGACGCTGGTCAAGAAATACCAGCACACACTCGAGGTCAAGTGTGGTGCGATAGCTTTGCGGGAGACTATGCTCCATCTCGGCATCCCTGATGTGAAGACATTTGTGGATTGGCTGGCTGCGGAGGAGGAGTTCCTCACCAATCTTGAGGATGAGCTGCTTGAGGAGATGCTGCAAATGGAATATTACCAGAAGCTTGTCAACCTTGCAGCAGCTGAGTAAGTTTTAACTCACCTAAAGTGCTTTTCTGCTAACATGATTTGCAGGGAGAGACTTGACACGCTTCATGGTGCTGTCTCCGTGGAGGATCCCAGTCAGCAGAGCTACGAGCTCAATGTTGCGATGACGTGGCACTTGGAGACCCAGCGTCGCCAAGCTATGGAGCTTCGTGACAACCACCTGCTGGCAGTACACGAGCTCGAGAATTGCCTCGAAATCACGCAGCGGTGGGTGGCGGGATGTGACGAGTGGTCCACAGCGGCTGTGCTGGTCGCAAACCGCCGGTAGCAATGTGCCTTGGATAAATTGCACGGGCTCGTTATTGCACAGTTGTTCGAGTTGACCAAGTGTAATATGTCTGGAACCGGTGGGTTTTCTTTCAATAACTAAGGGTCGTCATTCTAATGCTACCAACAGGCTACAAAATGAGAAAGCACATCGTGAAAGCTTTGCAAGCACGATCACTCACCATCAAGACTGCAATTGAGCAATAGAACATCGCTGCAGCAGGTCTTGATGGTACATGTGACCCGTTGAGCTGGGAGGAAGTGGTTGATTACACTTTCCTCTCGGACTTTGACCTTCTGCGCCTTGCTCGCATTGACATCCGCTCCGAAGGCTGGGCACAGCCGGCTGGCCGCGAGGCCATGGACCAGTATTTCAAGCTTGTATGCGCTGATGAGGAGATCAAGCGGCTGAATCTGGAGATTCTGCGCCTCGTTACCTACATGCGCGATGAGGAGGCATTTCTCCAGTGGGAGGAGGGGTGAATCCGTGACGAGGGCAGCACGGCACTCACCCATCAAGTCTTCTTGTATCGGATGCGCCAAGGCTGATTCAACGATGGTCACCGCTACCACCTGATAGCGCTGGCAAAGATGCCGGGGTTCTCGGGCTCCATCTCGCCCAGTGTTGCCATCAACAAGGAGCGGCTGAGCGAGAGCGCAGTGGTGACATCAGACGCCCCTGATGTGCCTGTTGGCTTTGATGCAGCAGCACTGGGCGATGACGACAATGTTGATGATGAGAAGGAGTCTGATACTCTGGAGGCGACATTCACCATTTTTCGGATCACCGAGGACTTCAAGTAGGCAGTGGGGAGCGGGAGATGTTTTCTTTCGGCATATTTTTAACTGTATTTACTCCGTATTTAGTAAGCTTGTGCCCGGTAGCTGACTTGTGACCGGGGTTTAATACACCCTCTCTATTTCTCATGAATTTACACTGGGGCGCATGCGTGCAGGGACTCTGTGGCGGTGGCGGGGAGCGGGAAGTCTCAATTTTGATGGCAGGTGTGATGCCGGCGAGATGCCGGCCATACGGTAGGGATCGGAATGATGCGGGAAGGCTGGTCACTGATGCGAGGACTTCTCGTGTGATGCGGGTGATGCGATGTGATGGCGCGCAATCGCGCAACGCCGCTGCTGATGGGAGGGAGCATGGGGTGATGGGAGGACAGGCGGGGTGATGCGCGTGCACGGTATATTAAGCGGTAGGTACTAGATAACTGCTATTTCCCAAAGCGGAATAAGTTATATTTAACGGAGGTTTGTGCGAGGATGGTGTTAATTTAGAAACCGAAGGCCTTTGGGCTCGGCACATCACTCATTTACCGAGGCTAATACCATTACTATTGTGGGCTTTATAGGTGAGTAGCTAGCAGCCAAGCAACAAAGTAGCCAGAATTGGTGTATGTCGGCACAGGCAATGCGCAGCATACAGGCACTGGACCGTCCCGGAACAGGTACTGAGACCATCACGCCTCGCCGCAGAAAGGCAGGCAAAAGAAGGATATCGGCTTCATCACCTAAGCGACCTCCGGTGCCATTACGTAAAAGCCTGTTTAGGGGGTTATTTCATGTTAGTAAAAACCCCCTAAAAGGCGGTCGGAGGTTAGATGTGGTCTCCTACCTACAGCTGTGGAGCAGCTTGAAGCTCGATTGAGGGTGGGAGTCATATTTAGGCCTCAGAAGATGTGTCCCATTTTGTTCTGTATGTGCCGGAGGCCTACAGCACACCTCTGGCACCTTCTAGGAAGGTTTACACATCCTGTGTCCGAGACAGCCCCTTCAGCTCATGGAGGAATAGTGTGTTTGGAGGACCCAGAGTTGTGGGATGGAGTGCTAGACTCAAGTATTTGGTGACGGAGGTAATGAAGGTGCCTGACAGAGGTGATGCAGGTTTAAAGTCAATGACGTAGGTGACTTATTTCAGATCCTACAGCTTCACAATAGATACATTGGAGGATACAGAGTGTACAATACCCTGATTCAAGGTATTTTCAACCAGAATGGCAGAACGATGGAGGCCTCCACCACCTCCAACACCTCTGATACCTCCGACGAGACACATTCAAAGTGTTCAAAGCTAGAAAGTGGAAATAAAAACTCTGATAACATAAACAGTATAGTGGAGTGTCTCTGCAACCAGAATGGCAGAACGATGGAGGCCTCCACCACCTCCGACACCTCTGACACCTCCGACGAGACATATTCAAGGTGTTCAAAGCTAGAACGTGGAAATCAAAACTCTGATAAGAACATAAACGGTATAGTGGAATGTCTCTTTTATTCGTTCTTTGTAGGGACCCAAATTGAGACCCCACATTCAACAGGTCAGGGCAGTTCAATTGCCCCAGAAACTTGAATCCCATGCTCTGGATAATCAATCAGGCCTGGATTTCGATGATTTCGGTGTTCCTTGTGGCCAGGATTGATCTGGTTTTTTTTAACGGGCAAGTACTGAATTTGCACATATCTGATGGCATGGTAATTCACCCACGGAGGCATGAAATCAGCATATAATGACCTGAGACAGTAGAGAACATGGTACATAAATATCCTACAAAGTAATTGAGCAATGGCACCCTGGTAAACCACAGTGGAGGCCCTGATGGAGGCCCACCACTGATGCCTCCGGCAACGAGGATGGTGGGAAGATGCTGGGAGATGCCGAGAATTCACAGGCCCCTAAAAGGAACAAATGACATAATAGAAGCCCCACACCTCCGGGACCTACGCACCTCCGACCGCCTTTTAGGGGGTTTTACTAACATGAAATAACCCCCAAACAGGCTTTTACATAATGGCGCCGGAGGTCGCTTAGGTGGGCTTCATTGGATAGGTGCTGAGGGGCCCATTCGTGTGTGCTCAGGGGAACGGCGATGCAAAGCACGCCCACCACCATCGGCATTAGTGTTGTATTGCATCAGGAAACATCATTTGGCTAGGTAGCTGTGCTGTCGGCTCAGAAGCCCCAGTAGCGCTGGTAGCAGCTTGCACTTGCACTAGTAGCTCTCGGTAGCCCCAGTAGCTTTTGTTGTAAGCTCAGTAGCACTGGTAGCAGTTTGCACTTGGACTGGTAGCTCCTGGTAGCTCCAGTATTTTATGCTGTGAGATCGATAGCACTGGTTGCATACCTCGTCAGCTAAGTAGCTGAGGGGTAAGAATTACGAGAGAAAGCCCCTGTTCAAACCCTGTTCAAAATTTCCTTGCTTTTTTTGGTGAGAACATTGGTTGAAAATGCTTGCAGTGTCTGACCAGACATCGAATAACCATTTTTGAGCGGGTGGACTCAGCATCGAGAGATTGGAATTGGACTTGTGTAAGAGTACTAGTGCAACCCTAGGTGGAAGGGTGGTCATTCTATTAATACCTAAATGTGATTTTGCATGGTCCTTTAGTGTAGTGGTATTTTGTCTTTCGTCTAATTTCTTCTGTACGCGCGAGGTCCAGCGTTCGAATCCCCTAAAATGCAGTATTAATCTCCCATAAGTATAAATCTATTCATTACAATTCAAATTTCAAATTCGAATACTAAAATTCCTTCACTCACTAACTGATCAACCGAAACCCCCCTCAAAGAAGGGGATCAACGGCGAAGAATAATTTTTCACTACGCCAAATTGCGTGCTACCCGGTTGCTACCAAGCTGCTACCGAGAGTTAGCTTGGTGCTACCGAGAGCTACCTAGGAGGGGACTTGTCTACCAGACTACCACGACTACTGATGCTATGGAGTGCAACCAAGCAAAGTGGATTTTTCCTGATGTGGTGCAAGCGCGCCCGGACGATGAACGGAACAGTGGCGCCGCCGCCCGCGGAGAAACGACGAGACCCGTGGTATACATGTCGTTCGGGGCGGGGCAGGGCAGGGTGAGGCTGGGTGCCCCTCGCATGCACGCCGCTGGGGAGGAAGCATGCACGCAAACAGCCATCTAGACGGAGGACAAGGGCCTTCGAGTCGGCAGGGAGGCGCGTGGCGGGCCGCTGCGTGAAGGCAGGGTACGCATGCGCATGCGGCGAGGGATTATCCCATCCCGTGAACGCGGGCGGCGATGCGGGCACGCGCGCGATTGGGTTACGTGTGGGCTGCGCGTGTGTATGCGGGGGGTACTGCCAGTGTCAGTGTGCGCACAGGTGGGGCACTTGAAAGACTGTTGCATGCGAAGGAAGCTAAGTATAATATTCTCGGGTCAGCTCGTTGAAAGAGTCGTTGGCGGAACGGTTGATGTCCCGGGTTGCCTATCCGGATAAGTCGAGGAGGCCTTGCGTGGTAAGCTTTACGTGTGTTCGGTGATTTTGGCAGGAGATGAGGGTGCGTGCGCAAACTGGATTGATCTTGGGGGCGGGTGGTCCGATTTTCTTCGGAGTTGAGAGTGGAGTCGAAGCAGAGTGGACTCAGTGGAGGTATTGGAACATGGCACATTTAGTGAAAAGCGGAAAGTCTTCGTCTGATGTTGATCTTCGTTGACTTCTTCCAGCAGTCCAACAGCTTCGAATAGATGTTCGAGTCGGCACGGGTGTGTGCCGGTGCGTATTAATATATACCGTCGACTCCGCGCAGCTTTGCAGGTTCGGACAGTCTAAGTCAGCAGCGGGATTAATTAGCATTCATATTCTAGATGACTGTACGGCGAGTCGGGGTCGGCGCAGGCCCCGTGAAGCTCCTGCCAAGGGTTTTCCGCCCAGAACACCCTATCTTGGCCTTAAAAATCATATCTTTTGGCGCGATTGAGCCCTCAAAAATCCTATATCGGACAGGGCTTGTCAGTTGAAGGGTCTTTAAAATCGACATTTTTAGACCTATTTCTGTATTTTTTCCCTCCCAAGCACGTATCTGGAGAATTGGCGCCAATGTGGAGTCGATGTGGGGGCCCTTCGAAGATCTGTAGGGTCCAGGTTCTGTGTCCGTTCTGTCTCAGTTTCAAATCTGCCCGAAACTGAGCCTCAACCTGCCTAAAAAATCCTATGTGCGGACAAGGATTTTCGATTTTGGACCTGAAAAATCCTATCTTCGGGCAGAGAAAATCTACTTTCCGGGCCTGAAAAAACCCATTTTCCGGACAACCCCTGGCAGGAGCTTCACGGGGCCTGTGTCGGCGCGTTTGAATTTCCAGTCCGAATTGGGGCGGTATCATCAGCGTCGAGCGAGCTATGATTCGTACAAGATTCGTAGATTCTTGAGTTGGGATTGGGTGGGTGGTCAGGTACTGCCCGCATCTCTCTGTGGGAGTAAAGAGCTCGAGACAAGCTTGAGAAGCAGCAGCTGCCCGGTTAGCGCCCAGGTGCCATCAGTATTTGTCCGTATTGATGACGTCTGCGCCTTAGTCTCTCAGAGCCAGACGCTTCAACAAGATCAACCTCGTACCTCGGTTTGTTGAAGTCTGTTATTAAGCGCGGGGGTCCGATCAGGGTTCGCTCTTGTTACGTAATCTTCGCTTAGCTGCGTTTTGGTCGTTTTCGCTCTGCGGCACCCTTTTCTCTGTTCTCTTGGTGTGGAACTCGAGATTAGAGCCTTTTGGAGATGATCTGCCACTTTGAATTTTTTTAAATGGTGCTTGAATCCACGCAAAAGCTCATACTTCAATGCGATGGGACATCATGAGACATCAGCGTGCCAAAAAGCCATCAACTTCACTCATCAATAGCTTCGGCCCACGGTGCTCGAAAAATCTGAGAAATTTTGGGTGCCCAGAAAACATCTCTACTATTCTGCCGCAGATACATTTGAGGTTCAAGGACTGGGGCAAGGGCTTCAAAACGTGATTATATAATAAGGGCGAACCCTGATCGGACCCCCGCGCTTAAAACTGGACTATCTGCGCCTCGCGACGTCTGCCTCTGAATTCGCCACTCTCAATTTCAATTCATGCTGCAACTCTGCCGCGCAGAAGACGGCGCAGTCTTCCAGGTCCCCCTTCTCCTCCCCGTCCCTTCCATGCAATCTAATCTAATCTATTTTGCTGCAGGTGCCCGCGACAATACGCGACATCGAGCGCCTCGGCAGCCTCGAGTACTTTCTGCACCAAGAGACGGGTGTCCCGCCCGCCAGCGCGCTCGAATACCTCCCTGACGGCAGCCGCCTCACGAACGGGTCCCTCCGCGAGCTCGCTGCGGCCAGCACGCTGTTCGTGTTCGATAAAGGGTATCTCAAGGGCGCGGTCGACGACGGCGCGGCCGAGCTGCGCGTCGATGTGGTCGCGCTGCTGCTGTCGCCCTTCGAGGGCCACGAAGCGGACGCGTACTTGCACGCCGCGCAAGCGCACGCAGAGGCCGTCGCCAGCGTGCTCGCGGCCGTGCGCGCGCAGGCCGCCGCGCTGCGCGTCGCGGGGACGGCGCTCGACCTGCCCCCGCCGCGCGACAGGCGAGTGCAACGATGCAAAGGTGTACGGTGCGTCGCCCACTTCTGTTCAGTTGCTTGTACTGACTTCCTTTCAATCCAACTGCGCAGCTCGCGGGACTCGCGCCTTAGGCGCTGTCCATGCGCCCAGCCCGCCCTTACATGTCCGCACTCGTGCGCGACGAGGCAGATGTGCTGGATGGCCTGCGGTGCGTCGCTTGCCTCTGCTCACTTGCTTGTACTGACCTCAATGTGACTGCGCCGCTCGCGGTGTGCTGTGTACCCGACTCGCACATTACGCCCTTACATGTCCGCACTCGAGCGCGGCAAACCCGCGCGCCGCGCCGTACGTGCTTATCCACCTCGCGTGTCGGCGCTATCATCCACTCATCAAGCCAGGAGAGAGTACGCGCCCGATACGAGGCAACGCGATGCAACACCCACCGCATGCCGCGCGCGCAGGGAGGCCCGCGAATGCGCGGCGCGTCGTGCGCGCGCGGCTCGCGGTGTACAGCTGCCCTCGTACCCCGACCTGCGCACGGGCGCGCTCTCGAAGCGCCGAGCTCGCCGCCCGTCCGCGGCGCTACCAAGACGCGCGTCGCGTTCGCGCATACCTCGCAGCCCAAGCGCGCACCTTCTCCTTCCCTCGCACTACGACCTGCGCATCCCCGTGCTCTCGAGCTACCGAGCCCACCGGCGCTGCAAAGCCATGCGTCGCGTCTGTGCGCACCTCGCAGCCCGAGTGCGCCGGCGCCGGCACCGAGTCCGGCCAAGATATCGCGCTCGCGTTTGCGCCCCTGCCTTTGGTGTAGTACTGTTACACCCTGTACGGCGAACAAGTACATGCAATACATCTCGTTTGCCTCCGCCGCGAACCCAGTGCGTTCAAAACTAATTGCTGGTCAGTAGATCTGGGACACGGGATGGCCGGTGCGACTGACTTTGTCCCAACCCGCGGTTGCAACCCAGATTGCGAGCGTAGTTGTTTAATTCACGAGTGGATGAAGGCTTCGTTCGAACCCAGAAGATCGAAAACTGCAAATTAAGGGTTGGTCGGAATCCGAGGTAACGAAATGAAGGGCGCGACGAACCTTGCGAGGACAGTTTGCGAATGCCTGACCTCACCTGCAATTCGTTCCAAGCACGACGAAGGCTTTGTTGGAAGCTAGAGTATCGGAAGCTGCGAGGATGGATCAAGAACCCGATCAATGAAGAGAGGTATAATATAACGCACCGTGCATGATATTGAGGCGCCGACGTCGCGGACGAAATGGCCATATGTCAACTGGGTGGGATTCAAATAAAACTGCCAACAAGTATTAGAACAGTTTCACTGCTTGAAATTTAAGATTACTTACCTCGAGCTGAGTGAATCGAAATCCAGAGGGCAGGGTTCAGAACTACGCTCGGTGATGCTTGTTAGAACAAGCCCAGTCAGAGTAATGAAGTATCACTGAACTCCGTGTTGAAAGAATGATCCCGCCGCCAACCTTTGAGGTTCAAACGGCTTGAGGTACAACTGCGGGCAAGGTCGAGGATTAGGTGAAATACGTGGAATCAACGATTGCTTACCACGAATTCGGTGTACTAAAACCACAAGTGGCAGGAGTTCAAGCAAAGGCGGGCATTAGAACGAGTCGGGGATATTAATCAGGCATTGATTGCCTGGACTTGGCCAGAGTGAACGAGAGATCAATGGGCCAGGTACAGCGGTAGGACTTCATCCGAATTAGACCATTAGAACCCAGTCAAGCGAGATCAATGGAAAATTAACATGGGATGCGCGGGGGCTACGAAACCATTGAATGAACTATAATGGTGAGAGAGTCAGTCAGGCTCGACTGGATGATCCTCAAATAAATTTGGGACGAAACAACAACGCTGCAGTTGAATCAACATAAGAACACATCCAGTCAGAGATTACTTACCGCGGAGTATGGAGGCACCATGCACGAGCGTTGATGATACTTGGTAAACCAATCAGCGGGACCCGCTGTAAGCTACGAGCAGATAGCCGCGTACCTGTAAGCACAACATATGACGATCACAGTCCCTGACGGGGCGCCGAGGTGGAGTTTGGGGTGGTAATCCAGCTAAGACCTTAAGCAAGGTGAGTATAAAGCTCAGCTCATTGATGCAATTGAAACTTGCCATTCAAACAAAGTCAATACAGGTTGCGGGGAATTAAAAAGTCAGTCGGCGGCCGCCCGGACCTAGACTCGAGTGAAAATCCGGATCAGTATCGGTGGGACAATTGGTCCGTCAAACTCAAATAGAACCCCGACGACGTTCGGGCACCGAAGGGTTGCCACAGCAGTCAAACAGGATGGAAAACCTAGATTAAGGTCAAAGGGCAAGTATAAAAGCTTAGAATCGGTTTAATCGTGACTTACTCAAACGAAGTGAATGCGGTGAATTGGAAAGGCGATGTCGGTGGTGTTGAGGACCCAAACTCGGCCTAAATCCGGGTTAGTATTAGAGGGAAAATGCGGGAGGACACGGGCCAAGTCATCCGCACAGAGGACGACGGAGGAGACTACGGATCAAAATTAACAGAACATGAAGCTTCGGCGTGGGGCGAAAATAACAACGGCATGAACGACCGGATCAGTTCGAACTCGGAACATCGGTTCGAACTCGGAACATCGGTTCGAACTCGGAAGCCATTGCAGGAGCAGATGCAGTCTGAAGCAAAGTGCCACTTAAAGTCGGCACACTAGACTTGGGTGTCGGAAGATAGGCCGGATGAAACGGATCAATTCGCGCCTACGGAGGTCGTAGGATGGCATAAAAACAGTGCAGGGCGCCTGTGAGTCTATGACGGACCATTGTGATTGACAGCTCGCTCGTGACCGTGCCGTCAGCGTCGGCAGCGTCGGCAGCGTCGGCATCGAGCGCCGAAGCCCAGCCACGGTCACATTGGCGAACTGGGTAGGAAAGGTGTACACGGACAGGATTTCATACGGATGAGGGCGACGGCATGCATACATGCCGTCTGGGCCAGCCCGTATAAAATCAAGCCGGTGCTGGGAAGTAAGGGAGGGGAAACGGGCTGCTGAGGAAATGTGGTATGCAACTTGCATTTCACAGGTGAACTACTCGATCAATGTCCTAGATCTTACCGGAATCATAACCAGCTCATCAAAAGACGTCGATTGGCATTTTCCCCGGCTACAGCTCCGGACAATCAAAGTCAACAAATTTATCGATCAATTACCTGAGCCCCGATACTCATCGGAATTGAAAGGAAACAATCAGAAGAGGTCCTAGAAATATTTTGAGCCAAAAATATCGAGCCGTTGCCGAGAAAATGATGTTTTTCACCCATCGGACCTCCAAATTTTGGCCGGACACCAAAAGTAAGAGGTAAAATCATGAAAATATTTATTTGAGCTCTTCTCATTTTTCTGAGCCTGACCCTGTATTAAAAAAATATTTTCAACGACCCATTGCTTCGGAAATCATCGACAAAGTTTGGGATTACCGTGGCATCAAAGGTGAACTTCAACCTCTCCTGGGTTCAATTTAAAGGGCAAATTGAAAGTCACTTATTGGGCCAGTAAGCAGTCGCTGCAGGCCATATGCTTCATTGAGATGGTAAACTGGATTCATAGGTGCCCTCCAGGACCTCAAAGGCCCCAAAGGGGTACCCACAATTTCGTTCAACTGGCCCAAAATTTTGGCCACACCCATTTTCTCGTGGGAAAATTCAGGAAAAATCGGTTTTATGGGTATTCAAGGCTGGTGAATCTGATTCTGAACTCAGCTAAGCTCAGAAATATTACTTCTGGAGATATGCAATTTGTTGACTTTGATTGTCCGGAGCTGTATATTTCCACGATTTGTTTTGGTGTTTCTCAATATTTGGAGGGGTCCGACACCTTATTCTTTTGATTTTTGTCCTTCTGCTCGTGTAGATGCCTTCATTAGTGTCTAAATTGACACCCCACACACTTTCTGAAGCTTCAGATCTTGCTCGCCGGGGATGGTATGTAGATTTCCCACGGTTCCGAAATAGGCAGACTTTGATTGTCCGCAACTGTAGTCCTGTCTTTGTGCGATTACAGCTCTCTCCGAAAATCTTGAGACGTGCAACTTTTGATGGATGCTAAGGATTTTCTTTTTTAGACGGCCCGGTCCAGACCCACTGTCAATCACTGCCATTTTTTTTGTTCCGTCTTTATGCCTTTCGCCCGCCTCTACGCAGTCCACCTCCCGTCTACGAGCACCCGCCTTAGTATAATGTGAAAGCTAATCTGTCCAGCAGTAGTTGAATTCAATCCTAATCCGCAAGCCGTCATTACCCGCCTCGTGAGACCAAGCCGTCCAAAAAGGGAAATCCTTAGCATCCATCAAAAGTTTCGGCGCTGGCAAAATAAATGCGCGCGTCTCAAGGTTTTCGGAAAGAGCTGTAATGGATGTGTAACTCAAAAAGAGCATCACTTGCCAGCCACAGCTTGGGACCAGAACACATCAGAGACGCCAGACGCCGATACCTGCAACGATAGGATATTTCAGAATCGCTGCAATGAGGCCCTCCTGTTGATCTGCGCCAGTGCCGGAAGTCTAGCATATTCAAGTCACTGGATATGAGCGCATTGTTCAATCGCCGGAATGGGACGTTCGGGGTGAGGGTGTGGAAGGGTGAAAAATGTAGCCGAATTCAGGCAGGAGTCGGCTTCAAGGAAGTTCAACGCGACTGGATCGGTGCGGCACACCGGTCCGCGCGCGATTTTTGTTAGTGGCAGTTTTTGAGATGTTCGTTTTGGCGCGCTCGGCGTGATTAGGTTTGGGTTGCGGGGCAGGGATGTGCGGATGTATGCGAGCGGGCGATTAGGCTGGGTTGGGTTTGGTTGGGTGTTTGGCCTGTACGCGGGTGGCGCACTTGAAAGGCTGTTTAGTGCAAGGGACGCTAGCGCTATAATAATAATACTCTCGCGTCGATGTTACGGAGCACACTGGCAAATCGTGCTTGAACGGGTGCCTATTAGGATAATTCGAGGCTGTCTTGCGTGGTAGGTCTTTGCGGGTGTTCGGTCGACGGTCACCGGGTCATTTTCTGGGGGTTGAGATGGTCGGCTTGCGTGCGTAGACTGGATTTGATTTGGGGGGCGGGTGGTCCGATTTTCCTCGGAGTTGAGAGTGGAGTAAGCTCAGTGCAGGTGTTGGAACACGTTACATTTGGTTTGGAGTCAAACCCGAAAGTATTCGTCTGACGTTGATGTTGACTTCTTCCAGCAGTCCACGGGCTTCGAATCGAGGTTCGCCGCGGTGCGTAATAATATATTCCCGTCCACCAGCGTTTCGGCTTTGTATCATCCGAGTCAGCGGCGTCATTAAATTTTTAGCGGACTGTAAAGTGACTCGGGGTCGGGAGTTTCCTCCAAATCGGCTCAGTATCATGCGATTCGTACAAGATTCGTAGAGTCTACAGCTCACTTGACTTGGGACTAGGTGGGTGGTAAGGTACTAGTACTGTCCCGGGCCATTAATATTGGGGCATCTCTCTGTGGGAGTAAAGAGCTTGAGATTGGCTTGAGAAGCAGCTGCTCGGTTAGCGCTTACAGCTGTTTTCAATAAAGTAGACCTGTTTTGATTGAGTGGTGCTCTTCGATCCTTGCTTATCTCTGTTTGACACGGAGTCTTCCTGCTCCACTTTTATGATGTCACAGGTGTGTGGATGCTCACGCTGGGCGGCGAATCTCGCCTCTGCGCGACGAATCCCTGACAGTGACTTACAGGATGCCCGGGCACCGAGAAAGATGCTCCCAACTACTCAAAGAAACAGTTGGACAGAGTTGTACCAAGTTGGTACCAAGACCAACTGACGGAAGTTGCAAATCAATGACAAATTGTGGAGCAGAAGCAGACTCAGTGTCAAACAATCGTAAGCACAAATCGAAGAGCACCACTCGATCAAAACCGGTCTACTTTTTCGAAAACAGCTGTAGCGCTCAGGTGTCATCAGTATTTGTCCGTATTGATGAGGTCCGCGCCTCGCCTCTGAATCAACTCTGAATCCTCCTCTGAATTCCAATTCATGCTGCACTCTGCCGCGCAGAAGACGGCGCCGTCTTCCAGGTCCCCCTCTCCTTCTCCTCCAATGTAGCCCAATGCAATCTAATCTCCCGCGACATCGAGCGCCTCGAGCACTTCCTGCACCAGGAGACGGGCGTCCCGCCCGCCAGCGCGCTCGCGTACCTCCCCGACGGCTGCCGCCTCACGAATGGGTCCTCCGCCTTCGCTGCCCGCTGACAAGTGTTCGCAGCGCTGTGGCGCGAGGTGCGGATTTGAAGGTACGGTGCCGTCTTCATCAAAGCTCCCCAGCGACAACGGCGGGAGACCTATAATTGGTCTCATTGTACGTCCTTCGTCGCTCCCCCCTTACACGTTACTTGCTCTTGTACAGATACAGACGCGCATCCGACGCACCCCACCGCATGCTATGCGCGGGCCTCCTTGCATGGGCGGCTCGCGGTGAGCGCTTGCCGCCGCCCACGGACCCGGATCCCGACCTGCACTCGCAGCGCTGAGCTCGCGGCCCGTCCGCGGCGCTGCAGTGCGGGAGACGGTGCGCGGCCTTCCCCTGGCTCTCGCGCCGCTCGTCCCGGTCGCTGCAAAGACGCAGCCCGAGTGCGAGACAAGACCTGCGCTCCCCGCACTTCGAAGCGCCAGCCCGCCGCTATCTGCGGCGCGTTCGTGCGTACCTTGCAGCCCGAGCACGGAGAGGAGGCGGACGTGCGTCGCGGCCCCGCCGCTCACACCTACCCAGACCACCTGGGCACCGTTGCGATCGATCGCGCTTCATAGGCGCGTGCCCCACTCTTATCCCGCTCCTCAGGACGAACGCACGCCGGCGCGCGCCTTGGCTGGTATGCGCTCGCAGTCGCACGCATCCCGCGCGGCGGCGGCTCGTTCTTCGGCTCGGGTGCGCGTGCCCGTCGCGCCGTGCGCT
Source organism: Mycena rosella (assembly GCA_029378255.1). Classification (NCBI taxonomy): domain Eukaryota; kingdom Fungi; phylum Basidiomycota; class Agaricomycetes; order Agaricales; family Mycenaceae; genus Mycena; species Mycena rosella. Next base: position 77,269 of record JARKIE010000295.1, on the reverse strand, counting down.
GCCTCGCGTCGCTGCCCAGCTGCAACGCGAACAGACTCCGGACGCGCGCACAGCTTTCGGGACGCACCCTGGCATCGAGACCGACTCGCGCTGCCATGCGGGCGGCGTGAATGCGCGCGCGCGGGAACAACTCTATCCGGCCTGACACGCTCCAGAGTCGGACGCCGGCCGCCGGCGTGCGCGCGTCGCGTCAGCTTGAGTACTAGCTGTATCTTAGGTACGCACGTACGCACGTACGCACGCAATACAAACCTTTTTGCCGTCCCTACGCACGCGCCTGCCTGTGAGTTAGGAAAGGGTTAGAGGGACTTACACCAGGTCGTTCGGGCGGCGCAGATTTAAATTGTCTGCGTTTGTGGGTGGTTGCCGCGGCAGCAGCCCGCGCGGTGAGCATTGTGAGCAGGGTTCTGAAATTACAGTGTTAGCAGGGCGCAAATTCGAAGCACGATGGAGACGTCTCGTACATGGAGCGAGTCCAATTTGACCGCGTCAAACTGCTGCGTCAAGACTCGCGCGAGCTTTGCGCAACTCTCGAAGCTTGAAGCCGGCCTGAAACGAACGCAAACCGGGTAAAGCAAGACAGGCAGTGATAACTTGAGGAGAAGGATGGTGAGCCGCGTGAAATGGTTTTAAAAGCCATACAGTCTTACCGTGGATCCAGCTATTAAACTGGTGCTCGAGGGCAACATCTTTTGTCATCCCGTCACCCCGCAGTATCACCTCCGCCTTGGCCTTCTGAGATCTGTATCTGATGCAACTGCTGTGGCTCTTGGGCTTGTCCTGGTAATCCACGGCACTCAATCAATCATTCACTGTGAATCATGGACCCAGACCCGCTGGACAATTATTCCTCCATGTCAAACCTCGCGCAGTTATCGACTCGTATGTACTTGAAACATCTTTATGATAGTCCTGACATGCGCAGACCATGAATTGACGTGTGTAAAACCCACCGCGCGTCCCAGAATCTCAGCACGGAATATGCACATCTCAGCGCATCTCATCCTCTGATCCCTTCTCGAGGCATCCGCCACTACACCTACCCCCCGGGCGCGTAGTGGACCAGACGCGCGCCACGCACCCCCTCCCTCGGCTCCTCGATGCGCACATCACCGCCTGGTGGATCATGCGTCCGTCGCGGTCAAGATGATCTAGAGCTGAATCGGATGTTTCAATTCCTCGCAGTCTCGGCCCTCGGGATGGGATCAAGGATGGGATGCTACTGCAGGTATTTTTTCTATCACAGTCAGCTACTTTACATGGATTTTGAACTGACTGCGCTGGAACGCTTAATCTGGCTTCTTGGCTGAGAAATGGCTCGCGCTGCCGTGCGGACGAGGGTCTGCTTCCAGCATTCGTGCGCATACTTCAAATTTCAAGCGCGGGCCCGGTTTATAACGCGGTAGTTTCTTGTTTGTTTGCCAGGTGTTGTCAATTTCGTGGAAGCTCACCTAATGTAATCGCTCGAACAATCGAGGCTCATGAAACTGATCAACTATTCACGGTGCTATATTGACCAACAACTTCGCTTCATATCCCTTGTAGATATTCTGGATTTCCTACGCCCCAAAGAGCTTCGGCAATGCCGCCTCCAGCCCCCGCAAGAGTTTTCTGCAGCGACCTCACGCGTCGCTGTCGGACACAAGCCGATCGTCCTTGATTCACCGCCGCGGAATATGGTGCATCTCCCGCGAATTTAACCCAATCTGGAGGAAATCACCCCGAAAACTGATCGAAATTCCAGGGCGGCAGTTCGGGTTCTCGATCATAGATTATCTTGCATCCCCTTATCCGCTCAAGTCGCCTGCTCCGCATCCGGTCAAAATCATGCCTGGATCCATCCATTCCAATAAACCTGGCCTCCACGACAGCGAACAAGCAAAGTTCAAACACTCTTGCGATGCAAGATCTCCTCCTGGCCGCTGCCGGGGGCCCGTGATTATGCTGTCGTGATCTAAACGGCTCAATTATTTTGGTCAGACTCCCAGGACGGTGCCTGAAATAAACTTCCTGTGCAGTCCGCATGTCATGGACACTGCCACGCGGGCTGTACGCCGTACATGCGGCTCACACCTTGTCACCACACCACGATGAAGCCACTCCTACGACTCACCAAGACCCGCCGGGCTGCCAATCAAGCTACTCCTGCCGTCCCATCGGAATCCCAAGTCTCACTACGCCCGGAACCTCGCGGGCAGATCACGGGGTTTAGGGAACGACTTCGCAGCTGGGCCCGGGATCCGGGGACTCGTCTTCCTCCACACACGCCCTCGCCGGAATCTCAGCCAGGGATCACCGGCATTAGCACGAATCCTTCTGGACAGCTGGACTCTCAGCAACCGGTGCCCGGTTTGTCGGTCGCAAACAGAGAAGCCTCAAACAAAACAGAGTCGGTGGTCAATATCATTGTGGATAATCTGGCACAGGCAGCCGAAATCTGCGAGAAGATAGCCAATGTCGTTGACAAGGCCCCTCTTATTGGTCCCCTCGCTGCGTTGGTATCCACGATCCTGAAAACATGCAAGGTATAGCAATAAATCACCGGCTGAGCTCTACCCTTTGACTCATCTTCTTACAGGAAATAAAGGATACATATGAACACCGCAACAACCTTTTCAAGCGCATTGAACGGATAGCTCTCGATCTACATGGTACTATTATGCGGATGGAGACAACTCAGTATACCGACGGCTCTACTGGGCGTCTAAAGTCAGACATCGAGGAATATGTTGGGTAAGTTTTCTTCTTGATATCGGTGCACAGGCCTAATAATCAATGAATCCAGACTGTTCAAGAAGGCATCGGCACTCCTGTCAGACTTCGATACCCAAGGGAAATTGAAGATCACTGTGAACCACAAGGACTGGGAAAGCAAGTTGGCGGCTCTCGATCGAGAACTCGACTCGTTCGCAGGCCAATTTAATGTGGGTGTGCTATACACTGGATGTTCTCTCTGACTCAACTCCCTCTTAGACCAAGCGTGGGACCGATATTCAAATAGGGCAGTCGGCAATCCGTAAGAAAGTTGATGAGGTCCAAGTCTTAGCGTAAGCCGAAATATGGTGTTCGATCGTTGTGCAGCTGAAATTAATTTAGTCTCGGGAAAAAGCTCCAGGAATGGCTTCAGTCCCCACCCGATATGGGGCTAAAGCACCACGCAACGCAAAAGCTGCATCACGAAGGCACTGGGACCTGGTTCTTGGATGGCCCCGAGTTCACTGAGTGGAGAGAAAATCCAGGTTCCCTGTGGATTGAAGGAAAATGTGAGTTATAAAATCGTTCCCAGGGACCTGTCTAATTGGTAGTAGCTGGTGCCGGAAAGAGCGTGCTAAGGTGATCTCTCCTCCGTGGTCGACGAAATTAGAGCTGACAAGGGTCGTGTATAGCTCTACAGTGATTGAGAAGCTCCTCGCATCGTCGAATGAGGCTTACGCTGTTGGATATTTTTACTTCGATTTCAGGAAGGACGAGACACAACTCGTGGAAACCATGCTCCGCTCCATCATTTTGCAACTTTCCAAACAATCCCCCCAGCCTTATTCGACTCTTGATCAGCAGTACGAAAATCGGAAAGGTGTCACCCCAATCTATGATAATCTTCGGGATGTCCTCGACAAGTTGCTGTCGGAGCTCGGTCGGACTTGTATCGTTCTCGATGCACTGGACGAGTGCAAAGAAACCGATCGTCTCATCGACTTCATCTCGCCACTTCAGAATCGAACCACAAGCCCGTTGCACCTCTTATTCACCAGTCAGTCCCGTACCGATTTCACGGCGGCCTTCAAGGGCCTACCACACGTCTTGCTTGAACCCGAAACCACACGAAACGACATCATCCACTTCGTTGACAGCGAGCTTCGGTCCCCCAAGTTAAAACATTGGGAACATCATATTACGAAGATTACTGCGGTCGTGGTGGACAAGAGCAATGGAATGTCAGTTAATCATCCATTCTAATTTCAATCCCTACTAACTGACCTGGCAGGTTTCGTCTAGCCGCTTGTCTCCTTCTCGAGTTGTCCGGCCGCAAATTCGACGAGAGCCCGGATACAATCCTGGCCGAACTATCGAGTGACCTGTTTGAAATCTATGGCCGCTTCCTCGAAGGAATTCACACGGCTAATTGGCTTCACATCGGAAGGGTTTTACGCTGGATCCTCTTCTCTGGCAGACCGCTGACCCTTATCGAGCTCGAGGAAAGTCTTGCGTTCGACTTTCACGCACACGAGCACGTGTTTGAGCCGACCAAACGACGCAATTATGCGAACAGGGCTTGTGAATTATTAGAAGGGCTGGTCGCTGTGGACATGGCTCCCTCGACCAATAACGAAGATCCCTCGCTGGTGGTCACCCTCGCCCATGCATCTGTTGCGGATTATCTGATGTCCCCTGCATTCGTGGAGCAGTACAAGTGCGACCTCAGCACTGGCCCTTCGCACACATTTATTGCACAGACTTGCATAGGTTATCTCCTCCACTTTGCCGACAATCCTCTCAACGAAACGACGTTCCCGGACTACCCACTTTCATTGTACGCGGCAGAGTACTGGAGCCACCATCTACGTCTCTGCCACGACCGGCAGATACTGTTCAGCTCGACAATCCACCTCCTGGAGAGCGGAAGCCCACAGTTTGTCGCGTTGAATAACCTGTACGACATTAGATGGGGGACGAACGGGACCCCAGATTGGCAACGCAAAGGCCCATCACCTCTCTATATGTGTTCCAAAATCGGATACACAGAAGGAGTGCGGTTTCTTCTCGACAAGGGTGCAGCCATCGACACAGACAACTAAAAAGGTTACCCCACCCCATTGCATATCGCGTCGGGGGAAGGCTACAGAGAGATTGTCCGCCTCCTGGTTGAAAAGGGCGCCGACGTCGAGAACACCGAGGAATCGGAGGGCACCGCATTGCAACAGGCATCCGCGAGGGGCCACACGGAGATTGTCCGCCTCCTGCTTGAAAAGGGCGCCGACATCGAGAACACCGGGGAATTGGGGGCGACCGCGTTGCAACAGGCATCCACGAGGGGCCACACGGAGATCGTCCGCCTCCTGCTTGAAAGGGGCGCTGACATCGAGAACACTGGGAGATTGTGGACCACCGCGTTGCAAGAGGCATCCAGGGCGGGCCACACGGAGATCGTCCGTCTCCTGCTTAAAAAGGGCGCTGACGTCGAGAGAGCCGAGGGACTCAGTGGTACTGCGTTGCAAGAGGCATCCGAGAGGGGCCACACGGAGATCGTCTGCCTCCTGCTTGAAAAGGGCGCTGACATTGAGAAAGCCGGGGGATTCGGTGACACTGCGTTGCACCAGGCATCCAGTCAAGGCCACATGGAGATCGTCTGCCTCCTGCTTGACAAGGGCGCCGACGTCGAGTGCACCGGGGAATGGGGGGCGACCGCGTTGCAACAGGCATCCGCGAGGGGCCACACGGAGATCGTCCGCCTCCTGCTTGAAAAAGGCGCCGACATCGAGAACACCGGGGAATTGGGGGCGACCGCGTTGCAACAGGCATCCTACAGGGGCCACACGGAGATTGTCCGCCTCCTGCTTGAAAAGGGCGCCGACATCGAGAGAGCCGAGGGATTAAGAGGTACCGCGTTGCAACAGGCATCCTACGGGGGCCACACGGAGATCGTCCACCTCCTGCTTGAAAAGGGCGCCGACATCGAGAACACCGGGGTATTGGGTCACACCCCGTTGCAACAGGCATCCAACGGAGGCCACACAGAGATCATCCACCTCCTGCTTGAAAAGGGCGCCGACATCGAGAGCGCCGGGGGATTCGGTACTAACACCGCATTGCAATGGGCATCCTACGGGGGCCACATGGAAATTGTCCGCCTCCTGCTTGAAAAGGGCGCAGACGTCAACGCACGCGCGGGGTTTTATGGCAGCGCATTGGATACTGCCCTCGAGAGCAACCATCTTGACGTCATCCGTCTTCTGCGTGAATACGGTGCCAAACGGGGATCCGAGTTGTAGGGACGGCCGGTGTTTTCTTGTATAGTAGCTAGCAGCCGAGTAACAAGTAGCCAGAATTTATGTATGTCGGCGCAAGGCGCTGGACCGTCCCGGAGCAGGTACTGAGATTATCGCGCCTCGCCGCGGAAAAGCAGGCGAAGGAAGAATATTAATATTGGCTTCATTGGATAGGGGCGGAGGGGCCCATTCGTGCGCGCTCAGGGGGACGGCGGTGCGAAGCGCGCACACCACCATTGGCATTGGTGTTGTATTGGTGCAAGCACGCCGCCAGATACGACTGCGGCTCCGATGCGGAGCAAGAATCGAGCACGCACGATGCGCGGGAACAGTGGCGCCGCCGCCCGCGGAGAAAGGACGACACGGCCGCGGGCCCGAGACCCGTGGTATACATGACATTCCGCCGCACGCACGCCGCCGGGGAGGAAGCGTGCACGCGAACAGCCACTAGGCGGAAGACGAGGGCCTTCGGGTCGGCAGGGAGACGTGCGGTGGGCCGCTGCGTGAAGGCAGGGTGCGCATTCGCATGCGGCGAGGGATTATCCCATCCCGTGAACGCGGGCGGCGATGCGGGCGCGCGCGCGATTGGGTTGCATGTGGGTTGTGCATGTGCATGTGGGGGTACTGCCAGGGCCAGTGTGCGTGCGGGTGGGGCACTTGAAAGCCTGCTGCGTTTGAAGCAAGTTAAGTATACTATTCCCGGGCCGGCTCGTTTAAGGGGTCATTGGCGGAACGGTTGACGCTTCGAGTTGCCTATTAGGATAAGTCGAGGCGGCCTTGCGTGGTTAAACTTTACGGGTGTTGGATGATTTTTTTCGGCATGCGCAGACTGGATTGATCTTGGGGGCGGGTGGTCCGATTTTTTTCAGAGTTGAGAGTGGAGTCTACAGAGTGGGGGTGTTGGAACATGGCACATTTGCGTATTAATATATCCCGTCGACTCCGCACAGCTTTGCAGGCTCGGATAGTCCAAGTCAGCAGCGGGATTAATTAGCATTCATATTCTACATATGTAGATGACTGTACGGCGAGAGGACCGATGATTATCGGTTAGGAGGTCGTATCTGGTTTTCGGCCGTTTTGGAAATTTTGTCCGGACTTTTGGCCGGATGGGGCGGCCAAATCGTGTCCGGATTCTGGTCCAGACCTAAGTCTGACCCAAATTTTGTCCGGACACCGGATCTGACATAAAAAAATAGCGAAAAAACCTCGAAAAAATACAATTAAATTACTCGTCTACAAAATCATCCTCGGGGAGCTCCAAAATATGAATATTTGCTTGCCCTTTGCGTCATACTGTGTTCAGGCTGGCAACTGCCTTTCCCAGTGCTTCCCGCTCCGCCATCAGCTCTTCAAAGACTTTATGAACACGGATCCCAATTTCGACGTGATTATGGAGGGATTTGACGCTTTCGTCTTTGGGAAGAAGGAAAAGAAAAGAATTTGCTGGCAAGTGGGGGAAACGCAGGGTCCCCAAGGCCGAGTCACGGTGGTGGATAACTTTGAAGTGCCGCCGAAATTCGTGCTCGTACGTTCGCGCCACGATAAATGATAGAGCACCATCTCACAAGTGGCAATCCAGGAGTGATTTTTTGGTCCCCGAAGGACGCGGAAAAGGAACATAATGACTAAAGTCAGTTGACAAATAACAGGGATTGCAAAAAGAAAAAGAAAAATGTAGAACACGCCGGCAAAGATTCGAACATACGCCATAAATTTACCAAGGACAGCCTTGAGCCTAAGACTTAGCCACTTAGCCGAATGACCATTGTGAGAGGGTGGAGCCGACAGGTGATGTCCGAATAGCTGGATCTGACCTATTGATCCTGGCTATCCCTTGTCCGGACAGTGGATATGACCGCCGCCGGGTCCCCAGCCCATTTTTCCGGACTCTGGGGCTGACCTCATCCAGACAAATCCAAAATTTTGTCCGGATTCTGGATACGGCCACCCAACCGATAATCATCGGTCCTACGGCGAGTCGGGCCGGGGCCTGTCGGCGCGTTTCCAGTCCGAATCGGGGCGGTATCATTAAGGCTCTAACCCGTACGAACCGTTTTACGGAACGGGTGTTTACGGCCGTAGCCGAGGCCACCCGTCCCGTAACCGTCCCGTAGAGCTCACATCGGCGACCCTCTACGGACGGGTCCCACCCGTATACGGTTTACGGCCGTAGAAAACGGGTTTTTTATATACATATTGCTGGTATCTAGACATGGTAATAGCAGGTTAAATTTAAAACTTCTCTGAATGGTTCCTCGCATAACGCAGACGGGCTTTAACGAACATGAGCATCTGTATCGTCTCAGCCTTTAAACTGGCTCGACGCAGCCCAATGGTGTCACGTCCCCCAGAGAAAATCCGCTCAACGGCGACGGCAGACCCTGCAAGAACTGAAGTGAGTATGGTGAATGAATGAGTAGTGGAAAATGTACCGGGAATGCACAAAACATTGCGAACCAGGCGATACAGATGGGGGAATTTCTTACGACGACTGTACCACCACTGAAGCGGGTCAGTGTCATCGTCGTAAGGCTGAGATGCACCAGTAAGTCTGAAATATTCAGCGAGTTCGCGTGCATCCCGCTCCTAATATCCTGTCCACACCCCGATCGAGGCATAAAATCGCGTTCAAATCGCGCTCTCGAAGCCTGTGTGGTGTCTCGATCCTCAGCTGGAACCCCCCCGATTTACAGCCTCCCCGACGGAATCGTGCCTTTCTTGCATTTATGGTGTCTCCATAACCCCTTTGATCAGTGGGACCCGTAGACCCGTATACGGACGGGTACGGGTAGCCCGTATACGGGTCCACCCGTACCACAGCCGACCCGTAAGTGAATGCCGCGGAGGCCTCTACGGACGGGCCTGTAACCGTAAAAACGGCCCGTCGAACCGTAGCCAACGGTCACGGGTTAGAGCCCCGCGAAGCCTCAGGGCGGGCCCCGACATCACTCTTTACTCTTCACACTCGGTGTCGGTGCCGCGTGCCGTCCCGCATCCTCCCTTTCCTCTATCCGTGCCGGTCGCCTCTAGCTTCATCGGTTCGTTCACGCAGATATCAATACGACGAGTGCGTGCTCTCCCTCCTTCCCCCGCTCACGCTGACCGTCGTGATCTTCAGCTATCTGAACCGGATGAAGCAAGGAAATGGCGCTGTCGCAATCGCAGCTACTCATGTTACGCTGCAGAGGACGACAACCTGTGGGAGACCTACGACGAGACCCTCTCCGCCCCCGCACTCCCCCCGGCCCCGTGAAATCCGAGCCCGATGACGATGTGGTCGTGGTCCGCACTCCGAGCGAAACCGCACATATCCCCTGCCCCCGCAACGCGTACTTCTGCTTCCGCTCCGAATACGTCAAAGTCGAGAAGTGTGTGTCCACGCGCCCGGGCTCGCTCGACCTGACCGCCATGAGCCGCGGCACGGCGGACGTCTGGCGCGGCCTGAGTGACGCCGAGCGCGCGCCGTACATCCGCATGGCGCAGGAGGAGAAGGCCGCGCACACGCTCAAATACCACAACTACCGCTACGCGCCTGGGAGCGCGAGCGGCGTCGCGCAGAAGAGCAAAAAGGCGAAGGCGGGTGTGGCCGCTTTGGTACAGGACCTAGTCCAGTTTTAAGCGCGGGGGTCCGATCAGGGTTCGCCCTTATTACATAATCACGGTTTGAGGCCCTTGCCCCAGTCCTTGAACCTTAAATATATCCGCGGCAGAATATTAGGGGTGTTTTCTGGGCACCCAAATTTTCTCAGATTTTTCGAGCACCGTGGGCCGAAGCTATTGATGAGTGAAGTTGATGGGTTTTTGGCACGTTGATGTCCCATCACATTGAAGTATGAGCTGTTGCATGGATTCAAGCACCATTAAAAAAAATTCAAAGCGGCAGATCATCTCCAGAAGGCTCTAATTTCGAGTTCCACACCAAGAGAACAGGGAAAAGGGTGCCGCAGAGCGAAAACGACCAAAACGCAGCTAAGCGAAGATTACGTAACAAGAGCGAACCCTGATCGGACCCCCGCGCTTAATAACAGACTTCAACAAACCGAGGTACGAGGTTGATCTTGTTGAAGCGTCTGGCTCTGAGAGACTATGCAGGACCCTGCCCGCACGTGCGCCACCAACCTCCCTGCCGCGCGGAGGAAGTCTCCCGCTCGCCCATCGCCCGCGGCGCAAGTCCACCGCAGTTCCCCCAGTCCCAGTCCCAGTCCGCGAGCCGGCCCTCGTGCACTCGCCCGCGTGCGTGCCCTCTCCCACCCCGCCTCCCGCTGTCGAGACCCCGGACCCCCCACTGCAAAGAGGACATCGAGCCGGAAGGACGGCGTCGCGCCCGGCGCCATCTCGCTCTAGTTCGCCCCCCGCGCCCTCCGCAGAGCTGAATCTACAGATGCTTTTCCTCGAATCGCCCGCCGCCCCGCCCCTGGGACAGCTGGGCCTTCGCGCCCCTCGATTCTCCGACGACGGCTTCACGTCTTGATGCCCTTGTCCTTCCGCCTATCCTCGCCATGTTATCCTTGCCCCCATCCCTTCTGCATACGCACACCTGCGCCGGACCCATTACCATTACCATTATGTACCACCACCGGTATGCCTGCCTGCCGTCCACTGTATCTATTAGCGACTTCCTCACGTGCCTCAGACTGTATCTATATTTTTTGGAATCTCCACTGGCATCTTTTCCCGGTCTCCAAATTGTCTCTGGTTAGCGCGCCCTGAGGGGATCTGCGATGCCGCGCTTTGGCGTCTCCATTCAGCCTCACTCTCGCTTTGACGGCGATTTTTTTTTTTTCTCTCGATGGAAGGCGGATTAAGATGTGGCTGTATATGCGCCATCATGATTCATTCATCGGCACGGCTTGCTTTCCCGATCCTTTGACCCTCGACTTGCTCAAGAGAGTCAAAGGCTTGGACTCCGGTACTAGCGCTTGGCTTACACATTCCACTTTTGTGCGGCTGCCACTGGTCCGAAATTCCAAACGGCACCCGTGTTTCTTGTCTGTTTCTGCGAGGTCCCATTTCTACCCCATGGTTCGGTTATGGACTGCTCTGACCTGTTTGTCCTTACAACACGATCTAGAACCGTATCTAGTACTCCTGGCACCTTCGTTGACGACATAGCATGCCTTACCACCTTCGTCAATCGGAACGCCTCAGTGGTCCTCACTGTGGTCTTGGTCGTGGATGGGAAGCCGACTCTGCGGAGTTCCCGCCTGCTTCCGGGTCCGCCGGCATTAAATTAACTTGTCCTCTTGACTTTGAGAAGACGACAGTTGAAATCAACGTACAGTATAGATATCACCCCCAAAGCAGCTCCAGCTCTTTCCCCCCCATCATCCGGCCGCCCTGGACCTCGCTCTATTGGAATTCGGAACACCCAGTGGTTCTCCTGTGTTCTTGGTCGTGGATGGGAAGCTGACTCTGCGGAGTTCCCGTTTGATTTCCGGGTCTGCCGGCATCAATCTTCAATATATATTCAACTTGTCTTCACTGCGTTCCCTGAGGTCCTATACCTACGTGTGTGGAGGATTCCTACACAGACCTACACAGACCCATACACAGAGCTGTGTGTAGTCATGCTACACTCATTGTTTTTAGATCGGGGTAGGTCTGTGTGGGTAATAGTAGGTAATTGTAGGTCCGTGCAGGTCAGTGCAGGTATGTGTAGGTCTGTGTAGCGACCTACATTAACCTGGACTAACCTGGACATATCCAATTTAATCCCGAATTGATGCTACAATTCTTCCCGGGAGACATTGGACTCAACCAGCATCAACATTAAACCCCTTGGTGCCGCTGACAATTGGCGAACTGTGATATAGGTTTGGCAGGCTAACTGGTCATCTTTCAATCTGTTCTCTAAAAAATTGAATCCAGTCAGCATGAAGGTTGGTGCTAACTGTGTTGTAGCCTGCATTGGTCTGGGATGGGCCGAGAGGCTGATCAAATTCTCTGGCAAAGTATGTATGAGAGCGAGCGCGAAACAAAGCTTAAAGCTGATGCTCTTAAAATAGCATTGATGCACTCCGCGGAACGGCGGAAATATGTCCCCTACAGTGAATACACCACGAAACAATCCGGAGGATAGAATCAAGCAGTTAATATCTTAGACTCAAGTGTAGGTCAGTGTAGCTGAGTGTAGTCAACTGTAGGTGAGGCTATGACTTCTAGGCACACCTACGCTGATCTACACTGATCTACAACAAGGTGTGTTTTGGGAAACTACACAGACCTACGGCACAGCTGCTAGAACCTTCGAAGATATTAGACTAGCTGTGTGTATTCATCCTACACAGTGCCGGTGTAGTCCCCTACGCTCAGCTAGCAGTAGCTGCTAGAACCTTCGCAAACTGAGTGTAGGGGCGGCCGGAACGCAGTGCTTCTTGACTTTGAGAAGACGACAACTTAAACCAACATACAGTATAGACATCACCCCCAAAGTAGATCCAGCTCCTTCCCCCCCATCATCCGGTCGCCTTGAACTTCGCCCTTCTCCGCAATCGCGGTTACTTGCGCGATCTCCTCAGCGGAAAGTTCAATATCACCTGCGGCGTGGCGTGTCCGCGTTGCACTCCGACAGTCCGATTTGTGTAAAATGGCCCTCCTTGAGGAGGACGACGAGATTTACCGAGTCCATGACTCGAAGAGGTCGATTTTCTTGAGAGGCCCGAGGGTGCGTTGGATGTTCGACACACTTTTGCGCAGATTTTCCATCCTGTTGCAATTCAGTCAGGTGTATAACCAAATAAATGATGAGTCGTCCGAGCAATCGGGTTGGAAGGCAACCAGGGCGCCCTTGACGGAGAGGACTGTCTTGTCGACGTACTCCGGGTACTTGGCGTAGAAGCACGCCAGCAGCTCGAGGTTAGCTCTGCCGCATAATGACCATACCTCCTGCCGCGCGTTATCAGCTCGTCTGGCTCGACCGAGTTGACTCTTGTGGTATATGAGGTGAAAAAACAGTGATTTACACGTTAAAATGCCAGCCTGGAGCCTTGGAGCAGCCGGAAATACGCGGTTCATGGTAATGCACGTGATCGCGATTCAAACTTGGCAACGATCAACATCCCCCCAACATCCCCCTGATCACTGCCGCTGCTTTTCTCTCCGGATCTTTCAAGTCCCGCTGAATCCTAAGGCCGAAGGCCTCAATAAAGGGCCCGATACTAATGGCGGTGGGATAAATAATAAATCGCAATAAAAGGTGCCGAAAGTTACAACATGCGAGCTTGCGAGCTTTCCGTTGTAGCGTCTGTTTATAAGAGACTAGGCGAAAGTTGCCGCTCATAAGCTTAATTCAGCATGATATCGCCAGCACCAGATCCCCTCCAGAGTTCAACCACCCATGGCCATCCCATCCTCTTAAAAATTTGCAACTCCTGCAGGAAAAGACCGGAAGGCTCTGTAAATCGGAGCGCTGATGTGCCGACTAAAAACTTACTAAAAACCAAGGTTCAGATTCGGACTCATATTGAACCCCGGACCGCAGTTTGGCCTCCGAAGTCTGGATTTTCACGTGGAAAATTTGTCTGCTTTAGGGTCAAGAACGTTGGAACTCTGATTTCTTCTCATGTGCCTGGCTCAGACATATAGATGCGCTCAAAAATTAGCCACGGTTCCCGTAACAAAGGAATTTCTTCCCATTGCGCCAGATGGTAGGAGGGAGAGCAGTAGGGTATGGTTACAGTAGGAAAGTATGTATGCTGATTTTGGTAGGACTGGACGCCCAGGCGGATTCATGACATGGCGCATTTTCGTGGATATCAGTGCCAGTAGCGGGGCATGTGAGGTGGGGAAAAAGGACCAACTTGGTGGAGAAAATGTGTTGAATCTTTCTTGGGGCATTTGGGGGGAAATTTCGTCCTCCAGCAGTCACGTCGCCACGTTCAAGAAGGTGTCTGTAACGAGGCGGATCGGAATCGCATGCTGCATGGTTAGTAGCGGCGAAGAAACGGGCTTCGGGGGGATCAGCTCCAAAGTAATGAAGTCCTGTGGAATTATTTTTTCAGCAATCGGTAACACAGCACGCCGGCCGAGGTGTCTGACCTTCACTGTGAGCCCCGCCGATTTAAAACCGCCGACAGCGACGCCCGGGTCACACTTTACCTCGCCGTCCCAGTCGAGTGATTGCACACATGCGTCGTCGGGGACGCAGACGGGGCGGCAGTCGCAGTCGAAGTTGACCATGGGGGGCAGCGGTCGGAAACGGCCCTCGCCGAGCCGCATGACGCGCCAGGTCGCCTTGCCGCGGTATTCGAACGAGACCATACGCGTCAAGTATACGCGCACTGGGCCTTTCCCGTCGTCTATGTCGTCGGGGGAGGGACTAGATGGCAAGATAAATGTGCGCAAGGAAGAGAGTGGGCCGGACATCTGGAGGTGAAGGGGGATTGTGTCAGATAGGCCGAATATTTTGACGGACGGAATGAATGCCTGCGGAGTGGGTAAGTGATTCTTCGGGGGAGCGACAAGCGCCCGAACTAACTTGGCATTGAATGGGCGCTAGATTCGAGGAGCAGTGTGTATTCATAGCGAATGATGATTGGTGCCATTCCTCCGGCATGACTTTCACCGCGGACAAAAAGTACGTAGGAGTAGGAGATATCCCACGCGGGGGGGATGTCTGGGGGTGGTATTCGACAGGGACACGTATCCTAGGCAAGGGCGAGTTTTAGATCCCAAATTTTCCCAACGAAACAAGCACTTGCGTTTTCATTTTGGACAAGAATCCTAACCGGCGGCGGTCTTTAATGATCGAAATTGTCAGGCTGTATATGCATTTCGCAAATAGAGCTGGAAATCCGCGGAATTCTGCATTATAGGAGGGCGGTAGAGGGCATTCGCAGCCACGATGGTCGAACTTCGTAGGCAAAGGGCATGCAAAATCAATTCTTTCCGGGCACGACGAGGATGCGGAAGATCCAGGAAACCACAGCGAGTAGGACTTCTTGACAGTGTTGATCATTAATGCACCTGATTCTGCCGTGGTTATTTCTATTCGGCCGTCGAGCTTGGGGAACATTAGTCTGGTAGAAGGCGCGAGACGCCCAAGCGCACCTTGGCTACGATTTCGGAAATATGGCTCATATCTTGCTCGAGAATGAGTGAGCCCCTGACGGACGCCTCTCTTCCGTACGAAGGAACGGAAACGCTTGATTCCTGATCAAATAGCACGACCGTAGCTGAGCCGTAAGATTTGGTGAATATACCAGTAGGGAGCACTCCCGTTGCCGTCTGGGGCGACGAGTCGAGTCGTGTCTCATCGTATGCGGGGTCCTGAGAGTAGCACGGCGAAGGATGAGAAGGCGAATAAAGGGGGAGTGGACACGCAGAGAATTCGGAGTCCATGATAGACGAAGATTCGGGGTGGGGCGCTGACATTAATGTGGCAAAGTCGCGGCTTCATATACTATTTGTTTGACTCGGAGGGTACCTCCGCAGATAAATTACCCCCGTAAGTTCTCTCCGTGAGTCAAGAGAGTGTGGTAATTGGTAGGTAAAGGTTTCTTGATCTGTAAGCCACAACGACTGAATGACTCGAAACCATCATGATACCGCTATACACTCACATACGTGTCTTGATCGCCGGACCTGCGGAAATTTGATGCAGGCGGGTAAGAAATGAGGATGGGAAAATGGTAAATTGGGATCAAGATGAGCGGGGAACGAGTTTGGTTGGTTAAGGTTTCCTCCAAGTCTGAGGGGTGAGCGCTGAGCAAGGGGCGAGACTGACGATCGGATCATCCGCCCCTGTGGGAAGCCGATCAAGCGAATGGCTGCTTTTCTTCCGCCACTCTTCCGCTGATTTTCAACGGGACCCCGCCGGAATGCCTTGTTCCTATAATCAAGATCATAAAGATCGATATCATACTATCGCCGACAGGGAAACCGGCCAAACTACCGGGAAACCGGCCAAACCAGGAAACCGGCCACTTGGCCTCTGTTGAGGCAGGATCTCCTGAAATGTCTGAGTTTGAGATTGAGGGAGGGAATGGGACCTCTAACGTTACTCCATACCATCTCTCAACCGGAAGTGAGGTTCGGAATCAATTTCGGATCAAGATTTATGACACGTGGAGTGTCGGCCGACGGACTCCGAACACCGTTTCCACTCGCCGTTATTGACCCAGCACATTTTCCGGGCACGTGCTGATGTAATGGTGTGATATCCCCGTAGTAGTGATGTGTAGCACAACATAACCACATAACACGGTCGCGTCTCTCTTCTCTTACGTTCCACCCACGTGGCTTCAATGTCTGATTCCGACAAGCAGAACTGCTCCAGCTGCCACATTGATAAACCTCTACACCAATTCAAACCAAAGACCGGCGGCTGCGGCAAAACATGCCTCCAATGTTCTGGGCGGAAGAAGCAAAAGCGCGATGATGATAAGGAGAATAGAGGCTCGAGTCCGGACGAGGACGACCTTGGCAGGGATCTCGGTGTTCTGTCTCTGACAGACTTCCTTGATGCTCTCACGGGATATGACGAGATTCTCGAGCTCGGCGCGCGTGTCGACATTTCGTCTATTTCGGGGTCTCGGAGGGAGTGTGCCGACACGCTCGTGGAAAAGATTAGAAGGGACATGAAATACCGTTTCATGTGCGTGCATCAGTCTTTTTTTAACTACGGTCCCAGAACTGATTTTCTTTCCAGCTATCAGAGCAAATATGATCACAAACGGACCGAATCAACACGGTTTATGTATCACTGTGCTCAGTCCATTTCGAGGCAGCACAAACCGAAGAAAAGTCAGCGCGAGGGTGTGAAACCTCGGGACAAAATTGCAATGGATTCATTTCCCTGCAAAGGGTGGCTTCATATTACTATCATGGACTGGGACCACCTCGCGTATGTCAAGATCAAGCACGAAGAAAACCACATACCTTATTACTCGATCGATGTTCCCTACGATGTCGTTGACTTTGTGCATAAGAACCACAAGCTAACGACAACCCAGGTACGTCTAAATCTCTTGAGGCTTAATTGTGTGTGCCTAACTAATAACTATGTAGTTGTGGGATGAAATCCTGAAAATTCACCCGAATCCCCCATTCTCCCGCAAAGTTATACACTCAATGTGGGCCGAGATCAATGCCAAGGAGTGGAAGCGCGACCCCGACGAGCTCAAATCTGCAAAGATTATCCTCGAAGAGTTCAGTGATTCCGCGCCCGACCCAGACACTGGCAAAAAACCACTTTACACTATTGAATCCATCCCCCTTCCTGACGTACCTGGCATCACTGCCATCGCATTTTCCCTTCCTAATATCCTTCGTGAGGTGGGTGGCCGAGTTCGTGAGTTATCGTTGGACTCAGCTTGTAAGTCATTACCTCTATATGCTCAATGCTTCATTAATTTTTTTTTAGGGGATACCAACGGCTCGCGCTACGAAGTCTTCGCACTTCTTGGCGAGGTCTATGGTTCTGGAATGCCATTGGGCTATCTCCTCATCCAGTCTTCGTCTACGGCTTCGGCCGGAGCCAAAGAACAGTTTATTCGCAACCTTCTTGCCCATTTTAAACTTGTCTGGAAGATTAGGGCCATTATCACCCTCTCGGACAAGGACTGGTCGGAGATTAAAGCATTTATGGCGGAGTATCCCGAGGCAAAACATCAACTCTGCTTTTGGCACGCTCTCCGCGCTATTAAAAAGCGACTTGCAATTCTCCGAAGAACACCTGCTCATTACAATGTTGAGCTTGCTCACGCAGAGTTCGATTGGATCGCCTTGAACTTTGTTCCCCTGGAACAGTCGAGGGAGGTTAACCCCATACGTCCCTTTATTTCAAAGTTGAATACAATGTCATGTTTATGAACATTGCACAGGATACATATGTTGCGACCACCTCTATCCCTCATGTTACTGTTCGACTCAATGGAATGCCCATCTCCGCACTTCCCAAGCCGTCGGCGGAACCCTCCTTAACACTCCGCTTAAATGGTGTTGTCCGTGCTGTCATTCCTCGACCGCATCGGATGGAGAATGGGCCACCGGGCGAAGAACCCTCGGACACTGAGAATGAGAGTGGCGTGAACGGCGAGGAAGGTGATCTGCTTGAAGAAGTTGACAAATTTTTGGAGAAGGATGATGAAGCGGACGCAGAAGATGGCCCCGACTGGATGTTCGAAGAGGGCGAGAAGAGATCCAAGGACGAAACATATACTTTCTGTCCTGCCCCTCACCGCCACGTCCTTCTCCGGCTCTTCACCAAACACTTCTGTCAACACCCGCTGTTTCCTACACAAGATGGCGCAAAGTCGGCGGAACAGATTGGGCGAGAGGCCGTATTCGAGATGTACGACTTTTGCGAGAAGCGTGGACTGCGGGAGGTCTGGGGTTATTTCTGGACATCCTGGTACGCACCTAAACGCTGGAAACTCTGGGCACGATCCTCGGCGCCTTTTGTGTCTCGACTTCGCACCACAATGAATGTCGAGAACTTCTGGCGCCAACTCAAACACAATTTCCTTCATAATCATGTTCGCCCTCGCCTCGACCTGCTCGTTTGGATTCTGGTTACGAAGGTCACCCCAGCATATATGGCCCGAGCGCATGCTCTCGAAGACACTTATCGTGTCGGGCGCGCAAAGCCGCTTACGCCATACTGGAAGGTATTCAAGTCCACTTGGCGTGCGCTCCAGAAATTGCCGCTCAGCGACGATGCCGACAAGAAATACATTACCTGCATCGCAACGTGGACATGTACCTGTCCAGGCTTCAAGTACAATGCTTGCTTGCTCTGCAAACATCTTGTGCAGGCTGTTGGAGATGTTCCTCCAATATTCTTCCTCCAAGTTGTTTGGCGTCGTACCCTTCCATTTTACCGCCACAAAGCGCTCACAGATGCGGAGTATGCCGCTGCGGGGGACGGCAGTATCAGCGATGGCGACGAAAACACCTGGTCAGGGAGCCCTGACGATTTACGAGGCGGGGGAGGTTGGGAGGATTTCGACTTCCACGGCACAGTTTTATTGGGCAAGCACAGCCGGTCGGATTCAGACGACGAGACCATAGACCAAGAGGAGGTGCGAAGGGGGTTGTTTCCCAATAGTAACGACAGCGAGGGCGAGCAGGCATTCATGGACATCCAAAGTGACAGCGAGGATGAGGAGGAGGTGACTTTCTTTTTCATTCATTCGATATCGAGATATTAATTGTGTTGTCAGCGCGAGAAACACTCAGAGCAGCTTCTGAAGCGGGCAGCTGAGTTTGAAGAAGCAGCACAAATTTTCCGAGCTCAAGCAGCCGCCGGGAATTCGATTTGGATGAAGAGTGTGGTCGAGCGCGACATCGGGAAAGATGTGAGTTTGTTGTTGGCTGATGTTGAAAAATTTGGATCTACAGGCCGCAAACGGAGGACGACCTGGCCTAAGAAGGGGGGTAGGGGTACTCGGCGTGGGGAAACTCGCCGTGTGTCGAACACCATGGGGTACCAAGTTCCGGAGTAGAGGCACCGAAATTTATTTCAATCCGAGTCTCCCCTTTGCAATCAATTCTGTACACCAATTCCAAAAGAAAATAACCGAGTTACTGGCCAAGGGCAAAAAAAAGTGATTGAAAGAAATAGGGTGTTCAAAGCGTTGAGGGAAGAACGAACGTGTAAGGAGCTGTGTGGTTATAAAGAAACGCGAAGACGTTGAAAAAGAAAAGAAATGGCCGCAAACAGAATTGAACACACAATCTATTGCAACCTATGGCCGAATCGAAATGGCGGGATTAAGAGAGAATCCACAAACCAAGTACACTAAGAGACCACAACAACAAGAAATCGGCTGAAGGAGGGATCGCCCATTGCTCAGAGCTCCCAGAAGGAGAAATAAAATCATAACTCCTCTTGAAACACAGGATGGACAGATTCCCCTAGCAGAATATTACGAGGGATACTAAATTACCTTCTGGTGTCTCCATTTCTCTCATTATCAGCCCAGACATTGCAGAATGGCTCCACATAGGTGGGGTTGCCAAAAGGGGACCATCAGCACGTGCCCGGAAAATGTGCTGGGTCAATTGGGTAGACTACCGTTTCCTTCTTTCCGCACGACTGCCCTCGCTCTTTCTCTGCCACTCCTCCGTCGTTCAACGACTTCCTGGGCTCGTTCTGCTCCCACGATGCAGGGCTTCAATCCCTGATAGTATACGACATGCATTCTCTTCACACACTCTTGCTATGGCACGGATATACTGTGACTTCGATCTTGAGTGGCTCACGCCGGCTATGTTCACATCGTGCGACCCGTCCACGCTATGGGTCTGGAATTTGGCCAAGATTTTTGAGATCAGGAATACTCCAGCTTGGTGTGTCCTCAAACTCTTCCTTCCTTCAATTCCCTTCTCACCGCTTTCCTTTACCTCAAACCACTGGAGTCTGGTGCCCGAGATCTTTGGATTTTTTTTGGGAGTTAGTGAGCTCTCGAAATGAGGGTGGGCATCCTGGTATGGCTACATACTTCGTATGAAATGATATACACCCCATTTTGGGCCGCCGCAGTGGCTGGTCCCGACGAGGTGCCTTGGTAGTCAAGGACCTGCGATTCCGCAGATCACACACATTTATTTTCCCCCGTCCCATTGTATGTATGTACACCCCAATTATACAGAATATTCCCTAGTCCCTCTATGTATCATTTCTGAACCAAGAGGTCACAAGTTTACGCCTGCGGAACTTAATTGACGGGGTGGCCGGTTACCTGGTATTTGCCCTTGTTGGGGATGCCGGCGAAAAGAAATTCACCGGTCCACCAACACTTCATGTAAATTCGAGGAAATGGTCTTGAACCATTCACCGGATACCTACTAGTCTCCCTAATCAGACCAATAAACACGTGTTTTTTTCTTTGTAAGGCGGAGATGGGAAAAAAAACTGTTTATGGATACCTACCATCATATTGTTTTATTTTTTTATTTTTGGTGATACGAAGTAGCACCTGCACAATTAGTAATGGACTAACCTACCATCATTTCAACATACAGTTGATTGCATAGGGACAGTATGGCTCTTGAAAACTAATGCTTAAGTGGCCGGTTACCCGGTTGTTGATAGTAAATCACAATAAAATTTACTGCGAGGTGCGGCTCATCGACTTACTTCAGATCGCGATGACTGCCGCTTACCGCATTCAAGGCGTGAACCTGTTTTTTTTAATGGTTATCAACGAGTCGATGGGTTGATCAGCACGACTGACTGAAAATTTATGGGCAACCTCATCAAATTGACGCTTGAAATGTATTTAGGGGCAATACTGATGGTTTCCGAACACTTTATCTGCTCCAAGCATGAGGGCAGAGGTGAATCCTGTGTTCAGCTCCGCCGTATTGATTTAGGGCGGAACACGTGACCACCCCTTTAATACACCATTTTGTCCACTGTGATTTTGTCGATGGATGTGCACATCTTGAAGAGCCCTGTGCATGTATCCTGAGCCAGTCAGTGAACCTGGGAATCAATCATGATTCTATAGGCGAAGGCAGATCATCATCTACATGGCCTGTCCCAAAAAATTGAAATCCTGCCTTCCCTTTGTCCCCCCTTTGTCAATGCTTTGTCTGCCCATGACCTTTGCAGGCTTTTTGTCGACCACATCACCACATGTTGACCACATGTGTTAAATGCATGTGGCTTCCACATGTATCAGGCTTTGCCCCTGATGTGAGCTCATCTGTGGGCATCAGTACGGCGGCATAGTCTCTCGTAGATAGACGATGCAGTCAACTGACACTCATTCCTCGAGAACTATCATTAGACCCCGTGGTAAACACAGGACTGAAGGCGGCTATGGGATTGAATTTTTCTCTCTTGGGTGAAGAAATATAGGTTAAAACACCACTGTTCATTGTGATATTCTTGTTCTGAGCAACGACATTGGTTAGAACCGGGGAATCAAAGTGCTGAACGCTGCTCGGTTAGCGCTCAGGTGTCATCAGTATTTGAGTCGGGGAGTGTATCTCAGGGGAGAGTATGCTCCCTTCTCGACCTTGATGACACAGGTTTGAAGAGGAGGCACCCTGTGCGACGACGTGGCAGTAAAAGAACAAGCACGGCCGGCAAGTAGCCATCAATGATAGTTCCGGCATCTTACGGCACTATTTCCAGCCCGACCGGGACGAATCCAACCTATCGTAGGAATTCCCAGTTGGCCAGCGGTAAATTGTGGCTATCCGAGTGCCATCATAGCCGCCCATTCACTGCTGCTGACTGACGCAGGCACGGTTCTGACATGTGCCGGTACTGACGCTGCAGCTGTAATTGATGCTGCAAACTTGAAGTGCCGATTTTGCATCGCTAAACCGATGCAGATTGACGTAGATTGACGCAAATCGACGCAGACTGACACTAGCTTATGGTGAATTGTGTGTCCAGTTTCTGGCAGCCAAAGTACCGTATATTTGTGGTTGTTACGACGGTCATTTTAGGGGCCTAATTGCTGATGATGGTGTTGATTAGATGATTTACTTGTGAATAATTTGCAAATAGTGAATATTTCAAGTCGTTGAATCTGAATAGTTGATATTCGCAAATATTCGCAAACAAAAGGGGAGGTGGACTGTCCACCTCCCCCTTTGTTGTATCTGAGGAGTTCTGAAGAGACAGAATTGTTCACAGCTTTTATCACATCTATATAAGAATCGACCTGGGTTTGTCTCTGGCCACACAACCTGATTGGCTCACGGCCTGCTTTGTCTCGAGACAACGTCGCGCCGAGCTCCGAATGATGTCATTTGCTCCACCACTCCACCCGAATGTTCAACTCTCCACCAAACTGTTGAATTTCTATTTTAACCGTCGAGATGGCAATCACCTCAGCTCTACGGCGGTCTGTGACATAAGGATTGAAACTGGAAGGGAATCCGTGAAGTTCAAATGCATGTTCACTCAGAAAGAAGCTGAACATAAGTCGTACATAATTGGGAACTATAAATTCAAGTGCTCTGCCAACAGAGCCACGAGGAACCAACCGGAGGTTGGTGACGAGCGGCGTGATTTTCTTTCAGATATCGGGCCTTGGCTCCCACAGTTCTCTCTGAATGATCCGTGGCGTAGCACGGGCACACTGCTAGTTGTTCTACATGCTTCAAACATATATAAAACAGGGGAAACACTTTTGGGGGGCCTGCCGGAGACTTGACCGATTTAGGCATGATTTATCAGCAACATGTAGCGTCGCTCTGCACTTTATTTCACTCCACCCTTGATGTCCAGTGGGCCTACAAATACCCAACAGACCCCTGGGATGCCGCCCAAGTGATTTGCGCCGAGGCAGTATCCATTCTCAGTCGCAGCCTCACACCGGCCACGCTCACCCAGCACACACGACACAGCTCCAGGGGATCAAGAAGTGGAAATTCACCTTCTCGGAAACCAGGCAGCAAATCATCGAGAAGCTTAACCTCTCATATGTCTCGGATGATTGGCAAGTAGCACCTGCTCATCTTCATCTTGCACGGCTACAACTCCATATTCCTGGCGGGCACGGGCTACGGGAAGAGCTTAATTTTTGAAGCGGTCGCTGCTCTGACAGGAAAGACAAAAGTTACCTCGGTTAATTTGGAGCAGAAATGGTAGAGATATTCAAGTTGTAACACATCCCCTTTTTCCCGTAGTTTGAGGCAAGCCTCTCTCCGAGACTGTCCGGCTTGCTGGACCGGAGACAGGCTTGCTCCGAACCTATGGCATCAAAACTCTGAAAATATACTCTGATGCAACTCTGATGAATGAATCCGATTAATTTGGGCCGAGCGCTAACTTTGTTTGTTGTTAATGATCTGAAGTAACGTGCGTACGTCACGTGTACCTCTGTCGTTGATCTAAAACTCATTGATCAGGGGAGGTTGTTGTCGTTTCGAAAGCTGTAAATTGAAAGCACCTTCATTTGACGACATGATCGCTGCAGAAGTATTGCTGCCAAGATGGTGCAATGCAGAAACATGACAAAATGCTCGCCTTTGCATATGTCCGACTGAAACTGGAGCCACATCATACTTTTGACATTCAACTTGTGAGCTTATGCAAGGTCAAACAAGGTCAGAAAAGGTCCCAAGCCCCACAAAAATGCGCAAAAGCTCACAAGCTCACACACTTATGTCTCAATTATCACAGGGTCACTCGTTCCACCCCGTGTGTCAGCACAGTGGCTCGTCAGGTTCTTGCAACGTGACTGAGGCAACTGGACGAGGGAAAAGCAGAGTTGAAAGGGACAAGCAAACAAGCAGCTGGAGTATAGACCAGAATAGTATAGAGAATAGAATAATACAGGGTTTATATACAAGTGCCAAGGGATTTATAGGGGATTAGGGGTTTGGTGTCTGTGGTAACAGAACACATAGGGTTAATGCACAATATTAATACTGATTGTTGTTCCTACAATCGGGATGCGGAGGGGTTGAGTCCGGAATAACGGAGTTGAACACCAGGATAACTGAAAAGACTTCCGGTTCATGACACCGTGTAGTGGTATAAATTCAGAATCAATTGTTCCAATCACCGTGACCAGGTACGATATGGTCATAAGAATTTGTAAGAAGCATCCTCCGATATTTCACAAGGTTTTCCCACTCAGTGCTGAATTTTTCGAGAGGTTTTTTCTTCTGATTTGACCTCGTTTGATCTTGTGAGCTTGTCGGCTAGCTTAAATAAGCTCACAAGGCCAAATGGCAAGCTCCCAGTTGATTGTCAAAAGGCTGATGCAACGGGCAAACGACTTTTCGCTAGAAAACTACCCTGGTTAGCCAATCCACTATCGCAAATTTATGCGACTTGATGATCTGTACGCCGAAATGCTGGCAGCAAAGATACTTCTTTGGTCCCAATAGCCTCGGTCAATTCATTCTCAAAACTGAACACATGGTACAGGAGCAGCAAGTGAAAATCCACGCGAAAAGGGCTAATTTTCGTTTGCTCAGCCACCTATTTGGATCATTGGGCGACTAAGCCGATTCAGACAGATGACCTCTGCTGCATCAAACACCGATTGACTCAGAGCCTGCGAGCTATGAGTACTGGCCCTTTGCAACTCTAACTCCTTTTGAAGAAGTGTTCGAAGCGTTTAGGAGATTGAGGACCATATCCACTACTTCTCCTATGTGGTATCACATATGACTGCGCAGACATCTACCATAGGTCTCGATTGGAATCACCATATACTACCTTCAGCGATCCATGACGACTTTGCCCATTACAGACACCAATGCCATCGCGGTTTTGCAGACTGCAATCCAACTCAAGACCCAGGTGTGTGGACTGCCGTGACCTGTGGCACACACTGATTACACGCAGGGCGGTCATCCTGGCTATGCAGCTCTCCTCTGACTGATGGGCGGTATGGACCCTGTGTGGGTAACGGTTCCCATCAGGATCGAGCCTGAGGGTCAGCGGACCATCTTCGAGTTTGTCCAATGGCTGGGTGGCATGGACGCGGACGATCCGGAAACCATGTCAACGATGGCCTATGGATCGGCTTGAGTTGTCCAAATAGTAATCCCACCCGGGGGTTTAACAACCCGTCTAGTAACCTGTGTGGTTGCCGAGTAGTAGTACAAGATGAACAGCTTCCTCGTTCGGTCCTGGGATGTAAGGCCACGAGTGTCGTGCAGGTGGGAATTGGTAGGAGCCAAAGACGGAGTGATATCCGCTGAGGAAGATGATGCGAGGTCGTAGGCAGCGCCGTATGTAGTGCCACAGGTGAGAATCCAGCGTCCCTCGTAATCCCGAGGGAGCAAGAGTCAAGCAAAAGTAAAGCCTGAGATTAGACGAGGTAGAATCTAAAGTACAGGAGCTTCTACCTTGGGCTTATATACTAATATAACTAGGAGTCCGATCGTATCCACCCTATGTGTTATGTTTCAATATACCCTATGTGAGGCGTAAAGGGATGCTGTTGAAACCAAAGAGGGGTTCAAGCGACAGGGATGCGATCGCGAGACATCGGAGTATCGCGATCGGGATTCGATGTTTAGCCAGAATATGTATAGGTGACCGGGATGTGATCGTGAGTTGTCGGGATGTCGTGGTCGTGTGTCGTCCATCTTTCGGGATTTGGTGTATTTGCGACCTGCTGTGACGCGGTCGCAGGATAACACGTTCCCGTGATCGCGGTCTGACCCGGTGTTCAAGATTTGAAAAGCCGGATCATGACAAACTACTACACTCTCGATCACCACCATGAAGGGCGGGGTGGAGGAAGGCCCATACACTCACCGTCATGCAAGCCACTCAGGAAATCAGCACTAAGCATCCAGTGAACTCTTCTATCCTGGGTATTCTGGATGGCACCTGCAGGCCCTGGTTCGGTAATATCCTCGTGTTTGGCAGCAACGAGACGTGCAGCGAGTTTCATGACCGGACAGATGTCCAGCATGATGCTGCAAACAATTGCGTAATGTTGTACGTGGGCTGTCTTCGAAAATGCCCTGCTGACTATCAACAGACTCATGTGAAACATCTTGAAGGACATGGCCGTTCACAAAGGTTATGAAGTTTACATACTGTATAATCACATTCAATTCGACCATCACGCGTCACTCCCCCCTTGGTCGATGGCGAATATTGGTATTTTGTCACGTGTTACCCACCCTCTAGTCAAACATATTTTGCATCATGCGGCCCTCGAAATTACCTAAAATCATGTCCGTGACGTGCAAAATCGAAAACTTTCGTTCCCATGGTCGAAAATTTGGTTTGCATCACGCGAAATTTCGGCTGTGGTCGAATGGTCGAATCGGTAATTTGAGTCACGTGTCACCCCCCTGGTCGGATTACTCGCGGCAATTCAATCTATCCCTCACCCCGATCCAATAGCTGAACTGCTCTATATTTTGGTTCAAACTCCACGCCGTGTCATGGACAATACACATGTAAGTAATACTCAAATTAAAACTGCGACTCTCAACTTTCAAGCCTGGCAAAATATGCCTGTATTCGCTCCTAAAATGTTAGGCTGCTGGGACATGTTCCCGGCATGCTAGATGGCTTTCAGTGCGAAAACAGCCCGGAACCAGAAAATACTTAATACATAATATTTTCACAAATTCCTCTCTATCACTAATTGTGCGTGAATTGGCTGAGTAGATCTATCTAGTTTTTATGTGAATCGGTCAAGAATTGACTGAGATATCGGGAATTCTTTGAAAATATCCCAAAACGTAAATTTTTGGTTCGCGCCTTCAGTACTGCAATTAGCTGTAAATAGGACCGCTGTGCGGTCAATTTAATTCAAGTGATCTATGCACGACATACGACAAGCGGTCCATGAGTGTTGGGGTGTTTGAGGGGGTTCAGTCGTCCCGGGCAACTCATCGGTTTCCGGAGGCCACGCGGGGCAGCGGGGAAAGCCAAGTCGGATAGCAGCGTCCGGGCACAACCGAACCTGTATACAAGGCCAACTCGAGGGCGATGAACGAGCCCAATTATATGATCCGTGACTGGTGATGCGCCATCATCCGCGGCCGCGGACGCATCACCAGTGGTTGGGCTTGTTTGGCAGCTGTCGGGCATGGCGGGACGGGTACGAGGTCCGAGGTCTGACAGGGTTCTATCAGTGTAATACGCAAGGGGCATCAACGGGAGATGAAGTGCTTCCCGGTGATGCCATCAACTCAGGATAATAAGGTATCCCCCATCCACCCTCGACAAACATCACGTGTTATCTCCTTATCCGGCGAAACAGAGAAAAATAATAATTATTGGAATCACTAGGGACATTAGAGCAAATCGCTTCGACCAGATTACGGGAATACATATAAGGCATCCATATAATTAAATCTGGGTCTCCTCGGCGCTCATGTGTTGAGGAGTTACGCCGTTAAGCAAGCCGTGTCAACTCCCATCAACTGCGATCAATTTGTGATCTGAACCAATGCTGCTGCCCAAATTGCTAACTCCTCAACACATGAGGACTGGGTAAAGCTGAATATTATTTCATAGGTTCTTTGCCTCTATTTCTGCAATCTGGTCGAAGCGATTTGCTCTAATGTCCCTAGTGATTCCAATTATTATTATTTTTCTCTGTTTCGCCGGATAAGGAGATAACACGTGACATTTGTCGAGGGTGGATGGGGGATACCTTAGCACTATGGACTCCCATGCGAGACGCGTCTCCCTGGTTTGCCTTCCGCCTTCGTCATCTGCCGGTTTTCAGATCTTTTCCAGCCATGAATCCACCTGGCTCTGGCAGCCCATCTGGGCCTCAGCCCACATGCGAGCCCTTTAACTCGAACCTTGCTTTGAGTTGTTTTGCCATGCTCATTGCTCAGAGGATGTAGAAATGGCTGATTTCACCGCCGAAGCGCGCCGTCCGACTCTAACCCGTCCGGTGTCATGGCTGGGACATGAATCTACCACACGTATTCCTGCACCGGGAACTTCACATCTACGGCACCAACTTCTCCCGCTTTGTAAGAGAAATGAGGTTTATGCAAACGTACAATTAAAATTGCACAAATGTAATACCTCGAGAATGAATATATTTGAGTTCAGGAACCCCTATATAATCAGTCAACCGATACGTGGGTAACTTGAATGATAGCTTCACCAAGTTAAAGACCGGATCTAATTCGTACTTCAAGTCTAGCAACCTGAAAGCAAGGAATAGATGAGAAGCTCTAAGTATACTGCAAGGTCTAGCAACGTTACAGTGGAAAGTAGGAAGTCAAGTGAGGCTTGGCGTCACTGAAAAGGAGCTGGCTGCTCGGAGATCACACGGATGTGCGGTTCAGATGGGTGTATTGGCAAAGTAAGATTGGATGTCTACAGAGAGGAAGACACTCCTCTTATATACTACTAACTACTGACTGAGTCATAATTAAATGACTCACTGTGACTCAGACTGACTCCAATGACACTGCAATGCACTGGAAATGCGGGAGTGAGTCACGAGGCAGTGTTCAACCGTGAGAATAATAATAATATGGTGCCGGTTCATGGTCGCACAGCCGGAATCGTCTGTGGCTATGCATCAAGAGTGCATGGAGTCTAACTAACAGGCATAGGTAATAAAAACTGCATATAAATAAATAAATCACTAAGATCCATCACACGCCCATTGACACCGACCTTCCTTTGCACTTATTTTATAGTCCCTCACAGCAGCAGCAGCACCCTCACCGACGATTCAACCCGGTACTTCGGCGACTGTAATCTCATCGATGCGTGGAGTTGGGGCGAGGGAGAGGCTATCTGCATCTTCCGAGCGTACTCGAATCTGCCCGAGGCGAAGTACAACTTCCCCGTCATTTGGGGAGAGCGCGGTGTTGATATGCTGCGACCATGGGGTCAAAACATATATCCAGGTGTCGCTAACGATGAGGATCGTTCCCTCGTTTAACAAAAACTGGCCCCTCCCCCTGCAGAGCCTGCAGCTGTATCGCAAGCTGTGTTGAATCCTACACCTACCGTGGATGGAGCGGACTCGGAGTCCGCTTCCGAGTCTGAACCAGAAGCCATGGAGGTTGACCCGGAGGAGAAGGAGCCTGAACCGATCACCTTCCAGGACCTCCTCAACGAGCCTGAGCCTCTCAAGCTGGCGCCAGCCCCCGGTATCCACCCAGATGACTATCTCCCCGACGAAAATGGCAAATTCATACACAAGGTGTCCATCTGCCGGCTTGTTTTGAATTTGAACAAGGCGATCGTCGCAAAATCCAAGGATCGCACGAGCCGTGCCGCCGGCCGGAAGGTTTGCTGCTTTAGGAAGCCGAACTCGAAGGCTATGAATGCAGGCAGTGCAGGGAATATGACTGGGCCTGCGTTTGTGATCGGGGATTTGTTCCTTACATTGGTTCAACATGCCAAGACAATCTCGCTTGTGGTCCTCCAATCGACGGCAATCTCTCACGATGGCTCCAAGGTGTGCGAGATTTCTGTGCCCACCATTAC
Source organism: Mycena rosella (assembly GCA_029378255.1). NCBI lineage: Eukaryota > Fungi > Basidiomycota > Agaricomycetes > Agaricales > Mycenaceae > Mycena > Mycena rosella. The sequence continues at coordinate 47,416 of JARKIE010000295.1, read as the reverse complement.
AGACCCCCAAGCAAACATTAAATTAACCGGCCAAATTCTCCACCTCGAGGCTGTGAAGACTACTCCGAACGACATCCGTAGTGAAGACCATCCCACCACTACATCATCATCCTTGGACGACTCATGGACATGGCTTTGGACCGGTACCTTCCTCACAGGGACATTGAAGATGAAGGGCACGCAGATATTGACCACGAAGCCCATCATTTTGACTGTCCCCGGAGTGTCGGTTGAGCTCATTAATCCCGTTGTCGTCGATGCTCACGTACGATTGTCTGAGGAATCTGCGAAGTCTACAAATTCCTCCGGGACTACGTGGGCACTTCACGATGCATCGTTGAGCATTTTGCTGGTCAAGCTCGGTCAACGTCTCGAGGATTCGGCAAACCTTCGTTTAGTTCCCAAGGTCAAAACATCCGGTGTCGGTTTTCCCTACAAATCACCTTCAGGTACCTCCGTTCATTTGGGAGTTGAATTAGACCTGATACAACGCCATTAGCTAATATTTCCCTTATATCCGATGTTGGAACGAGTCTCATTGCGGTTACAACAGCGATTGGCCGTTTTGTATTGCCCCGCCATCCCGAAAAACTGGCGCGCGCATAAAGACGGCCATATTATATGCAGCCAACGCAAGTCCGGAGAAGTGCAGAAGAAAAATAAGCGACTGGCTGCACCTGTTATTCCGGCAATGCCGTATCCCTATGTTCGTATCTCTTTATTTTTCTCTTTCTTGCACAGAAGTCGTGTTCAACTTTGTAGGTTGGAGAAGCTTTACCGTGTGGATTGTGTGGTCGTTCTGGATGCCCTGAATGCCAGGTTCTCATGAAGGCTAATGGCAGCGGAAGCGATATGCAAACTAAATGTCAGTATGCATTGGATTTCCGGTACAAAACTGCGGACGAAGGGAAGAGCAAGACGGCGTGTCGGAATGTGCTGATTCTATGCGGTCTTTTCCCGGGTCCGAAGCAAGACCAGTTCGTACCAACAGTATGGCGCTACAACATGCCGGAGCATCTTCGACTCCAGGATTCCGAGTACGCGTCTCCGCAGCAACCAGAGGGAATTGCCATACCGCTTTTTGTTTGAGAGCAGATGAAAATCACGCCCAAGGAGGAGCTTGCGATTGGGGTAAAAGATTTTTTAATCCCGCGGGCGTTTACACAGGTTGTGAGTGCACCAAAGAAAGGGCGCGGGGTAAAGCCGTAACTTAGAACTTATCGAGATTATGGGTCTTCAGGTTAATGTAACTGGAATTTGGATGGTAGCAGGGGTTCAGTATGATATCGCTGCAGTGTACAGCGCGATTCTTGCACGATTACTGCGCCGTTGTTTACAAAATGGTTTGCCCGAGATGACCGAGTACCGCCGGCCCGCCATCGGGAGTGATCCGGAGGGGCCTCCTCGTTTTGACAGCTGTCAAAACTTTGGTCTGAAACTTTGATCCCGCCTGCCTCTTGACTCTGCCGCGCAGAAGACGGCGCCGTCTTTAGGTCCCCCCTCTCCCCCTCCAATCCAATCTAATCTGATCTATTTTGCTGCAGGTGCCCGCGCCTTGGCAGCCTCGAGCACTTCCTGCACCAGGAGACAGGCGTCCCGCCCGCCAGCGCGCTCGCGTACCTCCCCGACGGCCGCCGCCTCACGAACGGGTCCTCCGCCTTTGCTGCCCGCTGACAAGCTGTTGGCAGAGCACTGCGCGCACGACGCAGCGCTGTGGCGCGAGGTGCGGATTTGAAGGTGCGGTGCCGTCTTCATCAAAGCTTCCCCGCGACAACGGCAGGGAGACCTATAACTGGTCTCATTGTGCGTCCTTCATCGCTCCCCCTTACACGTTACTTACTCTCATACAGATACAGACGCGCATCCGACGCACCCCACCGCATGCCATGCGCGGGCCTGCCTGCGCGGGCGGCTCGCGGTGGGCGTTTGCAGCTGCCCTCGGACCCAGATCCCGACCTGCGCTCGGAGCGCCGAGCTCGTGGCCCGTCCGCGGTGCTGCAGTGCGGGAGAAGGTGCGCGGCCTTCTCCTGGCTCTCGCGCCGCTCGTCCGTGACGCTGCAAAGACGCAGCCCGAGTGCGAGACAAGACCTGCACTCCCCGCACTTCCGAGGTGTCGAGCCCGCCCGCGTTCGCCCATACCTCGCAGCCCGAGCACAGGAGTTGCAGCCGCCCACGGACCCGACCTGCGCGATCGATCGCGCTTCATAGGCGCGTGCCCACTCTTATCCCGCTCCTCAGGACTCACCTACAGAGGACCCGCACGAACGACCCGCCGCACGCCGCGCGCGCCTTGGCTGGTGTGTGCTCGGAGTCGCACGCATCCCGCGTGGCGGCGGCTCGTTATTCGGCTCGGGTGCGCGTGCCCGTCGCGCCGCGCGCTGCCTCGCGTCGCTGCCCAGCTGCAACGCGAACAGACTCCGGACGCGCGCACAGCTTTCGGGACGCACCCTGGCATCGAGACCGACTCGCGTTGCCGGCGGGCAGCGTGAATGCGGGCGCGCGGGAGCAACTCTATCTAGCCTGACGCGCTCCAGAGTCGGACGCCGGCCGCCGGCGTGCGCACTTCGCGTCAGCTTGAGTCCTAGCTGTACCGTAAGTCCGTACGTACTCACGTACGCACGCAATACAAACGCTTTTGCCGTCCGCACGCACGCGCCCGCCCGCGGGTTCGGAAAGAGTTAGAGGGACTTATACCAGGTCCTTCGGGCGGCGCAGATTTAAATTGTCTGCGTTTGTGGGTGGTTGCCGGGACAGCGAATGCGCGGGCAGCAGCCAGCGCGGTGAGCATTGTGAGCAGGGTTCTGAAATTCAAGTGTTAGCAGGGCGCATTCGAAGCACGATGGAGACGTCTCGGAAACGGAGCGAGTCCAATTTGACCGCGTCAAGCTGCTGCGTCAAGACTCGCGCGAGCTGCGAACACGACCTGCTCGAAAGGACACCGAGATTGCGCTGGATCACCACTCTGCTTCCAGCATTCGTGCGCCTACTTCAAATTTCAAGCGCGGGCCCGGTTTATAACACGGTACTTTCTTGTTTGTTTGCCAGGTGTTGTCAATTTCGTGAAAGTTCACTAATGCCATCGCTCCAACAATCGAGGTTCATGAAACTGATCAACTATTCACGGTGCTATATCAAGTATCATTTGACCAATAACTTCGCTTCATGTCTCTCGTAGACATTCTGGATTTCCTGCGCCCCGAAGAGCTTCGGGAGCACCGCCTCCAGCCCCGCAAGAGTTTTCTGCGGCGACCTCACGCGTCGCTGCCGGAGACAAGCCGATCGTCCTTGATCCACCGCAGAATATGGTGCATCTCCCGCGAATTCAACCCAATCTGGAAGTCACCCCGAAAACTGATCGAAATTCCAGGGCGGCAGTTCGGGTTCTCGGTGATAGATTATCTCGCTTCCCCCTTATCTGGTGAAGGCGCCTGCTTCGCATCCCGTCAAAACCATGCCTGGATCCATCCACTCCAATATACCAGGCCTCCACGACAGCGAATAAGCAAAATTCAAACACTCTTGCGATACAGTATCTCCTGCTGCCTGCTGCCGTGATTATGCCGTCGTGATCTAAACGGTTTAATTATTTTGGTCATACTCCCAGGACGGTGCCTGAAATAAACTTCCCGTGCCAGTCCGCATGTCATGGACACTGCCACGCAGTGGCGTACGCCGTCCATGCGCCTCACACCTTGTCACCACACCACGATGAAGCCACTCCTACGATTCACCAAGGCCCGCCGGGCTACCAATCTAGCTACTCCTGCCGTCCCATCGGAATCCCAAGTCTCACTACACCCGGAACCTCGCGGGCAGATCACGGGGTTCATGGAACGACTTCGCAGCGGGAAAAAGAGGTCGAGCGCCCGCCATCCGGGACTCCTTCTCCTCCGCACACACCCACGCCGGAATCTCAGCCAGGAATTACCGACATAAGGACCGATCCTTCCGGGCAGCTGGACTCTCAGCCACCGGCGGACGATGTGCCGGTCGCAGACAGAGAAGCTTCCAATAGAACAGAGTTTGTGGTCAATATCATTGTGGATAATCTGGCACAGGCAGCCGAAATCTGCGAGAAGATAGCCAATGTCGTTGACAAGGCCCCTCTTATTGCTCCCCTCGCTGCGTTGGTATCCACGATCTTGAAAACATGCAAGGTATAGCAATAAATCACCGGCTGAGCTCTACCTTTTAATCATCTTCTTGCAGGAAATCAAAGATACATATGAACACTGCAACAAACTTGTAATCCGGATTGAACGGATAGCTGCCGATGTAAATGGTACCATTGTCCTGATGGACACGACTCAGTATACCGATGACTCCACCGGGCGTCTAGAGGCGGACATCAAGGAATATGCTGGGTTAGTTGTTTTTCCCCCGGGAATGTCGGTGCAGAGGCCTACTAATCAACGAATCCAGACTGCTCAAAAAGGCATCGGGACTCCTCTCGAACTTTGATGCCCAGGGAAAACCACTGTGAACCACAAGGACTGGGAAAGCAAGTTGGCGGCTCTTGATCGAGAACTCGACTCGTTTGCAGGTCAATTCAATGTGAGGGTGTTATATGCAGGATGTGCGGTCTGACTCAACTCGCTCTTAGACCAAGCGTGGGACCGATATTCAAATTGGGCAGTCGGCAATGCGTAAGAAGATTGACGAGGTCCAAGTCTTAGCGTAAGCCGAAATATGGTGTTCAATGTTTCTGCAGCTGAAATTAGTTTAGTCTCTCGAACAAACTCCACAAATGGCTTCAATCCCCGCCCGATATGGGGCTAAAGCACCACGCAACACAACAGCTGCATCACGAAGGCACTGGGACCTGGTTCCTGGATGGCCCCCAGTTCACTGAATGGAGAAAAACTCCGGGATCACTATGGATTGAAGGAAAATGTGAGTTATAAAATCGTTCGCAGGGACCTGTCTAATTGCTATGGTGCACATGACCTAGTCACCACCAAAAGCAAACAGCTTACAAATCAGCACAGCCACCGCTCAATCTCGAAGGACATCAATTTTTAATTTGTGCGAGGGCGGGTGGGAAGCGAGTTGGGGCCGAGTTAAAGTAATTTTTTATATCTACTACATTCTACATGTCTGCTCGAGTTCAAAAATGATATGTGGCGGCTGTGCAACGCGCCCGGGCAGGCCGCCAAGCATTAATATTACGAGCAATATCCCCATACCCCGAACCCCGTTTCGACGTCCTTCACGAAGGAGAAGAGAATGAAGACGATGGTGTGACCACCTGGCAGGGTGGTGTATCCCACTGCTTCAACCGCCAGATACTCGAACAGCAACCGGACTTTAAAGCTCCATGATCACTTGTTCAGGAAACCATTGAGAACGCCGGACATCTCTGTATCTTCCTCCCAAAATATCACTGCGAGCTCAACCTGATCGAATTTTTTTGGGGTGCCGTGAAGCGACGACTACGCGAACATTGCGACTACAGCTTCGATGGTCTCAAAAAAAAATTCCCCAATGCTCTCGCTTCCGTCTCATTGACACGATATGGAAATGGGAACATCACATGTGGAGGTGGATTATGGCTTACAAGGATGGGATGAATTGCAAGGATGCACAGGCATGGGTACGGAAGTTCAGCTCACGTGAGTACAAGTCTTAATCGCACCGGCGAGTATCCGAGGCGCAGGACCGGTGGTTCGACGCGGCATAGGGGGTGAGATCAACACGTGATTGTCCGATTGATGCGGGACTTCCCGATATGGTAGTGCTTACATAAGGCGCTCAATCTCTTGGAAGCGAAAAAATAATGGCTCAGTATTTCGAGTATTCCTCTAGCCATATTGTTCATAGTACTAATACAACTACTTCTGCTAGAGGGATAAAGAAAAATTGAAGTCAGACTCGAGCTCATCACCGTGTCCAAATTTGGTGGTGACTAGGCCATGTGCACCATAGTAGCTGGTGCCGGAAAGAGTGTGCTCAGGTGATCTCTTTCCTCCGTGTTCAACGAAATTAGAGCTGAGAAGGGTCGTATGCAGCTCTACAGTGATTGAGAAGCTCCTCGCATCGTCAAATCCGAATTCAGCCAAGACTTACGCTGTTGGATATTTTTACTTCGATTTCAGGAAGGACGAGACACAGCTCGTGGAAACCATGCTCCGCTCCATCATTTTGCAACTTTCCAAACAATCCCCCAGCCTTATATGACTCTTGATCAGCAGTACGAAAATCGGAAAGGAGTCACCCCGATCTATGATAATCTTCGGGATGTCCTCGACAAGTTGCTGTCGGAGCTCGGTCCGACTTATATCGTTCTCGATGCGCTGGACGAGTGCAAAGAAACCGATCGTCTCATCCACTTCCTTTCGACACTTCAGAATCGAACCACAAGCCCGTTGCACCTCTTGTTCACCAGTCAGTCCCGTACCGATTTCACGGCGGCCTTCAAGGGCCTACCACACATCTTGCTTGAACCCGCCACCACACGAGAAGACATTATCCGCTTCGTTGACAGCGAGCTTCGGTCAACCAAATTGAAACATTGGAAGCATCATATCTCGAAAATTACCGCGACGGTGGTGGAGAAGAGCAACGGGATGTCAGTTATTCAGCTATGAGTCTAGCTTTAATCCTTACTCATTGAGCTTTCCAGGTTTCGTCTAGCTGCTTGTCTCCTGATCGAGCTGTCTCGCCGGAAATTCGACCAGAGCCCGGATACAATCCTGGCCAAACTGCCGGGTGACCTGTTTGCAATATATGGCCGCTTCCTCGAAAGATTTGAGGTGGATGATTTCCACCACATAGGAAGGGTTCTACGTTGGATCCTCTTTTCCGCCAGACCAGTTACCCTTCTCGAGCTCGAGGACGTTCCTGCATTCGACTTCCACCCACACGAGCATGTGTTTGACCGTACCAAACGAGGGGATTATGCGAACATGGCTTGTGAATTATTAGAAGGGCTGGTCACCTTGGACAGGGTTCCCTTCACGGAATCATTTGAAGAACTGAGCACTGTGGACTCGATGGAATCATCCGAAGAACTGAGCACTTTGGACTCGACGGAATCAGGTGAAGGCCTGAGCACCGTGGACCGGCCTGACAGTGAAACCCCGCCCTTGATGGATAACGAAACCAAAGGTCCCTCGCTAGTGGTCACCCTCGCTCATGCATCTGTTGCAGATTATCTCGTCCCCTGCATTCACGAAGCAGTACAAGTGCGACCTCAGCACTGGCCCTTCACACACATTTATTGCACAGACTTGCATAGGGTATCTCCTCCACTTTGCCGACAATCCTCTCCACGAAACGACGTTCCCGGACTAGTGATGGCAAGGTTCGGTTCAGAAATCGGTTCGAACCTGAACCGAACTGAACTGAACCCCAGGTTCAGGTTCAAGGTTCGGGCTATCGTGATATTTCCTGAACGCGTTCGAACCTGAACCGGAATTGAACCGCAAAGGCCCTATTTCAACCGAGTTGCATCTTATTTTCCGGAGTTTCACGCATAATTTTACTGATTATACTCTCTATCATGCCTAATTCTCCCTCACAAATAACTCTAAAGGTTTTTCACCATGGTGTTATCCTCGTCGGCGTCGCAGGACTCAGCCGATATGGTGTCACATGATCTGTTGAGTACGGAGTTATTCAGATTGCTCCTCTGTAGGCGCTGCATGTGTCTGGAATTGTCCTGGGATGTAAGTTCTAATATAATGGACCATTGACAACATTGTTTGTAGCTCCAAACAGGTCATGGGGGGCCTGGGAAATTTCTTCAGGTTCGACAGGTTCGAACGCGTTCGAACGCTGAACCGAACCTGAACGCAAATTCAGGTTCAAGGTTCGGGAAAAGGAGCCTGAACCTGAACCGAACCGAACTTTGCCAACACTATCCCGGACTACCCACTTTCATTGTACGCGGCAGAGTACTGGAGCCACCATCTACGTCTCTGCCACGACCGGGAGATACTTTTTAGCCCCACAATGCGCCTACTGGAGAGCGGAAGCACCCAGTTTGTCGCGTTGAATCACCTGTACAACATTGATGACTCGGGGATAACCGGGAACCCAGATTGGCACCGCCAAGGCCCTTCACCTGTCCAAGTGTGTTCCATGATTGGATACACAGAAGGAGTTCGGTTTCTTCTCGACAAGGGTGCAGCCGTCGACACAGACAACGAAAAAGATTACCCCACCCTATTGCAGATCGCGTCGGAGGAAGGCTACAAAGAGATCGTCTGCCTCCTGCTTGAAAAGGGCGCCGACGTCGAGAGAGCCGAGGGATTTAGTGGTAAAACCGCGTTGCAATATGCATCTGGTGGGGCCACACGGAGATCGTCCGCCTCCTGCTTGAGAAAGGCGCTGATGTCAAGAACACCGGGAGATCGAGAACCACCGCGTTGCAGCTCGCATCCTACGGGGCCACACGGAGATCGTCCGCCTCCTGCTTGAAAAGGGTGCTGACATCGAGAACACCGAGGAATCGGGGTCCACCGCGCTGCAACGGGCATCCTGGAGGGGCCACACGGAGATCGTCCGCCTCCTGCTTGAAAAGGGCGCCGACGTCGAGAACACCAGGGAGATGGATGCCACCGCGTTGCAGTTCGCATCCCGGGAGGGTTACACAGAGATTGTTTCCTCCTGCTTGAAAAGGGCGCCGACGTCGAGAGAGCCGAGGGATTCGGAGGCACTGCGTTGCAACAAGCATCCTGGAGGGGCCACACGGAGATCGTCCGCCTCCTGCTTGAAAAGGGCGCCGACTTCGAGAGAGCCAATGGATATGATGGCACCGCGTTGCAAGAGGCATTCGACGAAGGCCATACAGCGATTGTCCGCCTCCTGCTTGAAAAGGGCGCCGACGTCGAGAGAGCTGAGGGATCGAATGCCACCGCATTGCAGCTCGCATCCTGGAGGGGCCACACAGAGATTGTCGACCTCCTACTTGAAAAGGGCGCAGACGTCAACGCACGTGCGGGGCGTTATGGCAGCGCATTGGATTGGGGTTGGGCCTAGATCAATTGAGAGTTGGCGACTTTTCGCCCTGGTCACGTGCACCAAATAAGGCAATTCGCGTGGCATGTTTGTCTTTTCGCTCAGAACGGTATTTCGGCAGGCCAGAGTGACACGGCATTGTGACTCGCGAGAGCTTTGCAGTCTAAGTCGCCGCGAGCCTTCCACGAGCCATTGAGTTATACTTAATATGGTTGACCGAGGGCTTCGGAATAAAAACAAGTAATTCAAATACACTTCATATGGGATAAAGTACGCAATAATAATAATACAATTAAGGGAGTATGCATGACGCCGTGACGGTGGCAAAGATGCTTAACGCGTCGCGCAGCCAAACCGACGTGGCGCGTGCGGCAATCTGTCTGCCCACTGCCCACACCTAGCTCCTGATATCCACATGCACTCCATTACGTCTCACGGTGTCTACGTGCTCGATGGTTCGAGATGGTATGTCCGTGGCAACCACGGCGGCGGCAACCGTGGTGCATATATCGGGAAATGTCAAGCGAGCGAAACGGCGTGGAAGGAGGCTGGGAGGAGGGCGACAGAGCGATGAGAGATGCGGGGGGCAGAGATGAGTGAGAGGTGGAGGCAAGAGGGAGCATGTAACACTTGTCACAATGGTATTCCGTTTATGGTCTTGGAGCAAACATACCACGCGAATTGCCTTATTTGGCGCACGTGACCAGGGCGAAAAGTCAAAGACTATCAATTGAGCCGCGTGACGGTTTGTCCATGTTTTTTCTCAAGTAATTCTTAATCGGGACGGTGCACACTGCTCATCGAGGTCCGACTAGCTCAGTGGAAAATCCAGCTATCAAAATTCTGTCATAACATAACACAGTTTTGAAAATTCCAAGAAGATCTGTCTCCTAGATTTTTTGATCCATTTCATCGTCATCTCGAAATCATGAAAATGCCAGCCACTCAATTTGGCCCACAGAATGATGGTTCTGTTGAGATCTCGGCATAGAACCAAAATCTAGGAATTCTATCATAAGATAACACAGATAATATCCATTGGTTTTGAAATGTTTCTTCAGATATTTTTTATCTCAACAATGTGGCCCGAAACCGTGGAAATCGCGGCTCCTCGCCAAATGTGCACATGTTTACAGTATTTTCCAAGTATCTCGCTTGTTACTTGGAAAATAGGAATTCCAGCATAAGAAAACACAGAGGAGGAAATTGTCTACATAGTTGCCTCCTCAGATTGGCGAAAAACCACGAGGGGACCGAGCAATTAGAGAAACGTGCTGTGTACCGCTGAGTTTGATGCTGCATCGAGCAATTGATGGGATCAAGAATCACGCGGCTTCATCGGACTAGGCCCAACCCCAATTGGATGCTGCGCTCGAGGAGGACCATCTTGACGTCATCCGTCTTCTGCGTGAACACGGTGCCAAACAGGGAAACGAGTTGTAGGGACGGCCGGTGTTTTCTTGTACAGTAGCTAGCAGCCAAGCAACAAAGTAGCCAGAATTTATGTAAGCATGCAGGCGCTGGATCGTCCCGGAGCAGGTACTGAGACCATCGCGGCTCGCCGCGGAAAAGCAGGCGAAGGAAGGATAGAGGATTCATTGGATAGGGACGGAGGGGCCCATTCGTGCATGCTCAGGGGGGACGGTGATGCGAAGCGCGCCCACCACCATCGGCATTGGTGTTGTATTGGTGCAAGCACACCGCCAGATACGACTGCGGCTCCGCTGCCTAAGGAAGATGCACTGTGATTATCTTCAACCATTCAATCATTGGAAGCCGCGTGCGCACTCTCCATGGAGGCGGCGATGCGGAGCGCGAGTCGAGCACGGACGATGCACGGGAACAGTGGCGCTGCCGCCCGCGGAGAAACGACGACACGGGTGCGGGCCCGAGACCTGTGGTATACATGTTATTCCCCCGCACGCACGCTGCCCGGGAGGAAGCGTGCACGCGAACAGCCACCAGACGGAAGACGTTGTGGTCGTCGCATCGTTCATTCGAGTCGGCAGGGAGGCACACGGCTAGCCGCGGCGTGAAGGCAGGGTGCGCATGCGCATGCGGCGAGGGATCATCCCATCCCGTGAACGCGAGCGGCAATGCGGGCGCGTGCGCGATTGGGTTGCGTGTGGGTTGCACGTGTGTAGGCGGGGGGTACTGCCAGTGCCAGTGTGCGTGCGGGTGGGGCACTTGAAAGACTGTTGCGTGCGAAGCAAGCTAAGTATAATATTCTCGGGTCGGCTCGTTTAAGGAGTCGTTGGCGGAACGGTTGACGCTCCGAGTTGCCTATTAGGATACTAGTAGTTCGAGGGGGTCTTGCATGGTTAAACTTTACGTGTGTTCGGTGATTTTGGCAGGAGATGATCGGCGTGCGCAGACTGGATTGATCTTGGGGGCGGGTGGTCCGATTTTCTTCAGAGTTGAGAGTGGAGTCTACAGAGTGGAGGTGTTGGAACATGGCACATTTGGTGGAAAGCGGAAAGTCTTCGTCTGATGTTGATCTTCGTTGACTTCTTCCGGCGGACTGCAGTCCAACGGCTTCGAATGGATGTCCGAGTCGGCGCGGTTGTGTGCCGGTGCGTATTAATATATCCCGTCGACTCCGCACAGCTTTGCAGGTTCGGATAGTTCAAGTCAGCGGCGGGATTAATATTCCAGATGACTGTACGGCGAGTCGGGGTCGGCGCCTGTCGGCCCGTTTCAGTCCGAATCGGGGCGGTATCATCAGCGAGCTGTGATTCGTACAAGATTCGTAGTGTCTTGAGTTGGGATTGGGTGGGTGGTAAGGTACTGGCCCGGACCATTAATATTGGGGCATGGAACCGGAATAAAGAGCTTGAAAGTTGAGATTGGCTCCGAGTCGAGAAGCAGTTAGCGCTCAGGTGCCATCAGTATTTGTCCGTATTGATGACGTCTGCGCCTCGCGACGTCCGCCTCTGAGTCCTGAATCCGCCACTCTCAATTCAATTCATGCTGCAACTCTGCCGCGCAGAAGACGGCGCCGTCTTCCAGGTCCCCTCTCCCCTCCAATGCAATCTTCCAGGTCTCAATGCACCCCCCCCTCCAATGCAATGCAATCTAATCTAATCTCCCGTAGGTGCCCGCCACAATACATTACGCGACATCGAGCGCCTCGGCAGCCTTGAGCACTTCCTGCACCAGGAGACGGGCGTCCCGCCCACCAGCGCGCTCGTGTACCTCCCCGACGGCCACCGCCTCACACAAGGGTCCCTCCGCGAGCTCGCTGCGGCCAGCACGCTGTTCGTGTTCGATAAAGGGTATCTCAAGCGCGCGGTCGACGACGGCGCGGCCGAGCTGCGCGTCGATGTGGTCGCGCTGCTGCGGTCGCCCGTCTAGGGCTACGCAGCGGACGCGTACTTGCACGCCGCGCAAGCGCACGCAGAGGCCGCCTCCAGCGTGCTCGCGGCCGTGCACGTCGCGGGGACGGCTCGACCTGCCGGGCCTGCCCCCACCGCGCGACAGGCGAGTGCAACGATGCAGAGGTGTACGGTGCGTCGCCAAATTCTGCCCAGTTGCTTGTACTGACTTCGTTTCAATCCAACTCGCGTGTTAGGCGCTGTCGACGTGCCCAGCCCACGCCTTACATGTCCGCACTCGCGTGCGACGAGGCAGATGCGCTAGATGGTCTGCGGTGCGTCGCCTGCTTCTGCTCATTTGCTTCTACTGACCTCAATGCGACTGTGCCGCTCGCGGTGTGCTGTCCACCTGACTCGCGCGTTGCGCCATACTCAAGCGCGGCAAACCCACGCCCCGCGCGGTACGTGCTTATCCACCTCGCGTGTCGGCACTCTCATCCACTCATCAAGCCAGGAGAGGGTGCGCGCCGTTACGAGGCAACGCGATGCAACACCCACCGCATGCCGCGCGCGCAGGGAGGCCCGCGAATTCGCGGCGCGTCTTGCGCGCGCGGCTCGCGGTGTGCAGCTGCCCTCGTACCCCGGCCTGCGCATAAGCCCGTTCTCGATGCGCCGAGCTCGCTGTCCGCCCGCGGCGCTACCAAGACGCGCCTCGCGTTCGCGCGTACCTCGCAGCCCGAGTGCGGGGAAAGCGCGGCGCACCTTCTCCTTCCCTCGCACTACGACCTGCGCATGCCCGTGCTCTCGAGCCGCCGAGCCCACCGGCGCTGCAACGCCATGCGTCGCGTCTGTGCATATCTCGCAGCCCGAGTGCGCCGGCGCCGGCACGGAGTCCGGCCGAGATATCGCGCTCGCGTTTGCGCCCCTGTACGGCGAATAAGCACATCGTTTGCCTCCACCGCGAGCCCACGTCCCATTCGGAAACGAAATCCATGCGAGCTGATTTGAGATCTGCGAGTCCATCGGTCAACCGAAGTCTTGTCTCGCATTCAAGGAGAGCTTACTTTGCAGAGGTGGTCCAGGCTGAGTTGAATGAAACGGAGCACGAGTCGGCCTCGAGGCTTACGATCAATTTAGTTATGTATCCGCGCGTTAGAAGTCCACGCTGACGCTGGAACATGCAAGGTAAGTAAGTGGAATGAAACGCGAGCCGGGATGAGACTAGCTTACCGTGCACGGGAAATTCAGGTCAAGAGACTTGCGCGAGGACTGCAACAGGTCGAGTTTGGGGTCTGGAGCGATGAATAAGCCCGATGGATTTCAAGCCACTACGTCGAATCTAAATTCCGCGGGCATTGTGAATGTGGACAAATTTCAATCAAAGTATGCGGGCGGTTGTGAGTCCAGTCGCGGAATCTGTAGCCCCGCAGAAGGCTTACTTACTTTTTTTTTTCTTTTTTTTCTTTTTGGTGGTACGGTGTCAACCGTAGTACAAATAAAAATGGGTTAAATTGCTAGGTCGCGTACGCGTGGAGGGGTTATGGCCTCCAGTAAAAGATAAGGGTCCACCCCCAAGGAAATGCAATTACGCACACGGCATAAAGCCGCAGTGTGGGACTCAGTATGCGCTGGAATTATGGTTTTACCCGTTGTCACGGGAGTTTCGGGGCACAATACCCACTAAAACCTTGGGTTCTTACTGCCAGTTGGGAATGTGATATCACAGCTGCAAACTCCAGAGTTGTGTCAGTTGAAGTAACCCAGAACCGTGCTCGTGCGCGTTCGAAACTAATTGCTGGTGAGGAAATCTGGGACAAGGGATGGGCGGTGCGACTGACTTGTCCCAACCCGCGGTTGCAACCTAGATTGCGAGCGTAGTTGTTTAGTTCACGAGTGGATCAAGGCTTCGTTCGAAGCCAGAAGATCGAGAACTGCAAATTGAGGATTGGTTCGGAGTCCAAGGTAACGAAATAAAGGGTGCTACGAACCTTGCGAGGGCACTTTGCGAATGCCTGACCTCACGCGCAACGAAGGCTTCGTTGGAAGCTAGAGTATCGGAAGCTGCGAGGATGGATCAGGAACCCAAGGAACGAAGGGAGGTATAATGTAACGCACCGTGGATACGTCGCGGACGAAATGCCCATATGTCAACTGGGTGGGATTCAAATAAAACTGAAACAAGTATTAGAACAGTTTCACTACTTGAATTTAAGATTACTTACCTCGAGCTGGGTGAATCGAAATCCAGAGGGCATGGTTCAGAACTACGCCGGGTGATGCTTGTTGGAACAAGTCCAGTCAGAGTAATGAAAGATCACTGACCTCCGTGTTGAAAGAATGATCCCGCCGCCAACCGTTGAGGTTCAAACGATTTGAGGTAAAACTGCGGGCAAGGTCGAGGATTAGACGAGTAAAATACGTGGAATCAACGATTACTTACCACGAATTCGGTGTACTGAAACCACAAATGGCAGGAGTTCAAGTAAAGGCGGGCATTAGAACGAGTCGGGGATATTAATCAGGTGTTGCTTACCTGGACTTGGCCAGAGTGAACGAAAGGTCGATGGGCCAGGTGCAGCGGCAGGACTTCATCCGAATTAGACCATTAGAACCCAGTCAAGCGAGATCAATGGAAAATTAACATGAAATGGGAGGGGGCTACGAAACCATTGAATGAACTATAATGGTGAGAGAGTCAGTCAGGCTGGACTGGATGATCCTCAACATAAATTTGGGACGAAACAACAAAGCTGCAGTTGAATCAACATAAGAACACATCCAGTCAGAGATTACTTACCGCGGAGTATGGAGGCACCATGCACGAGTGTTAATGATCCTTGGTAAACCAATCAGCGGAACCCGCTGTAAACTACGAGCAGATAGCGGCGTACCTGTAAGCACACCATATGGCGATCAGTCCCTGACAGGGCGCCGAGGCGGAGTTTGGGGTGGTAATCCAGCTAAGACCTTAAGTAAGATGTGAGTATAAAGCTCAGCCCATTGGTTCAATTGTGACTTATCATTCAAACAAACTTAATATAGATTGCGGGTGAATTGAAAAGTCAGTCGGCAGCAGACTCGAGTGAAAATCCGGGTCAGTATTGGTGGGAAAATTGGTCGGTCGAACTCAAGTAGAACCCCGATGATGTTCGGGCACGGGAGGTAAATTGCCGCAACAGTCAAACAAGATTAAGGTCAAAGGACGAGTATAAAAGCTTACCGAATCAGTTTAATCGTAACTTACTCAAACGAAGTGAATGCGGTGAATTGAAAAGGCGAAAGCAGCGGTGTTAAGTTTCCCTCTTTGCCATACAATTCCCTTTATTGACCATCTCCGACAGCTCTGGGACGTTACCAGTGATCAAGCCGTGGTTGACCTGATACGCGAAGTCAACGACGCCCAAGTCGCGAAGGACCCAAACTCGGCCTAAATCCGGGTTAGTATGGGAGGGAAAATGCGGGAGGACACGGGCCAAGTCATCCGCACAGAGGACGACGGAGGAGACCATGGATCAAAATTACCAGAATATGAAGTTTCGGCGTGGGGTGAAAATAACAAGGGCATGAACAACCGCATTAGTTCCAACTCGGAAGCCGTCGCAGGAGCAGATGCAGTTTGATTCAAGCAAAGTGCCATATGAAGTCGGCGCGCTAGCTCGCGCTAGACTTGGGTGTCGGAAAAAATCAAGTTAGTACAGGAAGAAAGGCCGGGGGACACAGGATCAATTCACGCCTATGGAGGTCGTAGGCCGGCATAACAAGAGTCCAGGGCGCCTGGAAGGACATAGGCTCGGAGCAAGCCTGTCTCCGCACCGGCAAGCCGGTGATTCTCGGAGAGAGGCACTGCGGTGGCCGATGCATTTTTTTTGGAACCCAAAGTGCGGGCCCAAACATGTCAGCCGTTTCCTTCCGTTTTTGATGCGAAACTCGATGTTTTCTCCTGATTTTCTCCTTCTCAACATCGACTGAAAAGTGTTTCTTCTTCATCGCAACACATGAATGAAAACTGACCATATTTAGGCTCATTTTGCGACCCATAAAAACATCATTTTTGACCATCGAAACAGAGGTTGAACAAAGGAATCCTTTGTTCAATCGCTGTTTGCAGAGCTCAAAATGATTTCTGTAGTGAATAGAAAAATCTGTACAAAAAGAGACTGTTTTTGAACGGCCTTTCCCACAGAAAGAGTGTAAATATTCGGTCCGCATTGGTCGGACAAACGAGTCCGGCAAAGATCCGGTCTTTTCAGTTCCGCGCTGGAATCGAAGCGAAACACCCGTGCAGAGAAACCTTGCCGCTTTTGGTAATCGGTGGAAATCCCCTCACAACATTATTGAAAACCCCATGGGAATTTTTCGCGGGATCAAGCCGCGAGCGGAGTTTGAAGCCAGCTTGTCGGTCACCAGTTGAAAATTTGTTCTGAATTTAGTACTGTATTACGCCAATGAGATAATTAAAAAATGCTTTACCTATCTGTACACAGCGACCCTCCACCTGTGCCTGTGCTTTGTTTCCATGTGAAGATGGCTCGGCAGGGCTCGGCCAGGTTTGATTGGGCCCAGAGCTGAGCTGCATTACCAGTATTTCTACAATAAACATGATGTAGTTAGTATTTTACATCTGTCCTGCCCAATCCTTGGAGTCATGGTCCAGGGGTGCAGCACCTGAGACAACACTGATTGATTTTGATATGAGTGGAAAGGATTTTCAAAGACCGTAATATTCCAGTAATGCTACCTACCTACCTACCAGAGCTCGTTTAACAAACTTTGAGTGTGTTGGGATGAACAAATATATCGTTCGAAGGCCATTAAATTGACAGATGATCGTAAATGCATGCATTGATGATGCAGCACCGGCGAGAAGAGTCGGCATATTGTTCGGCATCACTCGGCATCCCGCCGGTTGATCTTAGGGTTCTTGGAAACCCGGCTTCTCAACAAGGATTTGGGAAGCCGGGTTTCTCAATAGAATTATCCAGATTTTTAGACAAAATATAACGGTTTCCAGGGCATTTTCTTTCCAGGTCCCTCGGGCAGGCAATTGATGTAGTGATAAATCATCATCACCATCTTGGAAGTTGGAGCTCGGGGCCTCGGGCTTTGTTCGGATCTTTATTTCAAACTCCGAGGCACTTCCTACTCGCCTGTACTCGTTACTAGCTGCACCGTGAAGTTGCCGACAGGATATACAAGAATCAAATGGGGTTCCCACTCATGCAGGGTGTCTGCTGGAGGAGGCCAAGTGGGCCGAAAGCAGGGGGCAGGCTCCAGGGGAGGCAGGTGATGGGGACATGGACATTAGGTGCCCCGCGCACAGGTGATGTAGCACGGAAAGACTGTGGGTGGGTTCATTGGGGTCGGTGACTCCACGTTGTAGGTTGGGAGGAGGAGATGCATGTGCCGGTCCCGGCAATCACTTCATTAGCTAGGGTTAGCACAGCCACCTCAATTTATATTTTGTACAGAGAGGAAAAAGTCGCCAGGAGAAGCAAAAAGTTTTTGCGGGGTTTGAAAAAAAAAACATCGGGTCTGAAAAAAAAAACACCGGATTCGGAAAAGAAACATTGGATTGGGTTTGGAAAAAAAACATCGGATTCAAAAAAAAAAAAAAAACATCAGGTGTGTTTTCACATTTTTATTTTCAGATTCAGAAGAAATATTACCGGGGGACACAAATATTTTATCCTGCTGCCACATTTAATATTGTTTGGAGACTTTTATTCATTGGAACGAGATCCAAAGTTATATGCCCAATGAATTCATGTAAAACTATTCAAATGTCCCAAGAAATAGCCGGATTTACGTGTTTTATACCCGGATTAATAAAAGTGCAATGTGACCGCCATAGGGAGCACCCCTTGGCCAATGCATTATGAGCGATATGCAAGACGAAGAAATCTCCCACGGTGTGACGTCGGTGACATCCCGCCAAAACGTGACGAACAATTACCAATTCGGGAGGACATTGTACGAAAATAGGGAAATCAGAGTTGATCTTGGGCCACTGTTCTCGGACAGCCCATTATTCACCTCCCAAGCTGGTAAATGGGTAAGTAAATGTGTCAAAATCTGATTCATCTGGGTCGATCCGAGGCCATCCGACCCAAACTTCACCGCTCATAATGCATATTTGACAGGCAGGGGACCTTCCGACGGCCATGCATAATGAGAATGCATAAAATCTTGCATATCCCCGCATACCAACACGGTTTGGGCCCTAAACCCTTGCATTATGAAAAATATGCATTATGAACCAATGCATTATGAAAAAGTCAACTGTACATCCTGGCGTGGCCGAAGGCCCTACTTATCTGGGATACGTGAGGGCAGGACCTGATTTGTGGAGGGAAAATAGAGGGACAGAAAGATACGCGACCAAAGTTGGAGCCGGGAATCGGCGTGACTCGGTGAGACGGCCAGTTGTTCAACTTGTAGGTAGACATCGGAGTTTGAATCGCGATCACGTGCAATTACATCAATCGAGTCCTCTCGACTCACACCAATGACTATCATATTTAGGGCCCACCCGGGTGCAATCCGAAGACCCAAGTGTCGAGTTGCAAGTAGGTGGGCCTGAAATTTAATTTACTTCTAGTACTTTCGGTCCCACTGATTTTGTAACCTAAAGTAGTAGAATAAAATTATGATTTGGCTGCCCCAAAACCCATTCAGAAGCCTATGATTCAGATTACACAAAAGTTCAACTGAAATTGAGAACCAAAATTATTAGTATTGGGATTAGAAACGAGGTGCCCGAGACTCTGTCTCTCAATTGCACCAAAATCAAAGCCAGAACTCAAAATGTTGTTTCTCATTTTAGCTGTCCTGAAACCTATTAAAATCCCGAATGTCAGTTTCAATTTCAGTCCAAGCCAAAATGCAAACCGAAATTAGTTGTTCTAAGTGCGCTGAAATCTGCGGATCGTCCACGGACTAAATTTCAGCACGCTTGGAACAACTAATTTCAGTTTGCATTTTGGCTTGGGCTGAAATTCAAACCAAAATTCGGGATTTTAATGGGTTCGGGACAGCTGAAATGAGAAACAACATTTTGAGTTCCGGCTTTGATTTCGGTGCAATTGAGAGACAGAGTCTCGGGCGCCTGTTTCCAATCCCGATACCAATAATTTCAGTTTTCAATTTCAGTTGAACTTTTTTGTAATCTGAATCGTAGGCTTCCGAATGGGTTTCGAGGCAGCCAAATCATAATTTTATTCTCACTGCGGCGATCACCGAAACTTAGCCAGGAAAAAACGGGCTAGAATCATGTTGTTCATTTAGTGGGCCCAAGTTTTAGTGGGGAAAAAACTATACTAAAATATAGGATCTTTCTTTCTTTCTTTCCCCTACAAAGACTATATTTTAGTCGGACAAAACAGGAACACATGACTTTTCCCTTTGTCCCCAACTTTTTCTCCCACTAAAATTCTGGATTTTTGTGGGAGAAAAAAGAGACAAAGATCCTATCTTTTAGTGGAGTTTTTTCCCCACTAAAAATTGGGCTCACTAAATGAACAACATGATTCTAGCGGGTTTTTTGCTGACTAAGTTTCGGTGATCGCCGCAGTGTCTACTACTTTAGGTTACAAAATCAGTGGGACTGAAAGTACTAGATGCAAATTAAATTTCAGGCCCACCTACTTGTAACTTGACACTTGGGTGTTCAAATTGCACCTGGGTGGGCCTTAAATATGATAATCATCAGTGTGACTATTTATCTATCGTGTAAATGAATGTGAGGCCACCTTCGAGAGTTTCGCCCGGAGGTAGGCAGTTTGGTGGAATATTATATATGACACGGCCCAGCTCATGAACGCGATTCCAGTGGACGCTGTCAGACGTTGTCACAGACTCGCAGTCTCACTAGCGTTCAAGGATTCTGGTTCCTCGCCTTAGTCTTATGTCTGCGGGTGTGAGTAAGCCTGTCAAAGCTAGTTCGTCGCAGCCTGGCCATTGTTCCACTTGCGACATCGACCGCCCTGGCAAGGTGAATCACTAGAAACTCAGACCAGTTTGTCGGTCAGGCGCCTTGTCCGCGTGCCTGCTCTAGTGGTAGAATCGGTGGAGACGGTGGGTCCGTTTCCCAGCCATACTGGCCCGGCGAGCTTTTCAACCGACCAGCCGGTAGACAGCTTGCTTGGATGGCTCGAATCACACCGGGATTACACAGATTTCGGGAGCCTGCTTTTTGCTTCCAAAATCCCTCTCCGTTATCTATAGCCTTATATAGCAGGTGATTATCTTATCACTTGCTATATAATGCTAATCTATTTATAGAAATGTTTGGGTAACAAAAAAACGGAGTCCCGAAATCCCCATGACCCTGGTGTGAATCCAAAGAATTAGAGATCCCGAGGTTTAGAAGGTAACTAAAGGTAACGCATCAAGCGCCCCATTCTATTTCAAGAAGCGCGAGAAACCAGCGAGCAGCGCGTATCGGGTAATCACCCGACTCGCAATGCAGACTCCAAAGAAAGTCTTGCTCTACCCAAAGAAAGAAAATAAAATAAAAATATAAGCAGCGCAGCTATACTGCGCCTGCGATGATATGACATGATGAATACGTGCAGAGATTCTGATGTATAATGGAATGGGTGCGAATCGTGCCAGACGCCTGCCGCTACCGCTATATTTACAGCTCAAGACGCCGTCGACGCCTTCTCGTCCATCACCTTCTCGTCGCCGCCGAGGTCGTGCGTGACGCCCGCCTGCACCGCGGCAGACGTAGTGATCTGCTCCGTCGCACTCGTACCGTCGAAGATGGCCGCCGTCTCCTCGAGAGTGCGGTTCTTCGTCTCGATGACGTCTACAGAGAGAGTGAGTACTGGCGGAACAAAAAGAATGGAAGGGTGACACACAGAAGTAGAGGAACACGCCCTCGAAAACGAGCCAGACGCAGTACACGATGTAGTACTTCCAGTCGATCGCGTCGAGCGCGATAGGGTTGACATACTGGTTGAAGATAAGCGCGAGGGAGATCGTGAAGCTGAAGATCGTGAAGCCTTTGGCGCGGATGTTGTACGGCAGAATCTCGAGCGTGTACGTTATTATGAGGGGCGTGAAGGCGAGGTCGTAGGCGGCGTAGTAGAGAAAGATGAATGCAATGACGGCGTGCCCAGCGTTATTGTCCCCGGCGATACGGTAGCGCGCGGTGCACACCGTCTGAAGCGTGAAGAATATTGTCATGAGCGTGACGCTGGTCAGGAACAGTAGGCGGCGCCCGAAGCGCTCGACCATCGAGGAGGCGGCGAGCGCCCACGCGAGATTCCAGATTTGGAGGATGCCGTTGATGAGCAGCTGGATCGTGGGGTCTGTAATACCGATCGAGTTGAGCACCTTGTTGAGGTAGAACGAGACGAGCCCGTTCGCAGACCACTGCGAGAAGAAGGCGATAGCGACGATGATGCGCACGCGCTTGCGGTTGCCGGGTGTCGCGAAGAAGGACTTCCACCCGACGTTGGCGGCGACTACACGGCCGATTAGGATACGTCGACACTGGATGAAGGGAGCCTTACCAGTGCGGTCAAACTCGATGGCGGCCTTGATCTCCTCGAACTCGTATTTGACGAGCGGGTCGTCCCTGGGCGTGCGTCAGAACCATCGCAATCACAGTCAGGGAGCACCTTACTCGTTGCCGTCGGCGTGATAGTACGCCAGGGTCCTGAGCGCCTCGGCCTCCTTGCCCTTGCTGACCAGGAAACGCGGCGACTCGGGTGCGAAGAGGACGAAGATCACTTGAAGGATGGAGGGCAGCGCCTGCAGCAGCGAGGGTACGCGCCACGCCCATGTGCTGTTGATCTTGAACGTCCCGAAGGTCGCCCAGGCAGCGCTGAGTGGAGTCAGTGGACGCGGTCAGATGATGACCGAAATGGAAAGTGAAGGCGAAAATGCTCACACGATCGCTCCCGAGTACCAGAGGGAGTTGTACGTCGAGGTGAGGGGCGCGCGGTACTTGGGGTACGAAAGCTCGGTCACCAACATCGGGGCGGCATTAGCTGGAGGACGATTAGGGCCGAGTAGTTTGTTTAGTACTAACAACTCACCAGCGAAGGTAAGGCCGAAACCAATGAGGAAGCTATGGTGCCCATGAGAAATTCGGCGAAATGAGAATGGGAAAAAAACAATAATCACCGAGCACCGATAAACATGCCGACAGACTGGGAGGCCGTCTGGACCGCAGTCGCGATACACATGATCGCCGCGCCGAAGAAGACTGTAGGTCGGCGTCCGATACCGTCCGACATGTAGGGCGCGAAGGGGTATCCAGCGAGCGCGCCGATATTCTAAGGAGAGTGAGTCAGATTGCCCAGTAATCAAGTTAGGGAACGGCGTACTTGGATAGCATTGAGCAACCCCAGTTTCCCCTTGGTCGGGAAGTTGAAGTAAGACTCCCACTGGGTCAAAGATTGCAGCCCGTTCATCATACTTCCATCGTACCCGTTGGTGAACGAAGTGATAAGCCTTCAGGAAGACAAGTCAGCGAAGCGCCGTCGACAGCGGCAGTCCACGCACAGCAAGACGATCCAGGCATTGAGGGTGATGAGTCTGGTGTGTACCGTCGTCAGCTCGACAGCTGTCAAGAGGGGAACAAAAGGCGCACCGTCTGTTGTTGTACCACTTCCGGTTCGGGTCCATGAGGTGGGTGTAGGCATTGGTGTTGCTCGCCGTAACTGCGGGACCGCCGGCCATTGTCGATGGATAAAGCGAGGCTGCTTAAGGACTGCTCAAAAATCCGGGGGCGGGGAAGGCCTGAGGATCCATTTTTCGCGGCGTGGGGTTATGTAGCGCGGCTCAGGTGACATAACTTTTGGAGTTTCTCCTAAGGTACGCCGGCAGTGGGTTCCGCGAATCGAAGTCGGGCGTGGCTCACAACTTCACATACGGGGCTTCCTGAAGGGGTAGAGGAGGTAGCCAGTTGACCACTGGCAGCGTGTGAGGCCTAGGGCGAAAAACGGAAGAAACTTTGCTAGGAGCCGGTTCCTTGGGTGCCGGAATCCTGGGGGCGGAGAATGCCGCTGAATGTGCACCCCGTTATCGTGCTTGAAGCTAGGGCAATGGGCCGCGCTGGGCCGTCGCTAGGTGATTTTTCGTGACGCAATTCGTCGAGAATTCCCCTCAAATCCGGGGTAATCATATGTCTGGGCGCAACATTCCACGATCACATCATCGAGTGAAATTCCGTGTGACCAAAGTAGGAATCGTGCTTCTGAAGTTTGCCCGTCATTCAGTCGATTAGCGGGTCGCCGATCCATATTTCTCCGAGGGTAGAGCGTGAATGAGTTTCATGAGACGCCAGTGTTTTTTTTTTTTTTTTTCAATGTCGAATCTGGACTTTGAAATTGGAGCTGGAGCTTGGGCGGCTGGATCCGAGTTTGACAACCAGTTATAGCCGATCTTGGATACTGTATTAGCCTTATAGCGTCCGAGTGTACCATATTAGCACCTACTCTGTATAGCATGCGCGCACACGCCGCCCGCGCCAAATTAGACCTGTATAGCACCCGAGTCGAGGGTGAGAATCGTGAACTGCCTAAGTCCACAGTCTGCCTAGCCCGCGACAAACTGACAGAAGAATCGAGATCCGAGTGGAACTGATAGAAGTATGAGAAACGATAAATTTGCACAGCGGATTTGAGAGCGGGTCTACATTAAGAACAGCACATACATTCACATCAGCAAACCCTGATTTTCACCCTAGCAGGCTGTAGTAGCTGTAGTAGATCAAACATGGCTGTAGTGCTCCATAGTGCTCTATAGATTTGGGGCAACTATATAGTGCTACATAACTCGGGTAGAACCACATAGTGCTCTATAGTTGGATAGGGGCTCCATATAGCCCTCTGTAGTATTGCAGATCTCTGAAGTGCTCTGAAGTTTTGGTGATTACATAGGATTTTTGGAGCCAGATTTTACCTTGGGCTCAATCACATTCCACTCACACCATTAATCAAAGTACTTTGGAAATCTTGTACCTAAATTGCCGAAAATGGCCCAAAGTCTGATTCAACCTCAGTTCACAGTCTGTTTTACATCAATGACTGGCCAAGTTCTACATCAAATTCTGGATCCCATTTTGCTAAGTGGCAGAACGACTTGAGAACGACATCAGGCGGAGTTGAGAAAAACGGCCTTGTGCTCCGAAGCACAGTGACCAGGACGTTCACTTCACTTAATTACCAACCTTACGATTCGTTATTTACTGACCTTCAATGTTTGAAGGCAACTAACTTTTCTTATGATACCGTGGACCTTGTACTACAGAACGCTAGAGGTCAGCTACAGACTGCTATATACTTCCGACCCAACTATACAGTGCTACAAATCTAAAGACCTTTGCTACAGCCGCTATGGGCACTATACAAGCTATAGGCTACTATGAGTCACTATGTAGTGCTGTGTAGCCGACCCTGGTTTTGCTGATGCATATCAAAATTGCTTGAGCAGCTCAGACACTGACGTCTCCTGGCTCCGCTCCATTCCCATTCCTGCTCCCGTTCTATTCTGACCGCGATCCTCCCCACCCCCACCGGTACCCGGCTCCGGCTCTGATACAAAAACGGAAGCTATTTTTCCACTTGCGAAATTGACCACCCTGGCGAGGTGAATCACTAGAAACTCAGACCAGTTTGTCGGTCAGGTGTCCTGTCCCGTGCCCGCTCTAGTAGTAGAATCGGTGTCGGCGCTTTCACCCGCCGTTGTGAGCGCTCTCTTTCCAGGAGAGCTAGGGCTGGCCTCTTCACCCTCTTCGCCTTAGGTGCAGCCTCCTTCAAAGTATCAGTTAGCTAATCGCTGACACTGGAGGGAGCGAGAGATCTATACGCAAGTTTTAGAATGCAAGGAAATGAAGCCAAGCTTACATGGTTGAATTTTCTGAATGCGGTTCTCGCGTGATGGCGGTGCGGGAGCATATGGAATACAGCTAAGAGGGTGGAGGTGGGAACATCGGGGAGTGATGCGGGCATATGCAGCTTGCATAGCGCTCCAGAAAAATGTATGCAGAATACAGCTTACCTCGTTTGTGAGACACACCAAATCAAATTAAAAGGCTGAGGGTGGCGTGGTGAGGAAGTAGAAGGGCAATGGTGAGGGTCCTGGCACAAGCGATGGCGGCGCTATGACGCTGGCCGGAATACTACGAGGCCACCACCGGCCATCATTCCCACGACCCCCCCCTCCCCCGTGAGAATTATTGGCTGATCCAGAGATCACTCACCTCTTGGGTTTTTATTTCATTGCACTGGGTCTTGTGACAGGAAAAGCCGAAAAAGAAATCGGAAAGGGAAGAAGAAAGAGATTTCGAAGAGCTCAAGAGAGCCCGGTTTTGTTGCTTCGAACCTTTCAGAATGTTCATACAATGCTGCCAACAAGGTATATTTAGTGATGTGCTGTAATCTAACTACTGTACATGGTACGTAGTGAAGAGCCTTTTATTGTGTGAAACAGTGTAATTGCCCAGAATGCAACGCACAGGTGTGCATCTAGATCTGTACAGTGGTTACCCTCTTTATTCTTGCCAGTATGTAGTCCTGCAAGAGTATGCGTGGCAAACACCACATTCAGGCCAGCATCGCGTTCACACAAAATTACATTTCACATCGCAATTGTGCAGTGCAGCTGCCCAGGAGCATGAGCAATGGTCTGCATGTTTAAGGCCAGCATCGCGTTCGCACAAAATTACATTCACATCGCAATTGTGGAGTGCAGCTGCCCAGGAGCATGAGCAATGGTCTGTATGTTCAGGTTGCGATGAACTCTGCATCGAGCAGTTTCGAGACATGTATGGATATGCATGCCCAAAATGATGTTGCAATTAATTATGTATGCACCGAGGGGAAAAGAAACTTGCCACGTACATGCACAGCTTCGTTCGTATCATCCCACACGCAAAAATCACCTTTCCTGCGTCGTTCCATGGAAATAGGTTGCGGGCCCCAGGCCACACATGTGTACACCCAGCAAGCACCCAATATACCATTGATGCATGAACTCAAGACCCAGCATGTTTCACATATTTAAACATGCTTTAGACAATGCTGAATCCTTGGTATGTGT
The DNA here is from genome assembly GCA_029378255.1 of Mycena rosella. Lineage (NCBI taxonomy): Eukaryota > Fungi > Basidiomycota > Agaricomycetes > Agaricales > Mycenaceae > Mycena > Mycena rosella. Next base: position 21,086 of record JARKIE010000295.1, on the reverse strand, counting down.
GCCTCAGGGAGCAGTACAGCAGCAACGAGGCTTTCATAAAGTATTGCAAAAGCAACAAGCTGCCACGTCACTTGGTGAATCTTGATGAATCTTGACTCATCCCACCGCGTTTCGAGTCTGCAACAAGTTTGCAGGACCTGGCTTGATCTTTGAGAAGGGAAAGCTAAAGAATCTGGAGGTGGAAAGGTAGCCAAGCCACCGGGGAAGTGGAGGGAAGGAACAGAGCCAGATAATCATGTGATGTCATTGTCATCTGGCAGTCACAAGTTATCTGCCATTGCCCAGCCACTGGCTACATGAGGGCTCTCCACGAATTTTGAAGAGTGGGATTCTATCTAATTTCTTTACTGCCCATCCTAGATTATTTGCATGATTTAAGGAGAGAGTTAGATGTATAAACGAGGCCAAGTGGCAGATAACTTCACAGCCACTGCCAGATAACACCACCTGATAATGCCACAAATCCCCACAAAATTGAGCAGCTAGACATGCTAGCCACTCAAAGTGGAGGCAATTCTCACCTTCCATCAATTCCCTCTATTCCACCCCTCATTTTCCACTGTTCTGATGGGTTTTAGGGACAACTCCGCGTAGCAGAGGAAAATTTGGCATTAAACACCATTTCTACAGTGGTTTGAAGCCGTTTGAAGGTGGTAGTAAGGATTGCTAAAGTAGTCAGTGAATTTGTGACCGCCTTAATTCCACAATTTCCATCCAACGTGTTTTCGAGTAGGTCAGTGAGGTTTTGTGACTTGATTAGCCTCCACCATTTCCACAAGTCATTTTTTGAGGGTCAGTAAAGCTTTGTGACCCACCATTTCCACAAGTTGCTTTTCGCGAGTCAGTAATCTTGCCCTGTACAATGTTAAGAAATGGAATGAAAAATGGGAACATACTCACTGAGCTTCTTGTGGAGCACACTGGTTACATAATTCTTCTTCCCCAGCCCCTTTGCAAGCTTCGCCTCCTCCGTGTCCATGTTGAAGCATGCCCAGCTGCTGTACTTGTTGGCAAAGGAGGCAGTGTCCATCTGCAGGACATTGGGGAGGAACTTGAGCAACTAGACAGAGCCGATGATTGTGCTCTGGATGGTGTCATTCTTGTGTGCACCAGCGATGATGCAGAAGCCACGTTGTGAGGGCTGTATATGCTCTGCATATGCCCTCGTGTAGCATCACTGGCACAATGGGGATGAAGAAGTACAGCACGGCTATATCACCAAATCGGGACACACCTGGAAACCGCATTTGGACTTCTCACAAACACGCTCCTCGACCCAGGGCATCGACTGGGACATGAACTACCGCCAATAATCCACAGCAGACACCATCAATTTGAGCCCCACCGAGCCTTTCGGCCTGACTCCTGGTGCAAAATCACACAATTTTCTGACCACTCCCCGAGCTGGCCAAGACCTTCGATGCCACCAAAACCTGCAGCACTCCAGTAGCGTGCCTTGCTCAGTACCCGCTCGATACTGCAGTGAGGAGCCCCCTGGTCACCAGAAATCACCTGATTTTTGCCATACAAGAGGCAGCTCTGATGGTTGTGCCTGTAAAATCACTCGATTTCCTAGCCTTGGACACCCGTTTTGGAATGTGGGCATCATTGCCCATCCATTGCCTTCCCTATGGACCCCAGACACGAGGCCGCCGACGCACTGCGGGATGTTCTGCCTCCATTTGGGCTTGGCCTGAAACAAGGGAGCAAGTCCTCTATAAAATCGCTCGATGTTTCGATCTTGGAGCCCCAAAATTGCCCTTCTAGACCTCAGAATCACATGATTTCCCCAATTCCAGCGGGCCTAGCTTCCCTTTGCAGAGGGAGCGCATGGTACCGGGCGCCGGAGGCTGTACAGGCAGCAAAGGTATAAAAGGGCGAGGTTTTTGGATCTTTAGTCAGTAGTTGACTCATGTATCTTCCCCACCAATACACTCGGTTTACCACCACCACATCTAATGTTCCCTGCTGCAGCCTCTGGTCCGAGGCTCGCTCTCGCACCTCCTCATGCCCCTCACCATGGTACACCCCACCTAGACACATCGTCCTTCGCCAAGGTATCCACATTCATTGACCGCACCGTTTATTGACCATCTTCTCGTCTCTTGCGAGATACCTTGCACATGCACACACACCTTCACGGAACACACCGCATCTGCACGACAGCCACCTGTGTCGCTAGTGTCCATCTCATATTAACCCCCTAGTGACCAAACGAGCTACAAAGAGAATACCACCTATTTCACATTGTACACTGCGGTCCGCATCACAGCGTGCACTGATACGCTTCTCAATAAGCAGTAGTTAAGATAATTATAAGTCAGTTTCCACAGTTTTGACCAGATTCCATGATTTCCATGTACCTCCTCGAAAATCCGATCCCCCGTGAGCATCACATTCTCTGCTGCCTCAGCATTTGTCTTGTGTGTTCCTGCCTTCTTGTTTGCCTCCTTCACCATCCAGTCAATCTTGACCTGATTGAACTCCTCCTGAGACCAGGTCCCCTCGGGCTTGGCAAGGACAGTGACACAGCCTTGGATCATGTCAAACTGCTCACCCTTGGGCTTCCCTGATAGAATGTAAGTAAATGCTTTGTGCTGCAACCTAGAGACTCACCCTCGTTGTCCTGCTGGCAGCGTTCCCAGACCTTGGCATTGAACTCGTGGTATGCCTTGGGCTCCTACCCAACAGTTTCACTGTTCAAAATTTAAAATTTGTGCTTATAAGCACAACTTTTAATTCATCTCTGTGTCTAGTTCCACTACTACTATTTATCCATCCTGTCACAAAACTGAGATTAAAATGAAAAATGAAACTGACTCTGAAATGAATGCATGTTAAATGCAACCCATTCTGCAGAACTAAAAAATGAAACTGAGCTCACTGACAAAATGAAACGGACCTGGTCCAGAATGAAAATTTCATCTTGTCCAGAATGGAATAGAATGAAAATGGGTACATGGTCAAAATGAAAGGCACTCACGGACACAATGAACCCGAACTCGTCTAGAATGAAATTTTAATCTTGTCCAGAATGAAACCAGAATGAAACCGAGCTATCTCCTTAGTATGGTATCTAATTTTGCAGTACAGCTCACCCCTATTTATAGGTTATGAACTGGATCTGACAGGCCACATGTAATACTTCTAGGACCATTATGCCCATTCCCCTTTGGTAAGAACCAAGCATATACAACTCCACAGTACCAGTTATTTCCCTCTCGCATCATTGATACACAGCCAGCAGCTCGGAGCTCACTCTGACTCTAACTGTACATCACCGAACAGGAGGTTCTCAAAGTTCGTATATGTTCTTGAACTTCTGTAGAACTCACAAAAATATGTGATTCCATGGATGGTACAATACCTGCCGTATCAACAGGTCCGAGGGCGCAGCTGCAGGGGGAGGGACAGGGGATTGAGGTGGTGGTGCAGGGCTCGGGGAGTAGACAACCTGATTGGTGCAGGATTTCGCACAGCAGTCAGCATGATGGGGGGTCTGACTGATCGACCATGATTTGGTGGGGGTTGAAGGTTTGGGTGGCCCTTGGGTGGGGCATGGTGCAGGTGAGGGAGGCAGAGGCTTCAATGGGCTAGATCTTTCAGGGTTGGCTGGGTGGTCATACTCACCAGTGTCACAGCCCACATGCCATGGAGGGAAACAGGCATTGTAAGACTTGAAGTGGATGGCCCCACCACGGGGGATGCCCTCAGCAACTCTCTGGGTGCTGCTCCTGAACACCAAAGTAAGCAAGTTAAAAAGAAAAGAGGCATTTGGTGTATCACACACCAGGATGGGCACATGCTGGGCCTGGGTGCCTTGGCCTGGGGACTCACCACAAGATAGAATGTTTGCGTAGAATGTGCTGGGAGGTCGGGGTCATGGTGAAACAGGGGGAGTGCAGTAGTATGCTGAGAGCATCATTGTGGAATGCAGAGAAGGATGCAAATATCAACATCACGAGATCTGTTTCCCTCATTTCCATGCATATTCCTGTGTCAAAACTCATATTTCCACCATTTCCATTGGTAACATAGCACAAGAAAATAATTCTCTCCCTTCAGTTACAATCCTCAGTGGTAACGGTACCTCACAGAACCATCATCAAACTCGAACCGAGTGCCCCCTGCTTCTCCCTTGAATTGTGCATCAGTGACCCTGCATTCCAGATCCCCCTGCTTCTTTGTTTATAGACTTCCCAGTCCACTTCATAATCCCGAGGCTTGTTGGGCATTGTCTGCCCCGCTTTACAATGATGTTGGTCCATCGCTTCCATTCGATGGACACACCGCTTCCAGTGTGGATATTCACCTTTCCTATGGGTGCATAGGGTTCAATACATAACATTTGGATTGCACGAGACTTACTTGGTTCAGTATGCAGCCTCTGTCCTATGTGTGTCCTCCAAATGCTCATGATATGCCTGGGGGTCTTGCTTAATCTTATTTTGGTGTCTAGAGCACACAAGTGTTAGTATAATGGAAGGTTTGATAGTAATTAGGGAGAAATAACCTTGCCATGCAGATTCGGGCTTTCTCAGTGACCACATCCTTATTCCTGGTGGGAATGAACATGGGAGGCAAGGACAAGGTGTATATAACTCACTTGTCATGGTATTTGGTGCAGGCCAGATGTCTAGCTCCTGCACTTTGAGATGGAAGAGGATGCTTTTGGGTGCCTTTTTTAGGTTTTGCAGGACTAGTAGAACCATTGAACAGGTGCAAAGACAGCAGGAGGGCAGAGGAGGTCAATACCTGTCAGGTTCTTCCATAATCTGTTGAGCAAGCTGAAGTTATGTTGTGGTGGTGGTCAAGAACTAAGATGTGCATAGACAAATAAGAGTCAATCAGGTCCGTTTGGTGTTCCGACCAAAAGTATACTGTACAAAATTATGGGGGTCAAATGCACATTTATTAATGCCGCAACTTTTTTTCGTGTTTTCGTGCTAATGCCGCAACTTTTGGGCCATTTTGGAGGGTTCTACAAAACTTGCAAGAACTCGGCATTCCCCACAACTATTTTTTGGGGGGAGTTCCCGCAGCTTTTTTTTTGAGTTTCCGCAACTTCTTCAGACAAGAGTCCCCCCCATATTTCCGGAATGCCATCCAGCTTGATTAGAGCCATCAGCAAGCTCAGAATGGCTCGTAAGGAGTCCATTTGGGAAATGGCCATATTGGCATGTGTGATCGATCATTGATGCCAGTGATTGTCAGGTCGGAGTTGATTTCTAGAACCATGTTCTAGTCACATCACGTCGGTTTGACCGCGGTCGTTCACCTGCCGAGCAAGGAGGGTTATTGCCTAAGGCATCAAAAAATCACGTAAAATCCAGTTCCCTTAAACTTATCACAACCTGCTAAACCAGACTGGTCTATATTCAAATGGAAACCAGCAAGTGTAATGGTGGGTGGAGGTCTGCACCATTCACTGCTGGTACATATAGTAATACAAAAGTATATACAACTGGTGAACAACCTATAAGTTGCGGTCAAACCGACGTGACGTGACTGGCACGTGGTTCTAGAAATCAACTCCGACCTGACAATCACTGGCATCAATGATCGATAACACATGCCGATATGGCCATTTCCCAAATGGACTCCTTACGAGCCATTCTGAGCTTGCTGATGGCTCTAATCAAGCTGGATGGCATTCTGGAAATATGGGGGGGACTCTTGTCCGAAGAAGTTGCGGAAACTCAAAAAAAAAAAGGTTGCAGGAACTCCCTCAAAAAAAAAAAAAGTTGCGGGAATGCCGAGTTCTCGCAAGTTTTGTGGAACCCTCCAAAATGGCCCAAAAGTTGCGGCATTAGCACGAAAACACGAAAAAAGTTGTGGCATTAATAAATGTGCATTTGGACCCTCATACAAAATCGGCAAAAATACAAACTTTAATCTGGGGGTGTGTTCAATTTTGAGCATTTTTGAAGGTTTTACAGCAAATCTTGGGTTTTAGCCCAACTTGGAGGGGCCCTTGCTGTCATGATCAGACCCCAATCTAATCGCCCAACACCAATCAAAGCACACGTGACACCAGCGCTTGTAAAACGAGAGCTTCTCGATGAAGGCATGACATGGGAAGAATACGGAAGCACTGGCTAAAGATAGCAGTGCATGCATGCCACACGCGTATCATGGTTACGGATCACAATAGTTAAGACGGACACTTGACATTTTACACCTCCGATCACGATTCGGCTGGTAACCTCATTGTATTATATATTTAGTTACTTACTTCACACGGTTCGACAAACACTATAAAGTAGAGTAGTTACTTGCCTATATTCTTTAGTCTTTTATTCAATCATCTTTTCGAGACATCTACCTGCACTTCCCAATCCACTCTCTTGTAGAGTTGGACGCAAGGTCTTGACTGTGACACTTGCTCAGGCAAAAATGCATGGATTCAGATGAACTAAAGTGTGATTCTACTCATTTTTATCTCTAGTTTTTCATGGTATTTTTAAATTACCATAAATGGAAATCCTAAAGTTTTCCCCTTCCTGCTGAGCATTAATCATTTCAAGTCTATTTAATTGTCATATTCCAAGGTAATGGTCCTACGGGTGGCGCCTGGATACCCCAGGTTGAGTATACACTAAGTGGACAAAATGATTGACCAATGGGTTTTCGACCATTTCTGGACAATGAGACCATATTTTGACACAAACCAAGATGCAAGAGGGTGGATAAAAGCAAGGCCGACATTCCCGCACAATTGATAGCATCAAAATATATTGATGCGCCATCCCAATTGCCCATATAAAGAAATCGCGTTTTTTCAACTTGCTCCGTGATTTTTTTGGGGGAGGTTGAATCACTCATATGATCCTCCTCAATCCTGTGATTCATCTCCCCAGTTGATCCATTCAAAAATATACAGGGGATCGGGCGCTATGTTGTCCGCAATGTGGCCATTTTGGCCTGATTTTGGCATTTTTGGCCATTTCGGCTGTTTTTGGCCACTTTGCGGGCCCTATAGCACCTTTTTGCCTGTATATTTTTTCATGATTGAACTTGTTAGAGGCAATGGGAGACCTGAGACTGCAATCTGGGTGATTTAGATTTGCCCAAAAAAATCACCGCTCAAGTTGAAATTTGGATTTTCTCGATTTCAGCCACTGTGATGGCGCATCAACAGTAGTGATGGCATCAATCGGGCAAGAATTTCAGGCCTGCTTCCCTCAAAGGCCTAGCATTTTATTTGAGGTCAAGATATGTACTGGTCACTGAAAAATCCCGAAACCCATCGGTCAATCATTTTGTCCACTTAATATATCAAGGAGATCATCAAACAAACAATTAGACAGGCAAAGAGTGACTGGTATAGATTGACATCACCCCTAACATCCACTCAATTAGACAAGCTTCAACACGACCACTCTCGCAATTCGCTTTGCATGTCTATGTAAAATAAATATTACCCTTCCCTCTTCTTCCTCTATAAATAATGAATCCAGTTCAAGAAACTCTTGAGATCCTGTCATGTAGCATATCGACCCCTTGCAATTGGAGTCTTGGTCAGCTATATGCGAGACCGGATAAAATCCAACATGTGTCACCAAGGCTGAATGACACAAATGTCAGGGAAGCATAGGGGTGCCGATACAATCCGATTTTGTCCCAGCAGTTATCCCAAGAAAAATAGGGATACAGTCGATCAAAGAGCGCTTAGCCAGTCTAAACTGTGGCCACGGGTCGTCCATCATGAATAGACAGCAGATGAAATGTCCGCCGCAAATCGAGATCAATTTTCCTCCGGTGATGGGGTTGGTAAGAATTTGACTCAACAGAGGTCAAGTAAGAATTTCATGCGACTGGTAAATGTGCTGCCAGCACAGATGCACCTGGCGAGACAGCAGGTGCACAGACTCGCCGATGCACATCGAAAGTCTGTACAAGATCTGCCTTTGCTCGCTCCGGCCCGTCGGTGGGAGAAATCAAGCAAATGTATAAACAGCTCGAAAAGTATTGTTCAACATATTTGCAACATATGATGGCTATGTATACATCCCAACGGTTTAGCCAAGCAGAGGGCATCGGAGACCTCTCGTCGGGGGATGTACATGATTGTCCGATGTCCGGAGCACGATCTGACAACATGAAGGTTCGTGTCCGAAGAAGTTCGGGGGAGTTCATGTAAGCATGATTGGGGACCTGCGACGAGGATTCACCCACCCGGCCAGGGAAGGAGTTTTCCACGCCCTCTTGTCTACGAGAAGGTACGAGGAGGTACGAGGGGGATGGTACTAGTAGCACATCATGAAGCCGCCACATTCGAACGGGAGTAGGCCAACTAGATGTTGTCGCGGTGAGCACACAGGTGCTGCTGTGTACGTTAGTGAGAAAGTGAAAAGAGGGATGAAAGCTCAACATTTCAGCCTGTGAGGTGTCAGACATGTAGTTGACAAGATGGATTGGATTCAGGCCAGTTGAAAATTCGGATGGTCAGTTGTAGACACCGAGCCATGTGTTGATCTGCGTATTTGCGCATTTCGAATATTGAGTGGGTCGCAGTGCGTTGAAATGACACGAAACAGAAAACAGTGATAGTAGATCCCTGGGCCGAATGAGAGCACTAGTCTTGAAGCAGGAGACACCTAGCATCGCAGCAAGAGAAAACACAGGCAATGTATCAGCTTGAAGACTTGAACCATAATGAAATTCGGGGGGGAGAACAGGAATGAATGGAATCAAAAATGCAGATTTGCATGTTATAAGCTGAAAGGGTTGGCTGCGCAAAGGTATACACCGCACACAGGGGCCGCTTTGTACGTGTCCTGCGGAGGGTGTTGCGTGTCTACGACCGGAGCAGAAAAGCTGTTAAGAAGCCTCGAGGTATGTTCCAGTTTCTGAATTGGGATAAGACTTCGGGCATGGGGCTTGTTTTTTTACCACGATCACCCGAATCCCCAGTTGATTGAATAAGAAAAACGGGCACTATGTGAACCTTGGTAATGCATGGGGATACTTACTGTGGTGATTCAGAATTTCAGGCGTAGTTGATTCTACACGGCCAGCGATCATTTGAAGTTGAAAACACATGATTGGAAAGGAAAAATAAGTAGACAGGGATGAGGCAAGACATGCAAATGAATGCGGAGGATTTCTGTTCGAGCGGGGGTATACCGTGAGACACGGAAGACCAGCGAACACAATGCGGGGCTGCGGGGTTTCAACGGGACGTGACATTGAGGGATTGGGATGTGTGCGGGCCCCAGGCTCCTGCCGAGCCCTGCGCCGTAGTCTGCATAGTCATTGTAAAACAGGATGGACAAATGGGGTACCCCACCACATGTGAAGCGCGACAGAGAAGGGAGGAGGATGGAGATGTGGCTAGATGGGGATGAAACCACAACAGTCGCATATGAACGAGGAGCATCTCGTTAAAGAACGGTTAATACAGCGAGCCCGCACGGATTCATGAGCAGAAAGTGAATCTTGTTTAAGATCACGAATGCGCTGGCAGCTAAAGTTCCCTGTGCGATAGTTTCATGTTAACGATACAGAAAGAAAATTTTAGAGGCAAGAAAAACTGGATAGCTCACTTGTGCCACAATACGAAGCATTCCTCTTGTCAAAACCGATGCTGGCGACATATACCATGAAAACACAGTGAACTTGAAGGTGTACATGTACCGTTGAGCGCATCGCGGAAACGCAGGGATTAAAACAAATGATCGGCGCCCCCAGCAAAAAAATCTGAATGGAGAGATGCACATGGGACCGGAATAAAAAACATTGACATAAGGGGAAGGTCAGGGATCCCGGGCCTGAGGCAAACGGGATACAGGTAACTCATCCCAACTAAGCTATGCCGGATTATTTAATTTATTATCCCCACAGAACAACCTCCGCAAAATCACATATCCCTGCAAACTACTGGCTCCGAACACCATAAATTGGCCAATAAAATCATAGTGCGCAGCGCAATCCCGTTCCCCTCTGTCCATACATAATCCTCATCAAAATCGTGAACAATTTGATACTAGGCACGTCATATCCACCCCGTGAAGGACTGAAATAGGCCACAACCACCTGATATGCCGCCAGGAGGCCGGGGCAAAATATGCCAGTGCTTTTGAAAACCAACACACCTGTGAAAAAATGTATGGATCATGACGACGGACGGATGGGACAGGAATAGACGCACAATGGATATACTGGGAACCAATTTGCACTCACTGCGGCAATCACCGAAACTTAGTCAGGAAGAAACGGGCTAGAATCATGTTGTTCATTTAGTGGGCCCAAGCTTTAGTGGGGAAAAAACTACACTAAAATATAGGTTCTTTCTTTCTTTCTTTCCCCTACAAAGACTCTATATTTTAGTGTCATGATCCGGAATTCTGTTCCATTATCCTGGAGTTCAACTCCGTTATTCCGGACTCAACCCCTCCGCATCCTGATCGCAGGAACAACGATCAGTATTAATATTGTGCATTAACCCTATGTGTTCTGTTACCACAGACACCAAACCCCCGAATCCCCTATAAATCCCTTGGCACTTGTATATAAACCCTGTATTATTCTACTATTCTCTATACTATTCTGGTCTATACTCCAGCTGCTTGTTTGCTTGTCCCTTTCAACTCTGCTTTTCCCTCGTCCAGTCGCCCCAGTTGCGTTTCAAGAACCCGATGAGCTGCTGTGCTGACAAAAGAATAGTATCTCCCAAATGACTACTCGACTGGACAAGATGCCGCGTGTAAATCCGGTGGAATTTGATGAGTTCATCGCCCACGGGCCGGACAACAGAGCCCGATACCTCTTCAACAAATCTCTCGACGATGCGGAGAGTATGGCCGAAGAGTTGCGGAAAATCAACACTTCCGGCACTACCTTGGAGACCATGGTTACGGGATTACAGGGGACCATAACAGAGTTGCAGAAAAGCATGGCTCGTATGGAGGAGGAAAGCAGCAGCACCACCGGGATGGTAGCGACCGCCTTGGAGATGATGAAAGAAGCGAAGGACGAGATTAGAGAGATACGCCAGGCAGAAGCTCCTATCGGAGGCACTGCCCAGGCACAGGAAGTGCAGGTGAACACGAAGCAGCCTTGAGGGGCTGCCCCGAACATGTTAGGTGGTGATCCCGAGAAGGTGGATCAACTCCTCACCGACTGCTGGCTTAATTTCCAAGGCAACACAGTGTACGACAGTGATATCGCGAAGATCACCTATCACCTTTCCTATATGAAGGACGGGGCTGCTGCCGCCTGGGCCAACAACATCGTGCAAGCCATGTGTAAAGGGGACGGCACTGGGGCCTATAAGACCTGGAAGGAATTCGAAGAAGCCGTCATCCAGGACTTCAAGGGGGGGCCACTTCAGGCTACCCTGAAACTACCCTCACTAGGACTGACTCTGCCAATGAGAGGATGGCCCTAATAGGTCCCAGATCCATGGATATGACCAGCCCTATTGGGCGTATCCATCAACATGGATATGCCCACTTGTCCATGTGGGCATGCCCACCATTTGCACATGTGGGCATGCCCACATGTCCCCTATAACCAGCTCGTTTTGGGGACTTTGGGGCCTGCACGGGGCCGTTTTCCCACCTTGTGCTGCCCCCCTGGTTCCTCCCTTCTAGGAGGCCTTCTTGGGGCCCTATACAGCCCTTGTATGCCTACTGGTGTGCCGTGGGGACGCTGGGCGGTTCGTCCATTGCCCAGCCGATTTTTCAATTTTGCACCTCCATGTGGGGCCCTTTTCGTGGCTCAGCCTTGCTGTACCGATCTGCCCAGCAGTCGCCTTGCGGTATCGAAGCGCCCCAGCAGTCGCCTTGTGGTATCGATGCGCCCCAGCAGTCGCCTTGCGGTATCGTTGCGCCCCAGCAGTCGCCTTGCTGAATCAACCCTTGAAACACCATATTGGGCATACCCATATGCGAGTCTGGGCATACCCACATTAAAATCGAGGCGGCTGCGAGGCGAACGTCAGAAGGAGCGAGAGACGGAGTGTATGCACGTACCATGCTTGCGAGCGGCCCAGAAAAGTAGGTACCATCGCGCACACTTGGCAGCATACCCCACAACCACGCGCGCGTTGTCTTGGTGTTCCTCGGGGGTGGAAGCCAGGGTGTGGGGCAGCCGGAGAGCGACGGTGGTCTGGCGAGGCACAGGCTGCCGAGTCTCTCGCCCCAGGAAACGGCGGTCGCACATCAACTCGTTTTTCCGGACATGGTTAGCATGGTCCTGCTTCAAGTATTGCAAAAAGGGAGGGAGTCCGCGCTGGAAGAACTCCGGGAGCTCCGGCTGTTTGAGAGGGCGGGCGCGAGGCGGTTCGGGGGCGGGAGCAACATAAGCACCGCCGTTGGGGCGGGGAAAACGTGCGGGGATATGAACAAAGTAGCCTGGGAGCTCAGTCTGCATGGTGTTTGGGTAAGTGGGATGTGTAGGGAAATGCACCCACCCACCTCGTCATTTTATATCCATACGCCCAAAGCGGGCGCGATCAGGCCACCACAACTATCCCATTTGTCGTAAGCTCGATCGCGCACCGTCGCCATCAGAAAATATGGCCCGCACCACATTTTTCCACGGTGGCCTGCGCCTCCTTCTTTGGGAAATTGTCAGTCTACCGCACATGCTGAGTGTATTGCTGCCTTACTTGCGTTTTTCGCCGCTTTGGTATTTTTTCTGGGGGGGAGCGGGCAGGGAGCGCTGTTCGTCCATCGTACTTGCTCGTTTATTATCCGCATCGCTGTATTTATATTTGCCTCGCTACATTGTAATCCTATCTACAATCGTACCTACAATATGTACATGGTGGTCGGGAGCAAGACCAAAATAGGTGTCTGATAGCCGAAGTGCTGTCACTTAAAGTGACCCGGTTCGGCAGGCTTCGGCATCTGAACGACCATGTGCCAACGACGCGTCGCGGTTTAAATGAATTCAAAAGTGGAATTAAGCGAAGAAATCCTCCTCCGATGCCCAACCGTTCTCCTCTTCCTCTTCACCCCCCCTGTGATTGTCCGCTCGCTCCACCACCTGTAGAATTTGGAACAAATCGTCGTCGTCGTCGTCGTCCTCCTCTCCTCCTCCTCCTCACCCCCATCTGAGTCGTATTCCCCCCAGGACGCCGTGACCCCTGCAATCTGGCACGCCAGAATCTGCGCATCAGTGGGACCCCATTCGGGAAGATGCACGTCGTCAAAAGGCATTTGGTCCAAGGATTTCTTCCATAGGACGTAAAGCTGCAGCAGCTCGTCGCGTCGGAGCTCAAATTGATAGCGCACACCACCTATCACCCGGTTAGGAAAGTTATTGCGACGAAAAAACAGCGTACCTGTGCTTGCCTTCAAGGCCTCATCGACCGCCCTCCACTCCGTCGTGAACCAAATTTGCAGGTGGCCACGCTCCCTCAGCAAGCGCAGCGCCTCTTCGTGGCAACGATCCTTCTGGAGTAGTGCTCGTATCCCCAAGCGCACCTTGTCGTCCCGCAGCCACAAAGGCGGAGCTCCCTCCTTGTCGCCGTCCAAACCCAAATCCTGCCAGATCACGTCATCGACGTCCAACTGGTAGATCCCTTTTGCAGGCACAGGCACCGGTGCCACCGCTCTTGCGGGCGCCTTCTTCGCCTTGATCAGCGCCTCGATCTGGTCGCAAATCTTGTTATACTCCTTGACAAGTCTGGCGATATTCGGCTCCTGCCGCTTGATTGCTGCACCAGCATGCTCGTTGCGCTGGTTTTCTTCTCGTATCGTTAGTATAGCTCAGATCGATTATTAAAAGCACATACAACTCCTTGTCCGACGAAATGACCGCTCGATTGGATCCAATTCAAACTTCCGATCCCTCAGCTTTGCCCGCAAGCGCTCCTTCACAGCCCTCCCGTTCATCTGCAAGGCGTAATATTTGCTGTGCTTCACCTTGTTGAGCTGCGTGGTATCGTCGATGCCGAGCTGCTGCTCGAGTCGGACAGCCTTATCCTTCCCTTGCTTCCACGCTGTTCGTGCGTCGTCGAGATTCATGCGGGCGTACAAACTGACTTCGGGCGTGCAAAACTCGTCTGCCAGAGCTTCTTCCAGCGATGCCACCCGCTCAAAAAGTTGCTGTGCCCTTTGGCGAGCTTCAAGCACCTGCTCAACCGCCGCTTGCCCCTGCGTTTTTGATCGACCTGGTATCCTTTATTAAGAACGGACCAAGACCTCAAAGAAAATCAACGTACGAGCTACAGGCTTCGTCTGGACGGCTATCTGGTCTGCCCATTGCGCTCGTAGGACCGCCTCTGCGACTCCAGACGCAGCCAAGTCGGACAGTGCATCGCGCAGTTTGCCCTCGCAGCGCCGTCCAGCGCAGCAGCCAGCTTGCCAGGCGTCCGAGGCTCGCCTTGTCTACGTGCTCAATCTGCAGGTCGATAGTGAAGAGCTGGTGGTGATACTGCAGGGGCCGTCGGTTAATACTAGGGTAACACTGTAATCCGACGATATACGTACCCCGGCCACGCGCAGGTATGAGATGAGCTTGCTGATTGAATGCCAAAACCGTTTGCAACCTTCGCCGTTCGTGAAGCCAAACCCGCAGTACTTCAATGGGTGGTAAATGAGCTGGCACGGCCAACAATGGCCAAACGGGTGAAAGACCGACACCGCGAAAAGGATGCAGTCCAGGTACCGGTCTAAAAATTTGTACTTGACACATGAGCGGTGGAGCTGGCACGCTATGTCGTATAATATGCCGACCCGGATGTTGGCGGGCAGGTGCTGGAAGAGTGTTTCCAGCAGAACCAGTACATAGTACTGCTTCTCCCCCGCTGTACGCATGTTGACGAGCCAGAGGACGCGATCATGGCGGCAGAGTATGCCCATGATTCCCGTGTCGTCGAAGAACTTGGTGCTGGCCTTCTCCCGCTTGTCGTCTGCAGCCTTGAAGGAGGATTTGCACTCGTTCAAGACGGAGCGCGGGACTTTGAGAGACGCCCCTTCGTATTTGTCGTCCTCCTCCTCCGCCTGTGTTCGCGCCTTTTTCGCCGATCCACCTCTCGCTGGGCGGACTTCGTCAACATGCACGCCCATTTGATCGGCGGTGGCCTCCTGCACGAACACTGAATTGGGGTGTGTGTGAGGTGGATCTCGAGCACCTCTGCGACGCTGCTTCTAGGTGAAGCAGGCGTCGATGCACACCTGTACGTCGAGAGTGTGGGTAGGCGGCTCGGGGAATGGGTTGGACGGCGGCTTCTCCTCTTCCTCTTCCTCCTCCTCCTCGGACGCGTCGGCCGCGTCGGCAGCTTGACGTCGTCGTTTTGGGCGTGAAGGAGCCGGTGGCACGGGTCGACCAGTTGGCGTAGCAGGAAGGGGGGGTGTCAACGGGCGAGACGGAGTGGGAGTTGGAGGACTGGGGGGCTGTTCTGCTTCCGGTTCTTCCTCTCGTACGATGGTGCGTGCCGTTTTGAGTAGTTGCTCCATCGCATCGTTTGTAGCGTGCTGCAATGTGATGTACCACTGCAGTGCATTGCCGAAGCGAACGCGCAGAGTATCCTGAATCTATGTTAGACATCACGCACCACAGCCGGCGGAGAGGCGCACCTTCGTTGCTAACTTATATCCCCTACTCGACAGAAATGATTCCAGCGTATTGCAAAAGGCGGTGTTGTTGGGCGGTAAATTCACGAAGAGTCGTGAGACGAAATCCAGCACTTGCAGGTCGACGGCGAGGCTCGGATTCTGAGGGGAGCAGGCGAAGAGACCCCCCTGCAGCAGCTGGACAGGCGCGGGAGAGCATTCGTCACACACAATGAGGCGGACGTGCTCGATGACTGCTTGGCAATCAGCAACAGACACCAACTGGAGTAAATGAGGCGGCACATCGTTCATTCGGACAACAGCAACCTGCAATGCATGCATCCTGTTGCATCCACAAGGAGGAGGTGCGTCCCCTACCCGTAAACCGTGGTGTCTCGAAGGGATTGCATGCGGTGCATCAGTTGGAGAACACTGGCACGAGCTTCGGTATGATCCTGCGAGTCCAATTCACCCATTGTCTGCTGCGCTTCACCGAGGGATGCGAGGGAGTAGGCGGGTTGTCAGAGGGGATGAAGTCCAACACAAAGTCGTCGTAGCCATCGACATTTGGGCGAACGGGGGAGGACTGCGCGCCCTTGGGAAGCGGGTGCACCAAGCGCTGGCTGAGCGTCTTCCCGTTCGCACAGAAGACAAGCGGCTCGGGCTGGGGGGGCTTCACTCGCATCAGGAGGTTTTTGGGGCGCGCCACTGGGAACACGGCCGCCGAGGGTCGCGTCACGCGAGAGGGCGTTGCGGAGGTCGATGAGATGAGCTGCAATTGCTTGTCTGAGAATTGCATGTCTGTAGAGAGGTATTGGTGTAAGCGTTTGAATGGGGCTCGTGTATGCCACCCACTTATTGTTTTCTATTATTCTCGGGCGTTTTTTCGCTTGGTTTTATTGGGTCGTTTATTTCTTCTCTATAGCGGCGCGTCTGCACGAGGTATGTAGGTAGGTAGGTAGACGAGGTGGGTAGATAGGTATTACTGCTATTAAACGCGCCACGCGCCACGCTCTTTGGGCAGTTCCAGGGTCGGACACGCCTACTCAAGCAGTGGGACGGCGCTCTACTAACGACCGTGGTGTGCTTATTCTTATTTACAAGTTTACAAGGTACGTGCTATTATTCTACACTACTCTACTTAATGTACATGGTGGTCGGGAGCAAGACCAAAATAGGTGTCTGATAGCCGAAGTGCCATCACTTAAAGTGACCCGGTTCGGCAGGCCTCGGCATCTGAACGACCACTGCTAGCGACGCGTCGCAACTTATTATTTCTCTCGCAGTGTTTTTCCAGTGGTTCGACGCAAATGCGCGCCATTCAATCATTGGTCATATATAGTACAATTAATTAATACATATAATACATTTTGAACGGTATGCAGTGCCAATATATCTGCTGCTGTGTATGTCTAGAAGGCGCTACGGGGAAAGGGATGGTCGGGGGAGTCGATATCCTGGTTCGTTGAGCGACACAGCTGCAACACATGATAGAATCCGGTTTCAATGGCGACGCCGACCCGCTCTGGGTAAAACCGCACGCCGACGACGCCATCTCCGTGGGTGTGCAGCATGAGCGGATCCGTCTCCGCATAGCGCCCAACCTTCCACTTGTCTCCCTCGACGTCTGGGCCGAGAACAAGAATGCGCTGCGCCACCTCAGCAATCGATCGTCCGTCGTCTCCCACCCTCAGCGGCTTGATACACTTCCCCGGAATTTTTCACGGAAGGCCCGTCGCGCCTCCCACCCGATAGAGATTGATTTTGCTCTTATCGAGCTCCTTCTCTGCGACTTGCTCACCCAGGAGCATGATCCCTCTCTTGCCTTCCAACTCCCGCAAGCTGTCCGACGTCTTCATTTTGTTTGTCCTTGGCAAGGCGCTCACACCTAATATGTCGACATCGACACGTTTGTGGACGACCGCGGCTGTGCAGAGCCAAGCTCCGGTGTCTTCCCCCGCGAGTGACAGGACCACCACGGGTTGCCACGCAACCAACGGCGACCCCCACGCCGAGTCGGAACTTGCGAGCGGTTCTGGACTCGGGGTATGGAGACGCTTCGTCGAAGCCTTCTCGGAGGCCATCTCGGGAGTTCGTTTGAGTAGGGAGTTGGGCAGGTAGACTGCCTGGGCCAATGGGAGGCGCGTTCTATCCATAACGTGTCAACGGCGCTCAACAAACAGAGCAGAACAACGTACCCGGCATGAATCAGCTTGTCGACCTCGACCTGAAAGACTCGGTTGTCCGCTCCTCGAATGCTGACCATAATTCCGCGCGTATCAGCCCGGAGGTTTTTGCGGAGGGCCAGGTCTTGCGCCCGAAGTCTGGCCGCGCGCTTGGCGGTATCGTAGTCCCCAATGACTCTGCCGCGCTTCCCTTTAAAGATGCTGCCCTTCCGGTTCTCGATGGTGGGATTCATTATCCTGGCACCCACCACGACGACGTCGAGACCCTCGAAGCGGTGGCCCACTTTGTAAACCAGCTCGAGCTTTGCTTTGTCGTTCTGTTGGAATGAGGCTATCTGCAAGAGCTGTTGGCTTTGCTCCTCATCGAGCTGCTTGAATTTTCCCGCCAGCCCATAACCTGCGAAGTCAGACGCTACGGCCCGCGCATCCTTGTCAGCCCAAATCGCAGATGCATCCTCGGCTTTTGTAAGGTGGATGCTGGGTGCTTTATCGGGGGGGCGCGGGATACTGAGATGCGTCACTTCAGAGCGCACAGTGTATTGGCCCGCGAACTCGTGAACGGCGAACATGGCGCTGTCATTGCCGTCATCGTTGAACGGTAGGAAATCAACGTCGGCCGAGCGGACTTGGAACTGTGGAGAAATTAGTTACCACCTTCGCAGTCGTGCAATATACTACAGACCGTATGGGCCATTCCAAACTCGCCACCAGAGTCGGCATCCGGGTGTGCATCGGTCCATTGTGACCATTCTGGTTGGGAGCCCTGAACACAGGAACATGAGCTATAGTGTAGGTATAAGGAACAAAATAAAATAAATACATCGAACAATTCCAGCACACCGCAATCAAGCAGTGCGGTGACAAACCCTTTGCACAATTTATGCTCGCCGCGAGCGACGAGCAACTGGTCCCCGAGGCGGAAGTCTCTGCGAAGCCGGTCCAGCTCGACGTCGAGTGTCTCGTTCTGCCGCTGCACCTTAACGCGTTGCCGGTGATCCCCAATATCCTGGACATCCATTATCCAGGCGACTCCCTGGTCCAAGCTTGGGTGAAGGCCAGTAATCTGGACATGGTCCAGAATCTGCGGAAGGGCCGACGGGTACAGGACATGGCGTCTGAGTTGGTGCAGTGGGTGCCAGAAGCCGGGGTTCTCCTTCGTGGCCTCAGCTCGCATATGGAGTTTAGCCATCCGGACAACCAGGTTTTGATCTACGGCGGTCTCTTTCGGGACACGCTCCAGTGGAATGTATCTGTCCTTGTTCGTGGTGTCTGCCAGGAAATCGTGCACCTTCAAAATGTAAAAGTGGTCGCCCGCTCGCTGCCCCTCTGAAACGATTACACGATCCCCCGCTTGCAGAGAGAATGCGGGGCCAACGAAGCGTGCGTTTCCGAATTGCTCGTAAACGCCGAAAAATGGAGCGACCTCCTCGATGGTTGGATATACTCGAGGGTAGGCGGCTTGGCATAAGGGCTTGCGAGGAACAATGGCTTGAAACCGCGGGCGCGTGTCGCCGAGGCGTCCCACCACGTCCACCTCAGTGTTGTTGGCGTCGTCGCTAGATTCGTCGTCGCGTCTGGGCAGCAAAGCGTCACCCGTTTCTGGTGGAAGTTGAACGAGCACCCGCTGCGAGGAGAAAGCAAATGCGAGCTGCGGTGCCGCCTTCTTGTAACGGTACCGGATCCAGGTCCCGTTTTGGACGACGTCGGAGGAGGAGGCAGGGGGGACCAGCTGTTTGAGCCGGTGTAGCATCTGACTGGCGGTCTCCGTCTCGTGCGCTTGGGAGGGCAATGGGGGCGCCGCTGACGCCGCTGGTTTGGGCATTACAAAGGTAATGGCCTCTTCTATGGCAGGGTGCAATCTGGGGTGCTGGGCGAGGTCCTGAACGGCTTCCGATAATTCTACCGAATCATCTAGCTCCATGGCAGTCGATTGTCTGTAGCTCGCCAATTGCCTTTTGTAGTGGGCAGCTCGCTCGGCGAGGTCGCTGAGCTCGCGATGTTCCAGATTCTGCTTGGGCAGCGGCGCACCGACTCTGGATACGCGGTGTCGTCGTCAATGAAATCTGGGTAAGGTTAGCACGCGCTCCAAAGTCTAGATAAAATTACTAACCCAAATCCTGCTGCGTCATGATGAACGGTACCTCTGGGTCGTCGTCGTCGTCGTCCGAATCCGAGGCATGCAAATCGAGGAACTGGGCAACGCCAGGGGGCTGGCTGTCAGAGCCTTCCAGGTGCCTCCGTTTGCGCTCAGGGGAGGTTGCGTCGGCCGGGGGAGCACTACGGGATGCGGGGGGGGATTCTCTGGCCTTGGCGGGCATGCTGGTCGATGCGCAGGAGAAGTCGCCGAGCACGGAGTAGGGTGTGGGGCCGCGTGAGCCCGGGAGAAACAGTGGAGTGCGCTGGCGCTAGTTGATGGATGTTAGAAGGGCAGTAGGCGCAAGATCATGCAACTGACAGCGTCTTGAAATGAGGGCGGCGCGGCAAACACGTCGGCGGGTGCGCTGGTCGACGCCCGGGAGAAGTCACCGGGCCCAGAGTAGGGCGTGGGGCCGCGCGAGCCCGGGAGAAACAGTGGAGTGCGCTGGCGCTAGTTGACGGATGTTAGAAGGGCAGTAGGCGTAAGATCATGTAACTGACATGAAACGGGGGCGGCGCGGCAAACGGAGTCATTGAGGGGGCGCGCGACGGGGAAGACTCAGGCCATGAATTGACAGGGTGCCCAGCGCGCGTGGGCGGGAGGGCCAGGGGAGGATTGCGCCGCCTGCCCGCCAGCGTCTGGCGGCAAGGATGCGCGCGACGGTCCCGCTTCGGCTTGCCGGGGCCGCAGCAGGACCTCGGGCACACAATATGGCGCATCCGAGCGCAATCTGGCGACGTGGCCGGCCACGATCGGGAGCAGGTCGAAATCGCGCGCGTCGACGCGTCGCATCTCCGCCTCAGCGTCGTCGGCGTCGTCGCTGGGCTCGTTGTTGCTGGCGTCTTGAGCGCGGTCGTCAATGTACGGGTTGCGGGCGCGTCTGGGCAGCAAAGCGTCAGCGTCGTTCATCGCCGTGACAGATTGGCAGCATTTCATTCTGTATGTACTCTATTCTACTACTTTTCATTTCTCATGCGTATGGACGCCGCGACGAGGCGCGTTTGAGGCCCCACAGAGGGTGCAATGATATTTTATTTCTATGTACACTAAACTACTGGCTACGAGCACCAGGACAGAGACTCACCTAGCGGACATGGGAGTTAGAAACAAAATGGAAAAGGTGGCTGTGCCCTGATCGCGTCAGACATGAGGTGACCGCCGTCGGCATGCAGTCGGCAAGGACATGGCAGGGCGGAGGCGGGCGGCAAGGGAGGGCGGCAAGGGCGCGGGCCGGGCAGGAGGGCGGCAAGGGCA
>JARKIE010000294.1:0-116036 GCA_029378255.1 Mycena rosella | reverse complement strand
GATGACGATGGGATTTAGGGGAGCGGGGTGTCTGGGGTTGCGATAAACTCGCGGCGAGTCGACGTGTAACGGCGTCGAATGGAACGGGTTGGGTGAGCGGAGCGAAGACGGGAGTCGGGGGAGGTCGTATAGCGAAGTAGTCGCTGGTGGTGGTGGGGATGGGCTGGGTGAGCCTGAGGGTGCGCGAAACGTCGCGGCTTGTTCGATTCCGCACGAGGCGGGTGGTGGGGTTCGAAGCGGTCTCTTGCGAATAGAACTATCCCGGGTCTTCTACGACACCCCCGGTGATAGCGAGGTAGTCCTCCCCGAAGGTTGAACTAGCACTCCTGCGACTGTCTTAGTGCTGGGACGGACTCAACGTTTCCCGTAGCACGACGTCTGTCTATTTTAAATGGACCGCACACGAGGGGCGCTGCAATTGTTTTACGTCGGTGTGGACGACGTGAATGGTGGGGAGGGGAGTGTGGAACTTCAGATACGAGAGAACCAAGTAGAGGTAAGAAATGACGACTGCGAAGTGCAGTGTCGAGTGGGTAGAGGTTTTTGTGCAAGGAGTGCACGGGGAGGGTGAGGAAAGGAGGTCGGGGTGGGGCGGTACGAGGGTAAGAAGGTGAGTCTTTTATTATGTCACAGTCAAGGCTTGCGTCCAACTCTACAAGAGAGTGGATTGGAAGGTGCAAGTGATCTCGAAAAGATGATCGAATAAAAGACTAAAGAACTACAAGTGAATAGCTACTCTACTTATACTGTTTGTCGAACCGTGTGAACTTAAGTAGCTAAGTATATAATACAATGAGGTTACCAGGCGAATCGTGATCGGAGACGTCAAGTGTCAAGTGTCAATACTAAATATAGTTCATGGAAACAACTATTGTGTTCCGACTATTGTGTTCCGTTGCCGTGTGATCTTTAGCCAGCAAAGTCCTCCCACGTTATGCCATCGGCGTGAAGCGCTCGTGCAACAAGCGCTGGGGTCACGTGCTCATCGATCGGTGTTGGAGCGATTAGATTGGAGTCAAATCGTGACACTTTGAATATATCAATTTCACTACATTTTTTTCTGCATTCCTGTAAGGAATTTATGCAAGCTACATCAGACTATCGCGAGCTACCTGACGGCTACCGTGCTGCTACTGACCTCCCCGGCCGAGCTACTAGAGGCTACCAGTCTTCTGGCGGGAGCTACCAGGGGCTACAGACCGGGGGACTTGGTTACCTGGCTACCAAAACTACCGAGGCTACCGGGTGCTACGTATCAAAGTCATTTTTTCCTGATGCGTGCCGGTGACCGACGCGTTAAATTTAATGGATAT
This sequence comes from Mycena rosella, assembly GCA_029378255.1. Lineage (NCBI taxonomy): Eukaryota > Fungi > Basidiomycota > Agaricomycetes > Agaricales > Mycenaceae > Mycena > Mycena rosella. The sequence goes on along the minus strand of JARKIE010000294.1, from coordinate 114,723 downwards.
TTGGCGCGTTCTGGTGGGTGTTCGAGATCATATACATTTCGAGCCATGTGATTAATCTACAGTATATTATCCCTGAGCTCCTCCTCTACGAGTTCCGCAATAAACTCGGGTTTGATCAATCCACCGCTCCTATCAATTATCGTCCACTTTCCCCGCGTCTTGATGCGACCAACAACTGAGCTAATAGTTTGAAGATCGGTGACAATTTGGGTGGTCATTCTGTCATACGAAACAATTTCTTCAGTAGCGTCTTTTCCACCGGTTGAACACGGTGTAATAACGGCGAGTAATCGGGTTTTGCCAGAAAAACCACCCCATAATTCGCCTTTGGGCACGTCGCAGACAAGGATTTGCTCAAGTCTTCCATAGAAAATCTGTGGAACCCATCTCGTCTCGATCGGGTGCCCCAGTCGCCGAGTTCGTTCTTGAACTTGCAATTCATACTAATACCAATTTAGCCCGGCACATGAATTGGCAATGCTCACTCACCCGAACATATGAGGAATCTCTCTCGGGCCCTGTTCCTTTTCCAGCAGCAGAAGCGCTTCGGATAGAATCCCCGTCCAAAATGCGTACTTTGCCCCAGCTAGGCATGACCTTGGGCAGTAAAGCAAGGAAGGTGTTTGTTGGCTTGCCCAGTGCGGAGGAGAAATACCCCGCAATTTTTCGCCGGAGAATGTCGTCTGGGGTGTAAGCCTTTCGGTATGGTACGCGAAGGATATTCTCGGGATCTGGAACACATACATAAGCCGTTAAGATTTGAATGAAAGAAAACACTCACAATCAGCATAAACCTTTTCAGACTGCGATGGGCCACGAGATCGTCGTCCAAATATTTCCAACTCGTCAGTAAGGTCATATCGGCTCCCAATCTGTTCAAGGTACGCATAATTTAAGACCCGGTTGTTGAGGTTCGCCCAAGGGAACCGTCTCGACCGCAAACCTGCTTTGAGAAATCCGCAGTAGCGTTCCATGTAGAACGTCCATGTCGTCCAGGAAGGTCCGCAGAAACGTATGTCGGATACAACGTGGAGTAGGCCGTGAACAACAAGCGGGCATGCACGCAAGCGATCCTCCCTGTATTGATAATAGTATCTGAATTTTGTTGAGTTTGAATTATCCACAGCTCATGAAAGAAAGAAAATACCGTTCATATGTTTGAACCCATTGAATAATTTGCTCTTCTAGTGTGTCGAGCTCGGGGTACGTGATCGTGAATTTCAAGCATGCCTTGATGATTTCGGAGAGCTCGCAGGCATGCGTGTGATATTTCGGATGGGCAAAACGGCCTTTGAGAAGGGTAGGAGCCATATACACGAACCAGAAGCACCAGGCTTCGGCCGTGAATTTACCAGGGCCCACAGCGAGAGACCGGGAGAAGGAGGAAGGGATATCCTTCATTGCGTCCGCAGTTTCCTTCCAGATTTCCTCCCACACCTCCTCCGATATCTCGTAGTCCTGTGATCCTGTATCAAGCCCTTTGAACTTGCCGCTCCAATGCGCGACAAGATTTGGAATGTTATTTTCGAAAAGAAGGTGCATGAAATCCCACGGGTAAGATCGAGCGAGATCCATAGAGCCGACCTTGCGAAGCGTCGGTAAACCTTTGATCCCGTGGTATTTAGCGAGCTTCTCGGCCGCGTTCGCCGTTCCAGCCTGGTCGATCTCCCGGATCACATCCAAGAAATGTTCATGTGTCCGCAGCGGCAGATTATGCGGATCCCAAGTAGCCGGCTGCTCGTGCTCGTCGCAAGGGAAGGAAAGGGGGACATAGTAAACTTTCTCTCCTCCGGTGACATTCCGAACACCCTTGATTTGGCATGAACGGCATGGACTGAGACTATTATGTCCCTTGATGTTCATCATTTTTTCAATTGCGATGATATCGCCGTGTCCGAAGAGATTATAGGCATGTAGGGTGAATCTTCACGGGTGAGTGCATTATATGTCCGTACTCCGTGTGCAAGCTCAACCATTTCGTCATCGAAGGGAATGAGGAAGCTGTGGAGGTCTTTTGGACCGTTGGGACCCGAGATAACTCCACAACACATCAAGTCTTGAAGGTGCGTGCGGGTTTCGGGCGGAATGTTATCGATTTTGACAAGAATCGGGGTCGCGGAAGGTCCTTTTCGCCTTCGCTCGAAGAGAAGATAGGAATCTGTGCACGCGGATAGGGAGATGTCGTATTTTCCGGAAAAATAGCAATGAGGTAGTTTTTCACCATTCACAACGACCTTCTTCTTGCGCAAATCTCGATAGTGTTGGCCATCAAAAACATCGGAGATAGCGCCGGGGTTTCGTTGGTAGTTGTGACGATAGAGCAGCTGTTCCACCTTCTTGTGATTCATAAAAAAACCCTGCAGTCGCCGGATGATCGGCAGGTAGCAGAAAAGTCGCCGCGGTCTTCCATCGGCAGCATATTTCGACTCATTACAGAATCTGCAGGCCTCCAAGTCGGCGTGATCTCCTGTGTACACCATGCAGGAGTTGGGGCAGCAGGGGATCCAAACAGGTTCGACATTAGAAAGGATGGCGACACGGTGAATCATGACCCAATGGGAGCTGATTTCAAGCTTGGGGCGGAAAGCATGGCGCATTTGCGCAAATGCGAGATGTGGCATCGTAGACATCATCTTCAGTTGGAACGCACGAATGTTATCCCGATCCTGGTCGGTTAAAATTTCATTTCCTGAATAAACACAAATGAGGATTAAATCCAAGTGGAGAAAGCACAGACCACGCACTGGTGTCGAACAGATCTGCTTCATCTGGGCCAAGCATTTCATCCAACTCGCGGAGCATCTGCTCACGGCTTGTAGCCTCCTGCCGCTCCTCTCCCTCGTCGAATTGCAGCCATTCATCATCTTCATCCAACTGAAATTCCGATTCTGCATCAGAAACAGAAACGTCCGAGCCCGAGTCCATGTCCGAATCCGAGCAATCATCATCAACGTCCATTGCGCGGCTGCTTCCCGTGTCGTCGTCGAGGGGAGGATCAAAGGCATGTTGGGTGTCGCTGTGGTCATCCTCAGGTTGCTGGTCCACCTGGAGTTCCTCCTGTTCCGACTCGGATTCAGATTCACCAATTGTCGCAGGGTCGAGGACTTGGCGCTTGTGGCGGCGTCTGCTCCGTTCAGAGAGTAGTTTACCGCAGAAGGCAGTGCAGTGACATATTTTGCGCTTATTCCTCTGGGCATTCTTGCGTTTCTTGTCTTTTGTGCGTGCGGATGGCATGAGAAGAAGTCGATAATCACGAGACCAGGTCCGGCTCTCGGAATTTGTGAGCTGACAAAGCCCCGCTCACAAATTTCGAGCGCAGGATGCGCACGGACCTTCCTCGGATCGGACCGGGGAGGAGTTCAGAATCCGCTGCTTAGCTGGGCTTAGCCGCACAGAATGAATACAGCGGAAAGGCCGCAATAGTATATTCGTGCGCGGCTGCGGCCGATTAAACGCAGTATGAGAGCATCTCAGGAACGTAAAAGTACAATTATTTGATGAGCATCGGAGAGGGCGGCCAACAAGGAGGCCAGTACTCATGTAAAAGCAGGTCACAGAGACACAGGAGAGTTCCAGTTATGCAGTTAGATGGAGGGAAGATAGCCTGGTGCGGAGAATGTAAAAAGGCAAAGCCACAGAGCCACAGGAGATCGACAAAGAGTCAGTATGAAGATGTAGACAGTGTGAGGGTATGTTGCGGGAGATCCAGCAGAGCAGAGCAGAGCGTCGATTGCGCGTCGATGGCTGTCAAGGCGAAAGACGGAGATCCGCGAATCAGGGATGTTTGATGGGCAGCACAGCCGTGCCGCGAAGGCTTGGTGCCGCGAAAATGATGGCCGTACCTATCAGCAGTGGTTTGAGAAGAGACGGGGGCGGTTTATAGGGAAGAACTGAGAAGAAGTGATTTTGTTGAAAGTGCCCTGGCCTACCTTCCATAAAGTGGCTCGAAAAACACTTCCGGCGGACAGCCTCCGTGGAAGTGCCTAAATTCCACGATCAGTGATCGGACACTGACGTGAAGTGACTTTAGTTCCCACGGTGTGGGGTTCATTGCCGGCGTGGCAATCTTCCCACTGCCGACGAGGTGGCTGTCATATTGCCCGGGGATCAGTCTCTCGCGCAGTCGCGGGATATCATTCTGCGACAGCGCGAAGGTCCGCTTCACCGAATCAGTGATCTTCATCCAGCATATACGCCGTTATATTATGTCCTGTTGTTCCCGCATGGAGAATCCGGATGGCACCCCGACCTGCGTCTCACCGAACCTGATGTGGAATACCCGAAGCGCCTTACGCAGACTCGCTACGTCGCATACAGGATCCATGCCCGGCACAATGAGTTCTCTACGCCCTTGCACGGTGGCCGGCTCTTTCAACGTTATCTGGTAGATATGTGGGCGTCGGCTGATCAAAACAGGTTGCAGTTCCTGCGGATGAACCAGCCGATGTTGCGAGCAGCGCTATATAGCGGCCTGGAGGATGCAATACATGCCGGGGATGATCAGGTGGACTTGAACGAGCTCGGGCAGTGTACCGTGCTGCCTTCGAGCTACATTGGTGGTCCACGCCATATGGGGCAGCAATTTCAGGACTCAATGGCCATTGCGCGGTACTACAAGAAGGTCGACATCTTCATGACGTGCACCACCAATCCGAAATGGGTTGAAATCACCCGCGAATTATTGCCTGGACAGGCTGCGCATGATCGTCCGGACTTGGTGTCGCGGGTTTTTCATTTGAAGAAGCAGGCCATCATCGACGACATCTACAAGAATGGTGTTTTCGGCCGTGCCGTTTCCTACGTGTACACAATCGAATTCCAAAAGCGCGGTCTTCCGCACATCCATCTCTTGATCTTCCTGGAGAACGGCTACAAGCTGCTCATGCCAGAAGACATTGATACGGCGATCTCGGCACGATGGCCAGATCCTGCAACTCAGCCGCTCCTCTTCGAGACCATCAAGACATGCATGGTACATGGCCCCTGCGGTGCTGCGAACCCGCGCGCTCCTTGCATGGAAGATGGGAAGTGCACCAAGCGCTTTCCCAAGCCTTTCCAGGATCAGACGACCATGGACGAGGACGGTTACCCGAAATATTACCGCCCTAACGATGGTCGCGCATACGACATCGGCGGCTTTCAGGTCGATTACTCTTGGATCATACCCTACAGCCCTTACTTCTCGGCGAAATACAATTGTCACATCAACGTCGAGTGTGCGGTCTCTTTGGGCTCTTTCAAGTATGTCTTCAAATACATCCAAAAGGGTGGTGATCTCGCCGGTCTTGAAGTGAGCCGACGCGACGAAATAAAGAGGTGGATAGAGGGTCGCTATATCTCTGCCTCGGAGGCATCCTGGCGTATATTCCACTTTGAGATGCACGATCGCACTCCGAATGTTGTGCGCCTGCAGGTAAGCATTTTTTTTTGGGTTCAGGCTTCCATCTAATTGATCACAGGTTCACTTGCCTGGCCAGCATTTGGTTCTCTTCAACCCGAACGACGACGCTGAAGAAGTATTGCAGCGGGCGGCGGGGGAGCAGACACGTCTGACCGCGTTCTTTGCTGCAAATGCGGACAATGGTGCTCTCGGAGTTTTGGCACGCCAGTATACGTACCAGGAGTTCCCCCAGCATTTCACCTGGAAGGAAAAGGACAAGCGTTGGGCCATCCGCCGCAAGGGTTTTGCCCTCGGACGAATGTACTTTGTCCCTCCGAATGGCGGGGAGCGCTTCTATCTGCGCACCTTGCTCACCGTCGTGAAGGGTCCCGAATCATTCAACCACCTTTTGACCTTCAACGGCATAGTGCACAGCACCTTCCTCGAAGCGTGCCTGGCCCGTGGGCTTCTCGAGGACAACGGAGAAGCAATGCCTTGCAGAGGCCTCCGAAATGCAGACAGGGACTCGCCTTCGCCAGCTTTTTGCCACGCTCCTCCTCTTTTGCGAGCCATCACAGCCCGGGAACCTCTGGACCGAGTTTTGTCAAAACATCTGTGACGACCTCCACCGCCGCCTGCAGATCATGGGACGCCGAGATCCACCTGAAGAAGACCGCTACGATTATGGTCTGTTCTTGCTCAACAAGGTCTTAAACGAGTCGGGGCGCAGCCTTGCGGACTTCCCGTCGATGCCGATGTACCGAATCGATTGGGATGCTCAGGTCGACAACCCTCTGATCGCGGAACAGCTGGATTACGACCGTGACGAAGAAGAGCGTACCCGGGCAGAGCAAACGATCCCATTGCTCAATGCAGAGCAGCGGCAGCATCAGCCATTTGACAAATATCTTGTGACTTGTTTGGCCTTCAAGTGAGCTTGTCGGCAAGCTCGCAAGTTCAGAGCGAGGAAACAAAACCCCTCGAAAGGTTCAAATCAGACTGGAGAACCTCTTGAGAAATCGGAGGATGCGCTCCGTAATTTCTCCCGGCAGCGGCGTCGCCTGCCCCGGCAATCAGCTTTAATGCATCCCGGAATTATACCACTGCAGCGAGTCGAACCGTTGACCTTGTGAGAACTTTGGACTCACCTTGAGGCCTTGCGAGCTTGCGAGCTTGAATGACCTTGAATGACCTTGAATGACCTTGTACAAGGTCACAAGTTATTTGTCAAAAGTCTGATGAGGCGTTCGACAAGATCATGCAGTCAGCTGATGAAAATCTGGGCAAGGTTTTTTTTGTGAACGGACCGGGAGGCACGGGCAAGACTTTTGTGTACAAGACTGTCTGCCACCAAGCCCGAAGCCAGGAATACATTGTCTTTTGCTGCGCATCATCGGGGATAGCGGCTTTACTTATGCCCGGAGGTCGCACAGCTCACTCGACCTTCAAGATACCTGTTGAAGGGATCAACGAGGAGAGTTTCTGCAATAGTCCGAAGAACAGCCAGCGCGCCGATCTCCTCCGCAAGGTCCGGCTCATCATCTGGGACAAGGTCGGCATGCAGGACCGACTTGCTATCCAAGCTCTCGATCGCACCCTCCGTGATCTGCTCAACAATGATCGTCCCTTCGGCGGAATCACCGTGGTTTTCGGAGGCGACTTCCAGCAGATTCTGCCTGTCGTTCCGAAAGGGTCTCGGGAGCAGATTGTGGACTCCTGCATTCAGCGCTCCTATGTTTGGCACCATGTCGAGCTTTTGCTGCTCCGCCGGAATATGCGCCTCGAGACCGAGGGTCAGTCTGAGCGTGAATTCGCCGAGTGGCTGCTGGAAGTCGGACATGGGCGCAACACCGACGCTCAAGGGAATGTTCTTCTCCGTCCACAGATGAGGGTCGACACTTCTGCGACCTTGGTCGACTTTGTCTATCCGGGGATCTCCAGCAACCCTCCTCCCCCTCCAGATTATTTTATCAATCGCATGATTCTTGCTCCACGCAATGCAGATGTCTTCCAGGTCAATGACGACGTACTAGAAAAAATGACCGGGGACCAACGGATCTATCACAGTGCAGATAAGATCATACAGGAGGCTGGTGCTGACGACAAAGCAGACAATGGGCCGCCCATTTCTGTGGAGTTTCTGCGCTCCATAAACACGTCTTCTCTTCCGCCCAGGGAGTTGGGACTCAAAATCGGCTGCCCACTAATCTTACTCCGCAATCTGGCACCAGCGCGTGGGCTCTGCAACGGCACTCGGATGGTTCTACTCCGGACGTCCGACAGAGTCTTGGAGCTGCGTCTGGTCGGAGGCGACCACGACGGTGATATAGCGTTCATTCCGCGAGTCACATTGACCCCGACCAACTTCTCTTTCAAATTCAGCCGCCGCCAGTTTCCTGCCCGACTTGCCTTCGGTCTGACCATCAACAAAGCGCAGGGTCAATCGGTTAAAATCGTTGGCCTTGACCTTCGTTCCCCTGTATTTTCGCATGGCCAGCTGTATGTGGCCCTCTCGCGCGCTACTTCGGAACGAAGAATCAAGGTTCTTCTTCCAGACAACTCGGATTCATCTAGCACAAAAAATGTCGTGTATCCAGAGGTGCTACTAGATTAAATCTGCTGAGCTTTCCGGCCACAAGACATTGTACTGCAATTTAACTGCCCCGGACACGCATTTTATCCTAATCCGGATGTTATAGCTGCCTGCGGTCGGGGGCTCCAAAACTAAGAGTCAAGAAAAATGGGGGCGCCTTTGTGGAACCATATCGTAATTATAGAATTGTCGCTACTAAGGGCGAATGAGCAGGGAACATGGATTCAATATTTTGAGGGCGACGTGCCAAGGATCACCTTCGGCATCAAAGTCATCAAACAGTCCCGGATTGTTCTTCTTTCCTTTCATTCTCTGTTCTTGAGTGTTCCCGACTTCCAGCTTTCTGAATACAACATCCCTCACTCAGATTTTTCACTCCAGTCCACAGATGAGGATGACTTGAGGCCGCAATTTATGCCAGGTGTGCGCAAGTAGCAGAATCACATTCATCATTGAAAGAAATCACATTCGCTCCACTTGGCTTCATTACTCAGCACGGGGAATGGGCTCGAATGTTCTCGAACATCCAATGTCCATATTTATCCTGGCCCAACAGAACAGCTGTTTTTTTTGCCGCTTTTTACCGCACTTTCATGCCAGTCTCCTCTTCCAGTGCTACTCTCACAGGCATTGCCTTCCTGCGGAACCCAAAGCAAGTTGGGAAGTCGAAGACATGGATCTTTGAGGGATCAATCTACCTCGTCGTCGACGACAGTGGACAGGAGCGAGGTGTCACCCTCCTCATGTGCTACTTCAACGACGAAGACTTCTATTTCGGTCCGGCAGGTGTCGCTCATGTGAGCGGTTCTGTGAGTAAAACTTTCATAATCTAATGCAGCCGTCTGACCATTGATTAGATTGCGAAGATGCGTCCAGACTTCGACTTGGGCAGCACAGAATTCGACCATGATGACTACCCATTTGTGGTCGATGTCGATCAGGTGGGCACAATATCCCATAGCCTGCTGAGCCCACAATCATACACCATTTAAAGCTGATTCCTCTACATGAGACGACATTTGAGACAATGAATACAGCCGACAACAGCGGCAAGGACAAGGTCGTCACTCCCAAAGAACCCACCGTCAGACTTCCCCAAATCAAGATGTCTTTCCGACCTCACCTCATCATCTGTGGCCTTCCGTCGAACCTCAATGACATCAAGTCAACCTTCGACATGGATGCAGAGATGTACACCCAGTTCGGCAGGGCTTATTGCCCCTTTCCCGTGTCGTGCTGGATCATCGACTCGGTGGCCTACCTGAGAGAAGAAGCCGATGCCTTTCCCTGGGAGGTATGTTGAGGTCACTGGATACCTGACCGATATTGGGACGGCGCGCTTCAAGATGGACGTCACCAATGTTGCCTACCTCGGCTTTGCCCCGAAGGCTGCTGGTAATGCGAAGTTCAGTACTCCTTCGACACCAGGTACGTGGTATACGACACCTTAATACACTCTCCCTGACATCTGTGCAGCGCCTTCTCAAACCGCCAAACGAGAGCAGAACTTCATCGCTGGCACACCTTCGTGGGTGTCTAATAAAAAGCACAAGGGCAACGACGGCAGTGCCGCCCTGTCGTCGTCGCCTGTTTGATCATGTTGTAGTCAATCATACAAGTCCCTCTGAATACATGCGGAGTGATTATGCATCTGCCGACTTCTGATTTGATGATTGCGGGTCAACCGTGCGTAGCACGGGTTCATGCTAGTAGATAAAATATTCTACACTATTCTACAATAGTCTGAGCCATTCTACGAAGTTCCACACAGCACAGGTAAGTACTGGCGGATTGCCGAAATGCCCGAAGGCACTGTTTCCAACACGCTCAATCGGAGCTCCACCGGAAGGCAGAGCTCGAGTCGATGAAGAAAGTGGTCAGTTTGACCCACAAGATCGACATGTGGACCGAGGTGGCTGCTAAGGCCACAGTGGACGGGCCCGAGAAGTTGGCGAGGGCGATGAAGAACACCGCATTGCTCGGGTCCGCCTGGATGAAGGCGACCCACCCGGAGATCTGGTCGGAGATCGAGGGTGAATGGGAGTCGGAGCCGACGGAGGCCGAAGAGAAGGGAGGGGAACGGACGGAGACGAGTAGGGGCTGAATGGAAACCAAATCATATATATATTTTCTTGGTTTTTTTATCAAAGTCGTGGTGTCTTGATAACAGAGTCGAATGAGTAAGAGTAAAGTGAAGGAAAAACACTCAGAAGACCTTCATTGCGTAAAAACCTGTGCAAGACATCGCATATGAGTTGCATCAGCAGCTGTCGGAGCCGAGTTATAACGGGCCAGGTCAGTTGGGATACTTGGCGTGAAATTCTTCGACAAGATCCTGCGCGCTGTCGAGTTTTTCGGCTCGTAGCCAAGACATCTCTTCAGCTGTTCCGGCATACCCGTCCCAACGGACAAGATAGACTAACGGAGGCCATCGGCGCCGATCGATTTTGCTGTCCAAGATTTCTGCGATCTCATACTCCATTTCTCCGTCTATCTCGATCGGAGCCAGCAGAGGCTGCTCACACCCTGGAATAGTGTTCAGATGTGCGGGCTCGAGCTGGGAGAGTGGAAGATGGGATGGATTTGTCGCATGTCTCGCGGAAGTTTGACGGTAAAAGAAGCTGGTCCGGGCTGGGCGATAACTTCAAATGGGCCATAGAAAAGTTCAGAGAACTTTTTGGTCGGTCGGGCCAATCGGAAGCCAAAGGCATTAATGTATACCTCGTCTCCTACGGAAATCTTCGGGTCCGGGGATTTCTGTTTATCAGCGGGACCCTGATAACGCTTCTGAGCAGCAGCCATCTGGTTACAAAGCTCTTGGTGGAGAGCATCCAGGTCCGTGACGAATTCTCGGGCCCGAGCGGAGGTCGCGCTCAGGATGGATGGTGACCGATGGATGGTAGCCCTTATTGGCAAAGAACGGAGACACTCCGGTAGTATCATTAGGAGTGTTGTTGTAAGCAAACTCGCCGAGCGGAAGAAGCGGAGCCCAGTTGTCCTGCTGGTAATTGCAGTACATCCGGATGTATTGTTCCAAAGTCTGGTTGACGCGCTCGGTCTGCCCATCGGCAGATGGGTGGTAGCCGGCGGTGAAGTGAAGCTTCATATTGAGTGCCTCTCCCAGGGAACGGAAGAAATGGTTAACAAACTCGGTGCCCCGGTCAGAAGTGACATGACTCGGGACTCCGTGCTTGGAGAATACGTGAAGGACGAATAAATGGGCCAGTTCGGACACCGCGATTTTTCCGTGGCACGGAATGAAAAGTGCCATTTTCGAAAGGCGGTTGCCGTCGGACATCGGGAGTTGTTCGATAAAGTCCATCGAAATTGAATCCCAAGGTCGCTCAGGGACCGGTAATTGCCGAAGGAAGCCATAAGGTCTATGGTGAGTGTATTTGCCGTGTTTGCAAAGTACGCATGAATGGATGTAACCTTTGACAAAGGCTCGGAGTTCGGGCCACACATATTCCTGTCGGACTAAGGCAAGTGTTTTGTTCTGTCCCCAATGGCCAGCAAGTTGGTGATCATGTTTGTTGAGCAGAACCCGCAGACGGAGCTCCGCGGATTCCGGCACATAAATGTGTCCGTCGTGATAAAGAAGACCATCTCGGGTTTCCCATTGGGGATCCGAGGTGTCGTTAAGATGTCGTGAAGCAACAAGATCGGAAGGTAAAGCAGCTCGGATGTCCGTGTGGAGGTGATTAACGTCCATTATATGCCCAGCTCGGAGCGCCGGAGTCCAAAGTGCGGATGTACGAAGGGAAGCTCCAATCTGATGCTGAGTGAATACTGGATGGAAATTATGCAGATTCGCACTGGCATAGCCACTATCCCCCTCTTTAGGGCAGACGTCCCATCGTATAGTGAAAGCATCAGGCTTGCTGCTGAGCCGCCCGGATCGGAACCAAAGGACAAAATTAAAGGCGAAAAGTAACTCGGACCACCGAGCTTGCCGGCGGGTCAAGAGTTTTGTCGTTGAAAAATACTCCAAATTCTTGTGGTCTGTAGCAATGTTGATCGGTGGTACCGCACCCTCGAGGTAGCGCCGCCACACGCAGAACACCTCGAGAATGGCGAGGAGCTCCTTGTCGTGTGTGTCATAATTGAGTTCGGCTGCCGAAAGTGTCCGAGAATGAAAGGCGACCGGACGGATCTCTCTGTCATCTGAATTGATTGAAAGGATAGCGGCGATGGCGTAGTCGGACGCGTTGGTCTCCAGGGTAAGTTGAGCACCTGGAACCCAATGCATCAGAATTGGAGCAGTGGTGAAAGCAAGCTTAAGGGTATCAAAATATTGTTGGCAGGCGGGAGACCATAGCCAAGGTTTGGACTTCCGAGTAAGCCGTGTCAGCGGCATGACAATGTCCGAATAATTCGCAATGAAGTGATGGTAGAAATTGGCAAAGCCAAGGAACGATTGGATGTCCTTGACTTTTCTCGGCTCCGGCCATTCCCGAATAACCTTGACCTTGGACTCGTCCATCGAAAGACCGTTAGGGGAGAGGATATACCCCAGGAACTCGACGGTCTCCACACTAAAAGCACATTTCTTAAGAGACGCGAAGAGGCTGGCCTGCCGAAGGTGCCGAAGCACCTCACGGACATGCTTGCGGTGGTTCTCAGGGTTCTCCGAATAAATCAGGATGTCGTCCAAATATACAACAACATTGATGTTGAGGAGGTCCGAGAAGAGGTCGTTCATAAAATGTTGGAAAGGGGCTGGAGCATTGGTGAGGCCCTTGGGCATGACAAGCCACTCGAAGGAGCCGTAACGAGTCCATTCATCGCCCTTGGTGATCCGAACTAAGTGATAAGTGTGTTTCAGGTCAATGTTAGTAAACACCTTTGCACTTCGTCCGGTATCGAGGAGATCTGAGATGAGGGGCAACGGATACCGATCTTTCCGAGATATTCGATTGAGAGCTCGGAAATCCACGCAAAGCCGAAGCTCTCCAGACTTGTTTTTGACGAAGAGGATGGGAGCGCCGTGCAGGGAAGTGGATTGTCGAATAAAGTCGTTGTTGAGATTTTTATAGAGGAAATCTCGGAGAGCCGCCAATTCTAGCTGAGAAAGGGAGTATATGGGACCGGGCGGTGGTGAAACCCCATCCTCGAGTTCGACCTTGAGATCGTATGGACGTCGGCATAATTGTAGTACTCTGCCGGAAGGCCGAACAAGTCTGGGGCTTCGGAAGCGGCGGAGGACCGACCTAGCACCTTAGAGAGGCCCAGGCGGAATAATTGACTACCTTTAGCGTGCAAGGCACTTGCAAAGGCAGGTGCTCCAATGAAGGAGATCGACGTGGGTTGAGCATCGACCGACAGAGCGACAGAATGCTCCACTGAAGGAGGAATGGTTTCGGCAGAAGCTGACAGAGATCCTTCGGACGGAGCCGAAGGTGACCCAGCTGAGCAAGGCGAACGGAAAAATATTTGGCCCGAAACCAAGTCAATCGACGGATTGTAGTGGGTGAACCAATTGTGTCCTAGGATGACAGAGCAGGCGGAATCCAGAGTTGTGACATCAAGACAACCAGAGTTGTGTCACCAGAAGGGAACTGAATGTCAAAACTGACAGTTTCGGAGATGACAGCACCAAAGGTGCCATCGAACAGACGGAGGCCAACTGGAGGGATATAAACGCACGTGAGATTATTGGTGGCACAAAATACAGGATCTGCAAAAAAATCGGACAAACCGGAGTCGATGAGAGCCCGGAAGGCCGACGGAAATTGCGGAGATTTGAGGAGTGGACATAAGGAATTAGGATTGGTGAGAGCAGAAGCGTTAAGTCGTAAAAATGAGTCGGGTGCGCGAACTGGGAGGTCTTCGCGACCCTCGGGTCGCGTGGACATCCGAGAATCACTACTTATTTTCCCGACTGCGAAGTTGAAGAAGATGCAGGGGTTGCGGTGGCCATGCAACCAGATGTTCGTCTCTTGGGACAAGTGTCACTGCGATGACCTTTTTCGCCACAAAGGAGGCACAAGTTTTCGGCAAGCCGACGGGCCCTCTCGGCAGGGAGTAGTTTGCCATCGGTACCTAGTACCTTCGCATATGGTTTCTCCTGAGTTGAAGAAGGAGAAGTTTTAGAGGGGGATCCGCCGGAGTTCCCTCCGTTCCCCCCGCCTCCCTTCTTCTTATTCTTCTTGGATTCACCAGAGACATTGGGAGTAGTATTATTGCCGGAAGTGTTCGGATGCGCCGCCTTGTTGTCGGTAGTGCCGGATTTCGGGGCCCGAGAATGCCGAAGTCGCTACTCCTTCTGCCATTCCCAATGGGAGGCATCGATCAATTGAGCAGAAATTTTAATGACATCAAGGGAATCCGGTTTCCCGCCAGGGAGGTCGCGAAGTTTGAGCTGAATACGCTCGGGAAGACTTTTCGGAAGGCGACGGAGTTCCAGCCCGTAAGCTGTGAAAGCTTATTGAAACGGACCAGATACTTCTGGATTTGTTGTCCATTGCCCATATGCAGAGCTATAATCTCGTTCTCGGCATCCTGTCGGGGATCGTAGGTGCCTCAATTGAGCTGGAGCTCGGAAACGAATGTGTCGTAGTTGTTGAGCCAAACAGGGGGGTTGATTGGGTCAGGGTTGATGTAGGAAGGTTCGACCATCCGAGGGCATCCCCAGTAAGGTAGGAGATCATGTAGTTGACCTTCTGCTGGTCCCGAACGAATGCCGAGGGACAATCGCAGAAGTTCAAGATGCCTTGGAAAAGGAAGGTGTGGAGTTTCCCGGGGTCCTTGCCGTCAAAGGTTTCGGGATCCCGAACACGGGACCGAGTTTTGTCCTGTGCGGCACTGCGCTGATTGAGCGCAGTGCCAATGCCCTGAGCCATAGCTGCCGTGAGTGAAGCAAAAAAGGCAGCAGGATCATCCATGGGATTCCGATCTGGACTCGGAGATCTACCACTTCCTCCTCCGCTGCCTCCCGAACCACCACCACCATCATCGCCTCCATTCCTGCCCTGATCGAACAGATTGTGGGAGGACCTCCGAGGACGGTCGGATGCCGTCGGGTCCCAAGGGGATATAGGTTCCTGAGGATTTTCATCCTGATCAGGTTCCCCGTCAGATTCCTTGTCAATATTGACCAGACTATTTCTGGCTGATCGGACGCCACGGGCCTGTGAGACCGACTCGAAGGGATTATGTGGTGAGCGCGTGCATGTTTCGGAAGGAAGAGTTGTAGTGGAAGTCATATTGCCAACGATATGTGCACTTTGTCGATTGATGAAGGAAGATTGGATATTCTGGCTGGCTAAATTTCGGAGGCCCGCACTGTAGTCAATGCGGGAATCTCGGTTGACCTGGTCCTGTTGTTGGCGTTTTTCAACGATTTCGGGAGGGGTAATGCTAAGTTGAGTAAGTCGCTGAAGAGCACGTTCGTTTTGCTGTTGGATTTGCGTGTCGATTTTGGGAGGCATAAATGAGTGGGTGTAAGAAGAGTGAGTTTGAATATACTGTCAAGTACCGGATCGCCATCGGGACCGATCAGATCCGAGGGGTCATGAAAAGTGCGAAGTCCAGTCGGGACCGAGGCAGAGCCGACGGGGTCGGAGTGGACTTGGCTTCAGCTCGTGCACTGCACCCTTCTCTACAACCTGTGTCAAATTTCGGAAAGGGACGGAGGCCGACGGGAGGAAGATGACGGAGGCTGACGGAAACCAAGGAGAGGACGACGATAGGGAGGAAGTCTTAGTTGATATTCAAACTGACTAGAACAGGGTGTACATAGGGCTAAAGTATTACTTAAGGGTCAGAGCCGTCGGGGCACCGAGGCTCCGTGATAGCGATGAGTCACTGCTGTACATATGAGTCAATGCTGTGACGGAGTTTCCGGCGGACCGAAGGTTCCGAGGGTGGGAGATCATAGTGGGGTGTTGTGCTGTGACGAAAACGGGACCCAATAGGAAAAGTTCGGGAATACTCGGATGCTGACGGGGTCTGTAGTCACGGTATGTGACAAACTCGAACCTCCACGCAAAAGAAACTCGACCCCCGCACAAGATAAAGTCAAGTCTCATGCAACAAAAACACAAACAAAGTTGAAAAGACTGTAAGTACTTCGGACACACATGATGCTGTTCAGGCACCTTAAATGAGGTGATAGGCAAGAGAGAGCGGAGGAGCTACAAAGTCGAATGAACATAAGCTCAAAGGGATATTTGAACCCATACCATGCGAGCGTGAACGTGGACGGGACGGGGACATGGAACCGTAGCAACATAACAGGTGATAATGATGAGGTACAGCCAGGAGGGAATTCACAATTGACTTAAGAAGGAATTGGGATGTAAATGGTTGATTTATCCTGACCGCACAAGAATAGGCATGAACTAGGAACTAAGTGCTCGAAATCTGCATTAAAGCACTTGCATGATAATCACAAGTGGGACGGGTCAAATATTGGCATAGAGGCAGTTCACTGCAGCAGCAAACAACACTAAGTGCAGAAGAGTGAACACGAGCCGGGAGATGAGTGGTTGCATATCTGGGGGCAACAAGAGGCAAGGTGGCTCGGTGATCTCAGCCATGTTGCATACAGTTGTACTGAAGTGTCGGTATAGTAGCACTGGTGGCAGATGATTAGATTCTCAATGAATATCGGTGCCACAGGGGCTATCATGCAAGCCATTGAATAGGCAAATAGCATTATCGGGCTACGGCTGGTAAGCGACTCGGTCGCAAAATTAAAGTAAACTACTACTGCAACCACCTACTTAAAATAGCCGAAAGCAATATGGGCTAACAGTCGGAACATCATGATCATCGAAAGCTCACTTCCAATCGGGCTTAAGATTTTCAGTCTCTCAAGTACTGCTTGTGAGAATCATGTGAGACTAGAGATCTGCTGTGGCCCAATTGACTACTTCTCGGGGGAGTTCAGTCACTCCGATGAGTGTGTTGCTGCAGGGAATCGGTGAGACTTGGTTGTTGAATGGCATAGTTGTCGACCTCGGTTACTCAACAACTCAACATCTGAATTTGATGGAGTAAGTCCGACATCAACACCATGAATAAGCAAACTTTGTGGTTTAGAGCCGAGATCTGAACCTAGAGGGATGCAAGCAGAGTTTTAGCCTTTTGCGGCCCAGCTGTAGCCACGGCTTGGGTAAGTCGAAATCCAAGGAAGTCAGAGTCTGTACGAGACTCGAAAGGCCGAAAAGTCGGGTAGATGTGGCTTTGATGAGTCCAAATCCAAGGAAATCAGAGAGTGTGTCCCTTAGGAGGCCGAAAAGTTGAATATTGGTATCGGCAAGTTCGGAACGACTTGGGTCTGATGGTACGTGGGAAAAATTATCGATCAGTCCCTTGTTGGGATCTAATTTGTGCGGGATCTGAACTTAACTTTATATTTTGTGCAGGACAACTTTTCTTTGCGTGGGACTTGACTTTATCTTGCGCAGGGGTCGAGTTTCTTTTGCGCGGAGGTTCGAGTTGCGCGCATCAAAAACTGCCCCATCGGGGTGGCTGTTTTTGACGCGGGAGGCCTGAAAACATCAAGTTTTAGGGGCGGGGACTTACAATTTTTGCGTGGGAATAAAAGTGCATTGGGACCGCCATACAGAATCACATTCCCCCATAAAAAATTCAGGGTCCAATTTTTTTTTCAGCCTCGCGGCCGGACTACACCGCCATTTGGTAGAAATGTTCCCTGGAGGTTTGACCGGTGATGTCTGGAGATATTGGTTTGGCCATCATCAGATGTTACCGGAAACATCACCACAATACCAAATTGGTTAAACCTGAAGCCTTTCTCAACTTGTTATCCCAGAGACATTACCGGCAATATCTCTCAGATTTTTGTAGGAATATTAGAACCACCACTTGAAATATTCATATTCTTCCCCCCAAAATAAATGATACAGAAAACCAGATAAATTCGTACAGGCTAAATAATACAAAACCAGAAGTGTATACTCATCGCCGTAATAGCCGCCACACTGAGACGGCTCAATGCATAGCCCATGCTCGATGCTCTCGAGCATTGCTCGAGCACGTCGTTGATGGGGTGGCGGTAGTCGACGCTTGAAAAACTGCGTGAGTTTCCCTGCACGCCGCCGGCGCTGCTGGAACTCGCTGCGCTCCGCCTTGGGCAGGCGCGGCGACAGCAGTCGTTGTCGTGAATGCAGAGGACACCGCACTCGCGATCGATGATGCGGACGCAATGCTCGCGAGCGACACCAAGGTCGTGCATATGGGGAGGGAGCAGCAGCGCTCGATCTTGCATGGCGGTGATGTGTCGTCCTTGTGGTTGCAGTTGAGGATGTCGTGCAGCGAGTTGAGCAAGTGCTGCCTGCGCTGGCGTTCCGCTTGGCTTTGGACAGAGGGAATTAGCCGTGCTGGGGCATCGGCTGCTCCTGCGCACGGTTGAGCACCGTTTGTACAGCGCCTGATAACTGGTTGGGGTTGCGCATCGGCGGCATGGGCGGTGGGGTGGCGCCCGCGGGTGCAGTGCGTGAGCCAGCGGCAGTCGGGGAGCTGCCATGGTGGTGCGGAGCATGCGACCAGTAGGGATGTCTCGCCGGCGGTGGTGATGGGACCACAAGTTTTGAAGAATGACGGGCAGACGGTCCTGAGTCCGGGCGCTTCAGGCTTAAGGGTCTTGAGGTTACGACTGCAGCTTGCAGGGAGCGGAGAACTTGACTTGTTGTGTAACACTTGTGGTTTGCAAAAAAAAGAGGCCAGTCTGCACTTGATTTCATGACTTGGAGGCCGAATTGCGTGGACACGTCAACTGATTGATCGTGGCTTGGGAGGTGGCTTGATGTGTGGAGACTGTACTTGTGTGAAGACTGTAGGGCTTGCCAAAAGATGTGAAGGCCAGAGGATGGTGCAAGATTGGTGTGAGATGGGAGAAAAGTGAAGAGACAACACCAACATTGACACTTGTTTGTCATTTGATTGCTTCTGAAGTTCTGCGCACGGACCACGTTCCATCATTCGCAGCGCAGACACTCCCACCCAGCATTAGCCTCTATTAATTATATGGAGGCTGATTAGCATGTTATATACAGTCCAATTCCACTGAAGGAGAAGGAGGAAGAGTGTCAGAGATCGTAAATATAATTCCCCTCTGAGCAACCTCTGAGTCATCAATGTGAAGAATGCCGTGAGGAATATGCCGAGCTATGATGATCCAACACGCTGCATACGACCTAAGCTCAAACTGAGACACAACATAAGGTAGACCACCTGGACTATGATGTGCTGTAATATCTCACTTGATGTATATTTCGGGTCTGAACAATGTTACCACAGCATTGCAAGGATGCTCTGGCAATGTTTTATTCGTAATGTTTTGGAGACCTCACAACAACCTCTTAAAAACATCTTCAAAAATATTGTGAGATTATCTGGCTTCAATGTTTGAAAAATAAAAGTCTCAAATGGTGGTGTAACTACCCACCCCTTAGTCACCGGTTTGAATGCCGGTACCCCCTTGGCTTTTGTCTTCATTGCTAGCATCTACCGCCGGCGTCCGCGAGCAGGCAGGTCTATTGTTTGTACTTATCCACAAAACGCCACTGCTTTTGTTCCTGAAGCTGGATTGAGTGCTATGAGCTCAGCTACTTTCCGGGTCATTGACTCCCGCCAAACTCCCGCCATATCTGCTTTCGACCGTCTAGGCAATCTGCGACTTCAGTGCCGCTGAACCTGACTCTTTAAATGTTCTGTTGTGTCATTACCTCAGAAACTTGGTAAACTGTGCTGCAATGTGCTCGGCGGCCGTTTTTTTTGGACCCACATAAAATCAGCTTCAAGAATGTCACTTGTGTTGTTTCCCGGGGTCACTGAATCGAAGTCGAGTTGGCCGCAACTCGTGATTGAAGAGCCGGTCTTTTTTTTTGCTGCAACCCTGAGTAATCGGCTGCACGCGCGGCAGGTCCAATGTTTGTGTACGCTGTTCCTGGTTCCTACCCAATAATGTGGGCGAAGGCTACCGGGATGCGACGGCTACCAGGGCGGACGTGGACAGGTGGAGGAAGTCTGTACGACTTAGGAGAAAACACACAACATCAGCATCGGCGTCAGTATTGGGGAGACGCGCATGCATATGCGTACCTCGTGACGAAAACCGCTTCGTTGGCGAACGGCGCGCGTCGCGACATCTTCCCCCCTCGTCCGGGTGCATCCCATGAAAATCCCAAGCCGCTCGTACTTGGCGGCGCTGCCCGCGGTCGATCGGCATGAGTCCCTCGGTGGTAGACGGGAGCGGAGGGAAGGCATGCAGAGGTCAGAGAGGGCCGAGGCTCGCATGGTGGGTGCGTATCAGTGACGCCATCGTTAGCCCGCACCCGGCACGATCGATGCTCTAGTGCCTCGAGCTGAAAATGGATGTAATGTAAGCAGCATAACGCGCCTCCACTGCATGTCGTCAACTGCGCATTGCGGGAGACTTCGTTCTTTCCATTCCCGTACTGGAATACACATTTACCAATTGAAATAAGGTTTAATGGAGCGAAACGTACCTGGAAAGCTTAAACGGGCTGGATCCGTTAGGGCGTCTGTCTTATAGAGACTGCTGGAAGCGTGCCATCGCTGCTTTGAGGCCGGCGAGCTCTTCGCTGAGTGGGCGAGCGCGATGTGCCGGACGTAGATGCGGCCATGGGCGAGTTCTCGGAGTGTCAGAAGATAGGGCAGCAGAAAACAGTAGAGCGAGATGCTGGCGGGAGAGAAGAGACGAGCCTCAACTAAGCGCCTATCGATCAAATGATGTCAGCTTGATTAGACGTCCGCTCATATATATATATCTCTAGTCTGGATCAAGTGTCGGGTTCGAACCCGTAGCTGTCAAAATCATGATGAACACGTGAGTGCACTTGAATATTCCCACGGGTCAAACAAGGCGGGCGAAATAGCCTTGCACCGTTATCCTTAGATAATTATCCATTCATGTTCCCAAGCCACTTGCAGCTTTTTTGGTGTGCATTACCCTTTTTTCTTGAGAACACCAGAGCGGTTCAGAGCCGTGGGAGTGTACACGTGCACTCACGTGCTGCTCATGTTTTGACAGCTACGGGTTCGAACCCGACACTTGAATCAGACTCCAGATAAGCATAAATAATTTCGACTATCTTAATTTTTTTTGGCGTTATGGAGTCTGACATTTGGGAGACTAATATATCTCTTCCTTAACGATATCTTCAAGCTTCAACGCACATCTCCGAATTCTGTGCCCTTGGAATGCCCGACGGACCTCACGCCGCGGCGGCAGCGGGCCGCAGTGGGCACAGCTTGAACATAAATCCAGGACGCCAACGGATCAGAATAAGTCCGCGTTGATGAGTTGAGCGATACCCAAAGGTCATGGTCAACAACCAAGGGGATTCATGTCGGTGGTTCAATTCAAGCTCAGTTTCGCAGGTGCGGCTATACAAGATCACAAATCAGGATTTCAGGCTCGATACGGATGCATTGAATAGAGAGGGATGCAAAGGTGATTATCGGGTACAGCTTGATGCCACACTCTGACTTCGAAAGGTGAATCCCACCAACCGCCACATTTTAGCGAACATGTGGTGCCACTAAACTCGCATACCACTGCATGGGCGCAAATTCCAAGGGAGAACTCGTCGACACATCGTAAGGAATCAAGGACCATTTCGGTGTTTCGCAAAGTACCTGGATCCCAGTCGACCTCTGTGCGGCAGTATCATGTGGTTCGTGCCTCTTCGTCCCATTCAGCGCCGGTGGAGCCTTCAATAAATCGGGGAACGAGATCAAATTTTGTTGATGCGTCTGTCTATGAGAGACTAACGCTGGCGTAATTTTATCCTGATTCTTGTCCTGCGTCCCATGTCCCAATTATCACTCTTCCTGTCTTATTGTTTTGGGAAGTGAGGAGACGAAAAAAAAAAAAAAAAGAAAGAGGATTGCGAGCATCTATCCACACTTGGACGCGAGGAGTCGGGCCCCGGGATGGTTTATTACCGGTTTTGCTCCCCAGGAATGTGGTGTATGTGATCCATCAAAGTTCAGGCCCAGACAAAAACCAATTAATTGATATCAGGGACGCTGAGGGAAATTAAAACAAGGAGGAACACAGCAGAAAGGGTTATTAAATAGAAAGCGACGATTCGAGGAATTAAAACAAGGAAGAATATAGCTAAAGGAACGTTGAACACAACGAGCGGCGTGAAAGGAAACTGGAGATAAAAAGGAATGTGGTGAGTAACGGAAATAAGAGAAAAGAAAAACGCACGGAGTGACTGTCGCGTATAATTAAAAAAACAGGGACCTCTTTCAGGAACAGAATACTATAGCAGCAACTGCTCCCAGCAAAGAAAAGAAAATGTGCAGACATATAATGCTTTCCCCCGCCGCGTTGTGGCTGCCCGAGCTAGGGATGGTCGAGGCGTTGGATGCTGTTCCCGTTTCCGAAAATGCGGGCTGCCACGTCGTCGCGTTCCATTCGACGAAGGTTGTGTTCGGACTCAACAGAAGGGGAGGTGCGACGAACGGCGGGGTCCCAGTCGCCATCTCGCCCTGCCAACAGTGCCTCTCAAAGCAAAGCTTGCACTGATCGGGAATCGCCTGTCCAAGCCGCTCTAGGCTGCGAAGGATGAAACCGCAGGCGCTACGGTCAACAACTCATCAGTAGAATGGTTGTAGCGTTGAAGAGGGTTTCGTACATGCATTGCGCCCATGTAGTGTTGCTTTGGGAAACGAGGTCGAGAGTGTTTTGCAGCAGGAGCTGGATCTGAGCCTCACTTGGCCCGGTGCTGTTGGAAAGATTGGGGGAATGGCCTTGCATCAGGTGAAGAAAAAACGTATGCAACCAAGGTCGTAGCATTTGAGTAGGCACTGTAGGGAGCATCGGCTACATAGAGCAACAGCTGCACCTCAGGTTCGTTGCAGCCTGTCAAGTTAGGGAAGGTCAGAGTCGCCGACTAAAAGCAGTAATCGGTGTTAACTTGCCAAAGAATACCGGAGCCAAGGTGTAGTTGTTGATGAGGAAGGTGTTCACGTCGGGCAGCTTGGGGAAGGGGACGTTGTTGGCGATTGCCATCGCTGCAGTGTTGACTGGGGAGGCAGAAGTTAGCTCTACTAAACTGTTGAAGACATATCTCCTCACTCAAATTGGTACCGTTCATCCAACCCGACTTTACACAATCAACAACGAACGACGAGATGGGCGAAGAAGAGACCTAGCGATAATTCCACGCCGGAGCTGTCACTAACGAGCAAGAAGTCCATTTTTCTCACGGGCTGGATAAGTGGCCAGATAGGAGTTTCCTGGCCTGAGTTGGATCAGCAATTTCGCCCCGATCTTAAGAAGGAAGGAAGGAAGGAAGGAAGGAAGGATAGAGATGGATCTCACCAGATTCACCGGCATCTACCAGTACCAATGTCGCTTGTTCTTGAAGGCCCGCCTCCGACTTGTCGTAGCCTTGATGTATTATTTCAGATTAGCGCTGTGCCGGGAAAACAGAGAAACCTTTTACCAAGGAAGGGGTTGGTGACCAATCCATAGCCCACTTTCTGCGACGGCACATTCGCATGAGGTTCAACAAACAGGCGAGTAGAATTACTTGAATTGTGGCATTTCCTAGCAGGCTGAGAATTCCAGGAAGAACGCCCGTTATGAACGCGCCCAGTTCCTTAACTTGCGATTCAGCGATGAGCTCGGTTTCATTCGGAGGATACGCCAGCTCCGCCCGCTTCCGCCGCGACTCGGCCCGCGAGAATATTCCTAGGGTGTTGTTTGTGTCCACGATGACGACCCAGTCCTTGATACATCAAATAAGTGAAGTTTTCCAAGACAGCAGAAAGCAGACGTACGGCTTGGGCAGCTACCGCCGCCCCTAAGACCCAAGCAGACGAGTCCCACCCAGTGACACACTCGCTCTCGTTGACTGGCACACCCGCTTTGAGGGGAGTACCGAGAAGCGAGGTGGGAGTGAAAGCTTGGGCGCGACCTTGCCAGCTGCCGAACTCGATCGGGGATATCTCATAGATGGTTTGGTTTGTCGCGCTGTAAAGGTACTAGGTGAGGAACGGGCTTCTTTGGTGGAACGAAGGCATTTACTTGTTGATGGGGAATAAGATTCCGTCGTAGGAGGCACTTCCCGGTACTGATGCCGCGGTGCCGATATCTTGCCGAAACCGTTTTTCGCCGTTTTCGCTGTTTCGCCCGAGCGATCAGAGATTTCAAGACTGAGCCCTTGGAATGCCCGACGGATCACTGATTCACGCGGCGGGCCGCAGAACATTTGGTTTTGGTCAACGGATTAAACACGGATCAGAATAAATTCTCACGAAGCGATATAAAGGGCAGGGTGAAGGTAAGTATTTTTCAAAACCATGAAATCCCTTCCTTCAATTCTCGCCGTCGTGCTAGGCGGCTCTGCTTTTTCTGCTGGGGCCTCCGCACCAACTCCACCGGCTTATGGTACTTGCTCCTCCGAGGTGACTTACGTTCGTCCTGCTTCTGAAGGATTGTCGCCCGAAGAATCCAATTGGCTCGACTCGAGGCGACCACAAGTTGTTTCAGCACTCAAGTCTTACCTGACTCTTGCAGCCATCCCTGGGTTCGATGTTAGCACCTACGTCTCCACCCTCTCTGCGAACGGCAGTGCTGTTCCGGTCATTGGACAAGCGTATTCAGGGGGCGGCAGTGAGTTTTTTATACGTTTTATACCTCCTTTGTGTTGATAAACTCCGTACCAGCCCGTGCTACGGTAACTTTCGTTGCTCCTATCAACTCCAGGAGCTGAATTTCGGCGTTTAGATGGGCGGGGTCGGCTTCTATCAAAGCTTTGATTCAAGGTACAGTAAATCTGTCGCTGCCAAGACAGGCGGGCTTTCCCAGGCCACTACCTACGTCGCCGGGCGTGAGTGCCTGTTTCCTAGAACGCCAGAAACTGTTCTGATTCCAGATGCAGTCAGCGGTGGATGCGAAGCGATCATGACGCTTGCGATCAATGACTTTGTTGACGTTCAGACGCTCGTTACTGGAGGAGCATTCAATAACTCAGGTAATGCGCTTTTCAGAAAAAGATGACTCAGATGACTGAGAGTTCCCACAGCTGTGCCCAAGTCTGCCTATGAGCTCCTGCAACTCAAAGCAAAAGCGGGATTCAACCTGTCCATTGCCGACGTCACGGGCACTGTAAGTCGACCCCCTGGTCTTCTTCCTCCCGACGATTGACTTCGATAGGCCGAAATTTTCTATGCTGCGAAAGGTGTCATTGGCCCGACGTTCAGTGGCCTCTTTTCTTCAGCTGCCTACACCAACGGCTCAGTTCCGCTTCCTTTCCTCATCATGGCTGAAGGAGTCCCCGAAGGTCTTCCGGGAAGTGCCTCCTACGACGGAATCTTATTCCCCATCAACAAGTAAATGCCTTCGTTCCACCAAAGAAGCCCGTTCCTCACCTAGTACCTTTACAGCGCGACAAACCAAACCATCTATGAGATATCCCCGATCGAGTTCGGCAGCTGGCAAGGTCGCGCCCAAGCTTTCACTCCCACCTCGCTTCTCGGTACTCCCCTCAAAGCGGGTGTGCCAGTCAACGAGAGCGAGTGTGTCACTGGGTGGGACTCGTCTGCTTGGGTCTTAGGGGCGGCGGTAGCTGCCCAAGCCGTACGTCTGCTTTCTGCTGTCTTGGAAAACTTCACTTATTTGATGTATCAAGGACTGGGTCGTCATCGTGGACACAAACAACACCCTAGGAATATTCTCGCGGGCCGAGTCGCGGCGGAAGCGGGCGGAGCTGGCGTATCCTCCGAATGAAACCGAGCTCATCGCTGAATCGCAAGTTAAGGAACTGGGCGCGTTCATAACGGGCGTTCTTCCTGGAATTCTCAGCCTGCTAGGAAATGCCACAATTCAAGTAATTCTACTCGCCTGTTTGTTGAACCTCATGCGAATGTGCCGTCGCAGAAAGTGGGCTATGGATTGGTCACCAACCCCTTCCTTGGTAAAAGGTTTCTCTGTTTTCCCGGCACAGCGCTAATCTGAAATAATACATCAAGGCTACGACAAGTCGGAGGCGGGCCTTCAAGAACAAGCGACATTGGTACTGGTAGATGCCGGTGAATCTGGTGAGATCCATCTCTATCCTTCCTTCCTTCCTTCCTTCCTTCCTTCTTAAGATCGGGGCGAAATTGCTGATCCAACTCAGGCCAGGAAACTCCTATCTGGCCACTTATCCAGCCCGTGAGAAAAATGGACTTCTTGCTCGTTAGTGACAGCTCCGGCGTGGAATTATCGCTAGGTCTCTTCTTCGCCCATCTCGTCGTTCGTTGTTGATTGTGTAAAGTCGGGTTGGATGAACGGTACCAATTTGAGTGAGGAGATATGTCTTCAACAGTTTAGTAGAGCTAACTTCTGCCTCCCCAGTCAACACTGCAGCGATGGCAATCGCCAACAACGTCCCCTTCCCCAAGCTGCCCGACGTGAACACCTTCCTCATCAACAACTACACCTTGGCTCCGGTATTCTTTGGCAAGTTAACACCGATTACTGCTTTTAGTCGGCG
Source organism: Mycena rosella (assembly GCA_029378255.1). Taxonomy (NCBI): domain Eukaryota; kingdom Fungi; phylum Basidiomycota; class Agaricomycetes; order Agaricales; family Mycenaceae; genus Mycena; species Mycena rosella. The sequence continues at coordinate 88,259 of JARKIE010000294.1, read as the reverse complement.
ACTCTGACCTTCCCTAACTTGACAGGCTGCAACGAACCTGAGGTGCAGCTGTTGCTCTATGTAGCCGATGCTCCCTACAGTGCCTACTCAAATGCTACGACCTTGGTTGCATACGTTTTTTCTTCACCTGATGCAAGGCCATTCCCCCAATCTTTCCAACAGCACCGGGCCAAGTGAGGCTCAGATCCAGCTCCTGCTGCAAAACACTCTCGACCTCGTTTCCCAAAGCAACACTACATGGGCGCAATGCATGTACGAAACCCTCTTCAACGCTACAACCATTCTACTGATGAGTTGTTGACCGTAGCGCCTGCGGTTTCATCCTTCGCAGCCTAGAGCGGCTTGGACAGGCGATTCCCGATCAGTGCAAGCTTTGCTTTGAGAGGCACTGTTGGCAGGGCGAGATGGCGACTGGGACCCCGCCGTTCGTCGCACCTCCCCTTCTGTTGAGTCCGAACACAACCTTCGTCGAATGGAACGCGACGACGTGGCAGCCCGCATTTTCGGAAACGGGAACAGCATCCAACGCCTCGACCATCCCTAGCTCGGGCAGCCACAACGCGGCGGGGGAAAGCATTATATGTCTGCACATTTTCTTTTCTTTGCTGGGAGCAGTTGCTGCTATAGTATTCTGTTCCTGAAAGAGGTCCCTGTTTTTTTAATTATACGCGACAGTCACTCCGTGCGTTTTTCTTTTCTCTTATTTCCGTTACTCACCACATTCCTTTTTATCTCCAGTTTCCTTTCACGCCGCTCGTTGTGTTCAACGTTCCTTTAGCTATATTCTTCCTTGTTTTAATTCCTCGAATCGTCGCTTTCTATTTAATAACCCTTTCTGCTGTGTTCCTCCTTGTTTTAATTTCCCTCAGCGTCCCTGATATCAATTAATTGGTTTTTGTCTGGGCCTGAACTTTGATGGATCACATACACCACATTCCTGGGGAGCAAAACCGGTAATAAACCATCCCGGGGCCCGACTCCTCGCGTCCAAGTGTGGATAGATGCTCGCAATCCTCTTTCTTTTTTTTTTTTTTCGTCTCCTCACTTCCCAAAACAATAAGACAGGAAGAGTGATAATTGGGACATGGGACGCAGGACAAGAATCAGGATAAAATTACGCCAGCGTTAGTCTCTCATAGACAGACGCATCAACAAAATTTGATCTCGTTCCCCGATTTATTGAAGGCTCCACCGGCGCTGAATGGGACGAAGAGGCACGAACCACATGATACTGCCGCACAGAGGTCGACTGGGATCCAGGTACTTTGCGAAACACCGAAATGGTCCTTGATTCCTTACGATGTGTCGACGAGTTCTCCCTTGGAATTTGCGCCCATGCAGTGGTATGCGAGTTTAGTGGCACCACATGTTCGCTAAAATGTGGCGGTTGGTGGGATTCACCTTTCGAAGTCAGAGTGTGGCATCAAGCTGTACCCGATAATCACCTTCGCATCCCTCTCTATTCAATGCATCCATGGCGGTTCTCGTCTGCTGCCTGTTTGCATCATCACTATCTTCGCTCTTGCATTGAAACCAAATTTACTGCTTGAATTCTCTCGCCACGATGTCTATTAGGACTCCGAGTACGTTCGCCTTTTCGGGCATCGAAAAGCCGAAGTCTGCCGTTTTCATGCCCAGTCCACTCTGCCCTGCATAATGTGCTGTGCAGTCACTGGGGACAATAAGCGATATACGGACCCTGTATATCCTCAGTATATGCTCAGTATTTTACAAAAATCCCCAGAATATACACCCTATATACAGGGTCCGTATATGCTCAGTATTTTACATAAATCCCAAGGAAATACCCAGCATATCCTGAGTCTGGATATGCTCAGTATATTAGCTAATATCCCAAGTATATCCTTACAAAATCCTGAGTCCATATATGGTAGCAATCAGACCTCAGTATTTTGCAAGTATATTGCAACCAAACAATCTAAAAAAGGGAAAAAAACACTTTCCTATGAAGGAAATAGCTAAAAAAATGATTGATCTGATTGTCACACCAATCAAACATAAGAAGAAGTTATATTATCAACTCCCTTTCTTTCATCTCACCTTGTGTTCATTCAAAATGGAAAGACTTTATGCTGTTCTTGGTGGTGACAACCCTGCGGTTGTCCAGATCCCGTGAGTTCCATTCGCACTGTTGGAGCCTGTTTAGTCAATCTGAGATATCTTAGACCATTTCTAAGCCAAAGCCAAACTGCTCCAGTTATGCCCATTATTATCAAGTGCACCAGTGAGGAAGAAGGAAAACATATGCTGAATCTACAGCAAGTGTTTGAGGGACTGAATCATCACGAGGTGGACTCAAAACCAGAAATAGTTGCCAAGGCAATCATGGATTCAACTGAAATAAACGACCTCCTTACAATGAAAGGCCCATTCTATGCTGTCTATCGTGGCAAAACACAAAGGGCTATCTATGTTCGCAATTAGTAAGCATGTAATTCTATCTCAGAATAGATTTTTCAACCACCTGAAAGTGCAGAAGTGGAGAATCAAGTCCATGACTACACATATCCCAAGTTTCATCGCTTTGAGTCAATGAAAGAGGCCCTAGTGTATATGGTTCTCAAAGGCAACATCACAAGAATGAAGGCCTTGGGTTTATATCCTACTGTACATGTTCACCTTTCTCCCATCGACTATCGTAAGCAGCTATATTTTCTCTGCAGACACTGATTGATAGTACCTAAAGATCTCAGCCACAGCACAAGTCCTAGCAGGGTCTCCTCCCATATTAGAGACCTGTCTGGCATTATCGACACAATTTATGGCACTACAATTGGGGTTCCCCACTATGAACCACATGAAATTGGACGCCATGCAAGTTATTATTTGCAATCTCACGGTTACATGCCGCAGACAATCAGTCATATAGCATCTGTTTGGGCAAATTGCGAAGATGTTGACAAGTTTGTTGAACTGCTTGGTGCCTTTGGAATGGCAGCCACCGAAATTAGGTGGCTATGGGATTTGATCCAGCACAGTGATGATTGTAGCCGCTGAATTTCAGTACACTGTATACATGTGTTGAACATAATTCCAATCTATGTAGTATGTTTATAGCCCTTGGCCATAGTGCAAAGCCAATCTGCATCACAATTATTAAACTAAAATGTCAAGAAATTTGTGACTGGACATACTGCAGAATATTAGGATCGTGGCTGAAATAATAAGCCTCCATAGATGGGTGCAGAATATGCTGGTTGAGTTGTTCCCTGGTCAGCCAGTTAGGATCATACACATTGCGAGGCAGTCCTGGAACAAATTTCTTGCTGTTGCTTTTCTTCCCTGTTAATATCCTACGATGAGGAAATGATCCTCGGAGTGCTTGAGGATCTCCTGCTTCTCGCAGGATATTGTGAATGGTATCAAAGACCCTCAACCAAGGGGAAACATCTGCTGCCCTCCAAAGAGGTACCAGAATTTTGTATTCAGGCTGATTGTCCTCCTTTTCTGACTCGTCACTGGACATGCCATCCACTCCTAGCTGCTCCAACATTACGAGTACTTATGTAATCGTTTATAATCAATCGACATGAGGTTTTGAGACCAGGTGAAAAAGTGTCCCAGATCTATTCGTGTAACGGATTTAGTGGCAGTGCTAGTCTTGCTAGTGGCAGTGCTGAAGCGATTTTAAAGGACAGCCACTAATTTCCCTTCATTTATTGTGAGCTTATAGTGGCTGTGCTACAGTTATGTAATCGAAATGTTGCTAATCGTGCAGGTTCGAATCTGGTGGTACACATTCCCTTGTCTTAAAAAAATAAAATCAAGTAATAACCTTCATTTTGACAAGACATTGTAAGTTCTCTAATTCTGGGTTCGGGATTAGAAGATGTGCGCAGTATGCTGTCCGGCGCATCACAGATCACAGATGCTGATCATTTTCTGATCCGCCATGCTCCTTGCCTCATCATGCTACCATTTTTCCTGACAAGACTCCTATCCAGCTCATAGATTACTATTCTTGTTTTCAAGTTCTTTGACCCGCACCCGCTCGAGTCAAGTTGAGTCGACTCACACACTTCTCAAGCACCTCGGAATCGGAACGGTTCAAACGCAAACCTGAACCCTCGGAGCCGCCTAGGTTAGGGTTAGCCGAGTCTAAGGAACCTGCACTGAGAATCACATTTTACGCCCGATCCAATTATCGAACCTGATGTCGGATAGACCCGAAGAATAGAAACCGGAAGAATGAGTGCACATCCGGGACTTCCTGCAAAGATCTGAAAAATCAACACTCTGCTTGAGTTACATATTGTTGTCTGCGACGCTCCAGTAAATGAGGAGTTGCGAGCCCAAGTAATGCTCAAGTTCTCGGATGATCTAAGCAGGAACTTAATAGGACGATGAGTAGATTAGATCCTATTGTTCATAGAATTGGGAGTGACCGAGGCGCTGCGATTCTGAGAGACTTTCTCGCCAAACAGTAAACTCCCTTTCGGGAAAATTCCTGTGGAACAGCAGAGACATTTTAATTAATAACAGGTTACGCGTCCTAGCGATCCCACTGTACAACTATCACCTGACTCATTGTTCGCATACAATGTATCAAGGGCTATACGTGCAGGGAATATGATGTTTGCTTCACGCCCAATTCTGACAAGTCCATTTAGAGCGGAGTTCTAATTTAGGGATCCGTACACTTCGACAACCGATGGGATTTTGGCGAAGGATATCAGGGTGTCCGATACAGCTGTTCTAGGTGAGACAGGAATAATACCTTCTACAACCAGACTCCCAAGTAAAAATAAAATAAAAAACAATGTACATAAGTACGAGTTTGCCGGGCCGGTGCCACGGCCATCACCCCAAGTAAAGTTCTCCCCAACACCGTACAGCTTAGCTACTATAAAAGTGCGAAGCTTTCAGGCCTACTGTGCTTACTCTACTTAGCTGACCCTGAGTACGGCACTTATTGGGTTTACCCCGCCCCAAAAGGCCTAGAGTATGGAGATTATTAAGCAGCAGTATTGGGGGTACTTGATAATCCAGCCTTCCTCCCCTTTACTGGCTGAGCGAAGCGTCCATACGACCAGAAGGGCTCTTCCTCCCAAAGCATTAGCTTAGAGGGTGCAAAGTGTTTAGTACCCTTCCCTTTCAAAAGGACCCTTCCTTTCCCCGCTCTGCTCCCTTGATTTTTGTGTGGGGAGAGTCCTCTTGCAAAGAGAGAAAGTGCAGCCAAATGCAGTCAAAAGAACTGCACCAAAACAAAAAATAGACTTAAACCGCAATATCCAGGGTTCAGTACCTGCAAGTCATAATTATTAATAAATAGAAATAGAAATAATATCTAAAAGTAGAATAAAATTTAATACAAAACTTTCATCATATAAATAGAAAAATTTATACATTCAACTTTATTTTAGCGTTAAGCACTGCAATCCTCTGTGTACTTTACGCAAGGCTACGTCTCGCTAGGGTAGAAAAAATAGGCTACACAATATCTGCAACTGTATCAATTAGTGCTGTTTCCTTTTAAAAGGAGCAGGGGGGTGCACAGCTGGCAGGATATATACTCCCTGACCTTCCCTATTTTACTGCGCTGGTTTCGTTAATTCAGCGAAAGAGTTAGGAAATCACCATCGAGTGTCTTTCAATACACTAGTAGTGTAAACCAGTGGATGGGGCTAATTCAATTACCCCATGCAGAAACCTAGATCCACTTTTGATAAGTATGCTTGTGCAACCAAGCAAATTGGTGTCTTGAATGTGGTAGACACATTTGAACCCGGGTGTCCAGGCGCCGCCGCTCGTAGGGCAACTAACACGGAATACTCGACCATCACTGCGCATCACTCCCCCGGCGAATTTTGGTAGTTTGTCACGCGTCACCCGCCGGGTGATCGAATGTAAATTCCACTGCCCCTCGAAATGTGCTCAAAATCGTGTCTGCAACACGTAAAATTAAAAAAATTCCTTGTACCTACCTACCTACCTTCCGGTGGTCGAATGGTTGAATCATCAATTTGGGTCACGCGTCACCCCCTGGTCGAATTGAAGGTAACTGATAAGTAGAAGAGAGGGGTAAATGAGATCAGATGACTGATTTGACTTGGGGGTAATGCCCGTGGCACGGCCCGGCAAACTCATACTTATGTAAAAAAAAAAAATCCTCTTCTCTTTTGTTGTCTTATAATGTGACTTACACTCGATGATCTGTTGAGAACACTAGGACAATTCAAGCCGCCTCCTATTGTGTATCCAGGGTAGAATTTGCCAAGCCATCTGACAGCAGAGCGTTGAAGGAAAGGGATAACGCTCCAATTAAGCGGGTGTCCGGTTGCCTCGGATTGATCTATCCAGTAGACAAGCATCGTATATTCAGTTCTAACGCCGTCAATTTCGGGATGCGTCGTCAGGATCGCAGAACGGCAACCGCCTGGATTTGAATGAAAATCCTCTGCATATGTGGGAATGCTGCTAACGGTGAGCATCAAAACTTCACGGGTTGAAAGACTGTTACTGACCGAAATTGTCGTTGAGATTGTGTGGCGCTCAATGGCATCGACCGTAGTGCCAGGAAAGATGGCTTCTGCCATAGGAATACGAGAACAAGGGAGAATGGGACCGATAGCGGCGATCTGACAGGAAACAATTATAACCCCTATGCTAAATAATAGATTTCGCCCCTGATCGTTCGTTTACCTCACCATCGGTTGATTCAGCAGCTGCGAGTTCCGCACACGGTGTCTGAGGCAGAAGCGAAGAGTATCCTGGATATTCGCAATCCGGCTCGCTTTACCGCCAGCTGCATGCCGAGAAACGACCGTATGCTAATAAGTTCAGGGAATGACGTCTTGCGTTCATTTGCCCCGAGATGGGTAGAGAGAGGAAAGCATCTCAGAGGCGCGAATGGGTGTAAAGCGGGCCAGATGGTATGACGACGTCCGGACGTAAATTGAACTGTTTGACAAAGCAAGATCAACCAAATCCTCTGGCTTTTATTGGTGTATGTATTGACTAGTAATTAACAGTCATTTGTAGGAAACTAAATGTGTTGAGGATAAACAAAGAAAGACAACAAAGCTATCGTTGGGAATCGAAAAATACATAGCACCTGATTCGAACCGCAGCGAGCACCAAAAGAATTACATAAGACAACGTACAACCACTAAGCAATCACAAAGAACGAAGGGAAAGTAGTGGCTGTCCTTTAAAACCACTTCAACACAGCCAATAAATCTACTAGCACAGCCGCTAAATCCGTTACACGAATAGATCTGGGACACTTTTCGACTAGGTCTCTAAAATCTCACTTTGATTGATTATAAATGATTACATAAGTACTCGTAATGGCTGAATTTGAAAAGGCTTCCAGAAAGGTGCTAAGTAGACTGTAGTGGAGGGAAATTTCCGCCGGATCCATGCCCTGGCAACACCAAGGCAACACCTTGAGGCAGCACTGATACCCATGCCTTAAGCCCTCGCCTCCTACTGTCCTTAAGGACTTCATATTACGCCCGCTAAAGTACTGTGGAATATTACAAACCTTAAGTAAGCCTGTTTGTTACGCCCGGCTTCAAGTCATCGGCCGACTCTTCAAGTCCGAAGAACTCCTCCGTTCACTCTTCTTAAGGATTGTTAGCCTTGAGTCCTTAAGCTCACATGTTCTCCATACTACCTTAAGTTGTCACCTGAGTCGCCCTTAAGCCTCAGAGATCTCTTTGGACACATTAAAGGGTTAATAGTAAACAATGTACCGTCTCTGAACCGACCAACGGTGTTGCCGTACTGATGCAGATTTTACTTTCCTTTCTACTTACCACCACAAGCGACCCCCCGATGCCGCCCCGCCGCTGCTCGCCGCTCCGGTGGCTCTGGCCTGACTTCTCACCGATACTCACATCAAGCTGCCGATGGGTCCCGCCGATTCGGAAGCGCGCCACAGTAAAGAGGCGGTAAATGAGTGGAAGGCTCCGGTAGACGTTGCGCAATCGAAGCCTAGAGGTGAGTCATCTCGTGCTGCGGCGGATATGACATCTTCTCATCCTCCAAGAAGGACACCCATTGTAGCGCCCGTTTTTTTCATGCTTAGCCCCGCGACAGCAAGCACAAGAGACGGTTGCACCGCTGAACGCTACTATATGAGCTCAGCGCAGCTCGCACGTTGATTCATGGTGCTTCAGTTGTCCAGTACCCAGGGATTCGGAAGTGTGCACGGTGGATGTGGAGCGAGCGCCGTAGAATGCGCATGAGCCGATTTAGAACGTGCGTGAGCCCATTTGTGCGCCTTAAGCACGGGGCCCAAGTACATGTCATGATTTTTCTCAATATCGGTAGCTGCTGGTTTTGTACTCTTAGGATAAAATACATGCCAGGATGGCATCTGTCGCTCGTGGGCCTCGTAAACCTCAATATGAGCCGGATTCACCTAAGAAAGCAGGGTAGAAAGTACTTAAGGATGTGCGAGTCCAAGAACTTAAGGATGTCTCAGTCCGGATGACTTAGGGAAGCAGGAGTAGGATTACTTAAGGATGTGTGAGTCGGCTGCGACTTAAGGTCGATACATGGGTAAGGGAGTGAAGGAGGAGTGCCTTAAGAGCTTTCCATTTGTCTGCCTTAAGGCGTTGCCGGGCCATCCGGCGGATCCGGCGGAATTTTCCCTGTGCCGGAACCAGTCTCAAGGCTTCATAGACAGATATAGAAGTCATAATTTATAAAGAGGGTAAAGTAAGGTGAAGTGGTCCTAAGATCAGTATGATTAGCATTGATCCTTCAATGACGACAGGAAAGAGCCCATATTCAACCAAGGGTGTTCGGGCCGGTCAAGCCGGGACAGGGGAGGTTGGGCCTTCAGACCAGAAAAAAAAAATGAATCTCAAATGACCTCTCAGTAAGTTGGTCTGAGAAGGTCCAAAGTGATCTCTGGGGCCTCTGTACCCTTCCGTAGGGAGATTTCATGTGTTGTATCCATATGCATATTTGGGTAATTGGAGCCGAAAACAGGTTGCCAAGGACGTCGGGGACCTTCATGATGGATATGAGAGATCTGTCTCTTCAGAATCCTTATGCAAGAGGTTCGAATTTTCGATGCGTCGAAACTTCTCTCAGTCAAAACAACGTCCGCCGGCAAACTCCGACCGTACTACTACTAGAAAGCTCCATCATCACCCTTGGATGGACTCGCATCCAAGGTCCAGTCTGTGGCTGAGTTCGAACCTACAGTGTTCTGCGGTTCCTTGATCCGCCACTTTCAATCCGTTGATCTCTCCGATTTGGGGCAGCTTTGGGTCTAAACTTGTAGGCCATTCATATTTGTTAGTAGATCCCCATATGCAGTCCAAGATTTAGCCAATTTGGGCGGGGTTTGGTCGAGATCCAGTGGATCAAGGACGCGAGGACGGAATCACACCCAAACAAAAAAATCATTTCCTCAATTTCTACGGTCTCTTTTAGCAAAACTGCATCGTAGATATTCATTATAGCCTATTTAGAGATAATATGAACAAGTGTCAAGTCCTGAGAGTCTGAGGAATGGTGAAAACCAGAGTGGATCAAGGAACAACAGTGGATCAAGGAACCGCAGAACACTGTATATGAATCCGAAATCATTTACATATTCAAGATGGGGTATCATACTATTTTCTTCTTCTATCTTTCGGACACTCGCGCTTCAGGTCCTCGTGCGCGCCCTCGTCGCGCGCCGCGGCACCGTCGCATCCGTCTCCGTGGCCTCCTCCTTGACCTTCCGGCTGCGCGACACGCGCACCTTCACCGCCGGCGCCTCCTCCTCCCGCTCCTCGCCCGGCGTGTTCTCCTTCTCTATCGCCTCTACCGCAGCTGGCGCTGACGCAGGCACCGCCCCTTTGCGCGGCGCGCGCGCCTTGGGCGCCGCGGGCACAGCAGGAGTAGCAGCAACACTTCTTTTCGCGCGCCCCGCGCGTACGGGCGGCGCGGTCCCCTCCGTCTCGAGCACGACCTCAGTCTCTTCGTCCTTGACCGGCGCGGGCTTCACGCTGCGCGCGCGGCGTCCCTTGGGCGCGATGACCGCGACGACCTCCACGTCGGGCACGGGCGGGACAGTGTCCGCGTCGGCGTCGTCTTCAGGTTCCTCGACCGGCACGCGCGAACGCCCACGGGGGGCCTTGCGTGCAGCGGGCTCGGGTCCGCTCGCGGGGGTCGCAGCTTTGGGGGCGCGGCCGCGGCGCTTCGGAGGCGCGGCGGGCTCGGTAGCAGGCGCGGGGGGAACACTGGCGTCGGTAGAAACGGGTTTGCGGGCACGACGAGCGGGGGCGGGCGCAACAGGCTCGATGTCGTTCTCGGGCTCCGCGGTGGCCCTGCGCCCTCGCCGCGGCTTCGAGGGCGCGGAGGGAACGGCGGATAGTAAAGCGGGCTCGTCCTCCGTCTCGGGATCAGCGGTGGGCTTGCGTCCGCGGCGAGCAGGCTTGGCGACCGTCTCCTTCTCGCTCTCGTCCACAACGGGCGTGGGTGTCGGTTTTCGGCTGCGGCTGCGAGACGCAACTTTAACTGGGGCAGGCGCAGCGTCGACACCGCTCTCGTCGACGGCAGCGGCGGGCTTCCGACTGCGACTCCTCCCCGCGGGCTTCGCGGGTGCGGGCGCGTCGACATCCATGCCTTCTAGCTCGTCCTCGTCAGGCTCCGCCGTGGCTCTGCGCGAGCGCCTCTCTGTGCTGGTGGTGCTGGTGGCGCCCGTATCCTCCTTCGCTTCGAGCGTCTCCTGCGCTTGCTCGCGGTCATCACGCCCGACACTCTTCCCGCGCTTATTCTGCACAGAAGACGCGTCAGCTATATCCGGTCCGCGGCAACAAGAAGCGAAGACATACCACGACGGGATGCAGTACCTCCTCGAGAGACGAGGCGGCCGCGGGCGCCGGGGGTTCCTACACGGGGAATGATCAGTATAAGCACAAGTGCAGTAGCACAAAGCGAGGCAGACTAACCTGGCGCGCGCGCCCGCGCAGCATACGCGCCTTCGGGACAACATCCTGCGGCTCGATCTCCGCGTCTTCCTCGCGCTCCACGTCCATGTCGTCTTCCACATCCCCCCGCCTCTCCTCCTGCGCATGCGGGACCTCCACCGCGCCCTGCCCCACACTCTCCTCGCGCCGCTCCCCACTGCCCGCGCGCCCCGCCACCGCCAGCACACTCTCCCGTCTCCGCTTCAGCCCCTCCACCGTCTCCCTAAGGTTCGCCAGCAAACTGCGCGCATCCTGCTCCTGCTCCTCCCCACCCCCACCCCCGCTCCCAGACGCACCCCCGCCCTCCTGCACGCGCCCCAGCCCCCCCGCACCCGCACCCGCACCCGCCCCCCCGCGCTTCCGCGGCGACATCCCCGGCACCGCGCCCCCAAAGAACGCCAGCACATCCGGCGCCCGCACCGCGCTGCGCCTTCTCTCCGAGATCGCCGCGCGCTCCTCGTCCGAGACGCGCGGCGTCGTGTGCCGCGCGAACGCGGGTGCGGGTGCGGCGCGCGCGGGGGTGCTGGGCACGACGAGGTCGCGCACCTTCCACGGCGAGTCCTGCACGGGCACGCGCCGCGCGGCGCCGCCGATGGAGTAGCGCGGGACGCCGGCGGTGCTGGGGGCGGTGGGCGCGGCGGGGACCTGCGGGGTCGTGAATCCCGCGAGCGGGCGCGCGGAGAAGAGGCTCGGAGGCGGGGTGGCGGTGCGCCTGTGCTGCGGCGTGGTTTGAATCCCCCCGCGCTCCGGGCTCCGCTCGGCGCGCGCCTCCCGCGCGAGGTCTTGATACAGCGGCGTGTACGTGTTCTCCGGCTGCTCGGGCTGCTCCTCGGGCGGGTCGATATCCATGGGCACCACGTCCCCGTCCACGTCCCCGCCCCTCGCCTCCGTCTCCTCCTCGCGCTCTAGCGCGGTGGCCTTCTCACCCTGAAGACCCGCATCAGCGCCGACCCCATCCGCGAAAGAAAGAGGGGCACATACGATAGACTTGCGCCCAAACCCGTGCGGCGTGCGCGCGGCGGGGTGCGGCGTGCCAAAGGGTGTCGCCGCGGTCGGTGCCGGCGCGCTGGGTGCTGGCGCGGTCGTCGCGGGAGTCTGGGTCTGCACGCGGAACGGCGTGCGCTGGCGCGCGGGCGTCGCTGCCGACACGGGCGTGCGCGGGGGCGAGGGCGTCTTGTACACCTGCTGGCGGGTCTACCGAAATGGTTAGTACGACGTACGGGGACGTGGAGGAACGGTGAGGAGGGATATCGAGGAAAGAACGCGTGGAATACGTAGACGCGACGGAAAGAGGGTGGAGAGCGGAGGCGGCGAACAATGTAGGGGGGTAGATACGGGGGCAAGGATGATGTGAACGTGGCGAGCGCTGATGGGGGACAAGGCGCGAGCAGGAGGAGAGGGGATATCGAGGAAAGGACGGGGACGTCGTGGAGCAGCAGAGGGAGGGGAAGGAGCAGAGAGGAAAGGGGGTGGGGCCGGAGGGGGAGGACGAGTGGGGAAGAGTGATGTGGACGGGAAAATATATGAAGGGGACGAAGTCCCATGGTACGGAGCTCAAGGAGGGGCGAACGGCACGGAAGCGGGGAGCGGGGCGGAGGTGCGGGTAGGAATAACGAAGGAGGTGGAGGCGTGAGCGGAAACGAGTAGGGCGTATATAGCGAGGCGTGCGTAGGAAGAACATATCACGAAAGACGAAGGATGCGCAGACGATGAAGCGAAGAAGGGGGAAGGTAGAGGACGCAAAGAAGCGCCAGCACTCACCGGCGACCGCTCCACCGTGCGCCGCTTCGGGGGCGAGAGCGCCATCGGGATCTTCTGCGGGGACGTCGTTGCCACTGGGGCCTTCTGCGGAGACGTCGTTGCCATCGGGGCCTTCTGCGGGGACGTCCTCGCGCGCGCCGGGCTCGGGGTCCTCACCTTCCCGGGCGTCCGCACCGGCACCGGCACCTAAACCGCAAAGGTGAGAACGCGCCTAACACACGAAACGCGCAGGGACACACCTCGTCCTCGTCCTCGTCCTCGTCCTCGTCCTCGTCTTCGCTCTCCACTTCTACCTCATCCCGGTCCCCAGCAGGGAGCGCCGCGTCCTCCTCCTGCAAACATCAGCATCAGCACCCCCATATATCGCTCAAAAAAACAGACACCCACCTCCTTCTTGACCCGCCCCCCCAAGCCCCACACGACCATCCGCTCGAGGCTCTTCCGCCACCCGAGACGCGGGCCGGGCGGCGCCTGCGCCCCTCCGTTCTCGTTCTCGTTCTCGTTTGCGTTTTCACCCTCCTCCTCATCCGATGCGTCCGAATCCCCCGACGACACGCTCAGCACCTCGAGCGACAGCCCGCGCACCTCGGCCTCCTCCGCCTCCGTGTCCGTGTCGTCGTCCGTGTCCGTATCCCCGTCTCCGTCGTTCGTCGAAGGGGCTGGCTGCGTATGCGCATATGCGGCAGCGGGGGGCATAAGCGCAGGCGCAGGCGCCGCGCCGGGCGTCGACTGCGCTGAAGACCCCGCCGAACTCGCGGCCCACACCGCGCGCTGCGCGCTCCGTATCAGCACCGCGCGGTGCAGGCTCTGCCTTCGCGGCGTCCGGGGCGGGGGCGCCTGCTGCGGCTGCCGTCCACGCTCGTGCGTTGCGGGCGGACGCGGCACGACTTCGACGTCCTCCAAAATTACGAGATCGCGCGCCTCTTCGACGACGCGCGGGTGCGCGCCCTCGACGAGGATGATGTCTTCGTCGTCGTCTTCGTGTTCCTCTGCTGCAGCGGAATGCGGGGTCGGCGAGGGCGACGCGGGGGAAGCCGAACGAGAGGGCGAAGCGTACGAAGGCCGGCACGGGGATTGGAGCACGCGGAGGTTCTGGCGCGGGTCGGGCGAGGGGCGCGGGGAGAATACTTCCGCGGAGGCGATCATTGAGAGGCGCAGCGCGCGTTTAGGGTCGCCTGCGTCCAGAAAATTAAATAAAAGTCAGTGGCACGCAAAATACGAGGAGCAAGGGAATAGTAATATCCAATTGCTATAAACGGAAAACTCACGAGCAGGCGACGCCGCGAGCGCCTTGCGCATCTCCTTTGGCGGGTACACAAACCGAAACCGCTTTCCATGGATCTCCACCTCGCTCCCGTTTCTACACGCAGACAATCAGCAGAAGAAGGGAAGAAATCGAGGCAGACTGACCCAAGCGGGATGGTCTTCTTCCCCGCCTCGCCTTCTAGCCCTCCCCGGGGAACAACAACACACCCGTCGACGACACACCCCGCGCTGCCGAGCACATCCAAAAACGCCTTGCGCGCGTCGTCGAACACGATGCGCGCGTGCAGCGGCGCAACGGCGGGGTAGTACAGGCGCACGCTGCAGGACGTCCCGCGCCCGAAGGAGACGGCGGGCGTGTCGACGCCGAAAGAGGTTACCACGACGTCGGCAGCGTCGGAGAGGCTGCCACCGCCGTTCGTTGCAGCGGCGGAGGCGGTTGAGCGCTGGCGTAGGAGCTGAATTGTGCCATAGCGGCCGGGCGAGTCCAGCGGCGAGGAGCTCATGATGGGCGGAGGCAAGGATCAACTTGTTGTGGCTTGTTGACGCGTCGCGCACGTGATGATCTACAGCGCGTCAACAACGCGTACGGTAACGTTGTCGGCGATTTCCAAGCGATTTCTATTGTTTGCTGCGAGCGCAGTGCACACCTGCCTGAATTCCGATGAAGTATTTGTAAGTAGGCTTCGGAACTGAGTCCGACTTGCATAGTATAAGCGAGCGAGTCTGAGTCCACTCTAGTCTCAGCTAGTCTCTCCTGACCAAGGGGTACCCGCCGGAAGATGCCGAGACACCGGCTAACAGGGGAGTCTGGTCTCGGCGGGTCTTGAGCCACTTTTTTTGGAAAAGTTGCGCAGGACCTCAAAAGTGCTTTTGCGAGAAGGTCGAGTTTTTTCCCCGGGTTTTTTGCCCCCTTTTTGAGACTTGTCTTAAGGAGTATTTTGGAGTTTATCGCCAGGATTAGTGTTTCAGCGTTTCAGGTTTACCGCTTCTAGCTCACGGAACTGCGACAGGGTGGGAAGGAATTACCCGATTTGGAGCTTACGTAATTCGGCTAACAGGGGAGCCTCTCCCTGCCGCGCCTTAATCCACTTTTTGTACCTAGTGCACCATATTTTTTTCGTGGGTACCCCTTGCTCCTGACAGACACTACAACATTTGATGTCTCGCGTGTTGTGAGGATTTCCAACTTCGGTTTCAGTCGATCGGCCAAACATATGACTGTCCAAGTGGATGAAGTCTGGCCTGAAGTGTTCCAAGAGGAGAAATTACCGAGCTTCTCCTGGCTGTATTCCAATCTGAAGCGGCGGACCTCTGCCTGTGAGGCTATGATAGCATTATCTGCCTGCCCTCCAGCCATGCCACTAAGATCAAGCTCTCTTGCCATTTGGTAGAGAGGAACGCTGTCTTTTTTTCGTTCAATTCGACGCCGGTATAATTTTTTTTTTTTTGTATTCGTAAAAAATCCCATAAATTGCTTGAGACACCGGATATTTATTTCCCTTCGATGGATGCATGCGCATGTGCTGGGCAATCGGCTGACAGTACTCTCCACTTTCCTCATGTCTATTCAAAATGACGGAACTTTATCACGTCCGTCCGGCGGGAATGATCCAGCAAGCCGTAAATGTTTCATCAGGATTTGGATTATTCACAGTAAGGAGAAGTTGCTGTATGTAGGGATATCCATAATCTAGATTCTCCCTCGTCTGCAATCCGGCACCACAGTTCTTGAGGTTGAGGATGGTCATCCTCCGTGACTTGCGATATCGGGAACCGCTGCTATCGGAAGTTGAGTCATGTCCAACATATGTTATCGATTAATGCGAATGATAGCAGATAAGGGACTGCTATATAAAGGACTGCTAGGATAAGGATAATGCCTCTGGAAACTGACCTCTCTTAGACAAATGCCATTGATTAATGTGAATGATAGCAGATAAGGGACTGCCATATAAAGGACTGCTATGTGAAAGATGCCCCACCCGGAGATCCCCAGAATGCCTCTGAATACTGACCTCTCGGCACTCATTCCATCCACGACTGCATTGGCTTCGAGCATTCGTAAACTTGCGGTTGCTGCTAACATTCCGTTCCTCAGCGAAACCACCGAATTGTGTCTCTCAATTATGCAGATGATTGATGTGAGCTCAACTCACCCAGAGGATTACCCGAGGTTGCTTACTCCCCCCCCCCCCCTCCCAGACTCTGAATTCCTCCAAAAATAAATATGCCAGTATTGTGGAGCAGATACACGAAATTGTGTCCGCTGTCCTCACCATATGTGAAACCACTCACGTTGATGGAATCCTGCCACCAGCAATTCTATCAGACATTGGGGCATTTACCGAGTAGGTGACACAACATAGTCTTGACCGACACAATTGACACCATGTAGCTCATTGAAGAAGATACACTCTGGTTTAAAGGCTCAACAAGGAGTTGGGAGGCTCAAGCAGCTCTTCAAACTCTCTGAAAATGAAATGCAACTCAACAAGTGCAGGGCTGAGCTGGAGGAGCAGTTGACACGATTTCGGGTGAGTCTACATGCATTGCACTGTTAAATCTGCAATCCTAACAATTGTGCAGATACAGACAGGCTTAGCTGCAGCATATGGGATTGAGGAAATGCAGAACAATGCATCACAAGACCATGAAGCACTGATAAAATGGCTGTCTTCTCCATCCAAATCAAACTCTGGGTCATCTGTGGTAGGCACCCTATATCGTGGATGATGAAGCATGCTTAGCAGATCATTACTGCAGGTGTCTGGCACCATCAATAGCTTCATAGGAAGGTTTATGCAACTCAACTATGGACTGCAAACATTTCTGACCCATATTAGTGCTGAATCCTTCTCAATGCTTCCACCCGCACCACAAATATTTTATGGTCGAGAATCGGAGCTGCAACAGATCCTCAACCTTCTCAAAGGGGATTCCCCGTGCATTGCCATCTTGGGTCCAGGTGGGATAGGGAAGACCAGCCTTGCTCAGGCAGCCCTCCACCATCCAGATGTTGCCATCAGATATTCTGACAGACAATTTGTTCCCTGCAACTCAAATCTGACTTGTGCTGACTTGATAGCGAAGATCGCCTCTCATCTGGGGCTGAAGAATGAACGATGTAACGCCAAAGAAATCCTGCAACATTTCCAGTGCAGTGAGACCTCCCTCTTGATATTGGACAACTTGGAAACCACTTGGGAATCCCTCCTCTTTCGGTCCGAGGTCGAGAATTTCTTATCACTCTTGGCAGATGTCCCACAGTTGGCATTATTAGTAAGCGGCATTTCTTACGACCTCCGAGATTCATGTTGATCTTCATAGGTCACAATGAGGGGTGCTGAAAGACCTGCAAAGGTCAAATGGACCCGCCCATATTTGCAACCTTTGACCCCACTGTCAGACTCTGCAGCCCTTCAGATGTTCATGGTTATTTCTGATGCTGATGAGAAAGACGATGGAATTAAAAAGTTGTTGGATTACACAGGAAATCTGCCACTAGCCATCAGTCTGATGGCAAATGTAGCTGGATATGAAGGTTGTGCAAAGACACTATCACGTTGGGAGAAAGAAAATACCCGACTTCTTTCTGATGGGTATGACCAAAGATCCAGCCTGGATCTCTCCATCATGCTGTCATACTCCAGCTCGCGAATGAATAGTGGAGCACAGGATCTCCTGGGGCTGCTTTCTATACTCCCGGATGGAGTGTCAGATGCAGAACTCATCCACAGCCAGCTGCCTATTGAACACATCCTGTCAAGCAAGTCCACCTTGCTCCAAGTCTCCCTATCATATATTGATAGCACTGTGGCCCCCCCACGGTTAAAAACTCTGGTTCCGATCAGGGAATACATCCTCCATCTTCTGTATTGAAACTGCAGTTTCGCCAGTACTGTCATCAGACCCTGCACCTAAGGAGTCCCGGTATGTCCTGGAAGATACCAGAGAACTTGGTTCAGGTTTCAGGCACTTTTGGGAATTGCCATAGTGTTCTCGCTGATGTGTTGTCCAACCTTGAGGAATGTTCTGATAGGAATGAGATCATTGAGAGTGTGATACATCTAAGTGCATTCATGCGGCATGCAGGTCTAGGGGGCTCTCTGCTGATGAATCTAGTTCATCCACATGTTCTAGGACAGTTGGTTCCTAATCATCGATTTTATTTCACGGAACTCCTACGGTCGGAACTGCTATGGTCACATCAAAGCCGAATTGAATGGGACCCTTTTCTTGAGATTGGACACCAGTATTTTAAGAACACATCCAATGAGGAAAAAGGTTTGTCTCTAATTTTCACCAGTGAACTTTCTCACCGTCTGCTTAGCTCAGTGGAAGTACTGCATCGGAGTCTTTTATGAGAACCGCAGAGAGTTCAGGGAAGCCATACCATATTTTGAGGATGCATTGTCCCCTCAAATTGACCAACACGATTCCATATACCTCCGTCTCCTAGGCCGGCTGGGTGCGGCATTGTCTGGGATAGGAGAACATTCACGGGGTGTGGCCCTTGCTCAAAGGGCAAAAGACATCGCAGATATGCATGGAGATGTGGATGAACGGGCCTTTGCTATTGCTGCACAGACATGGTGTGAGATCAAACTAGGCAATTATACCAGCGCAAAAATTCTGTGTGACGAAGGACGAGATTTGTCACCGGCACACAGAAAGCATATATATAATGGAGATCAGGTGCATATACACCTCACCAAGACAGAATATGCGGAGGCCCGGGCACTGGCATTGGCCATTTTAGAAGATTGTGCTGCACATCAACCTCCAATTCCGGACACACATATGTGCCATCTCAATCTTGCTTTCATTGGGATTGCGACACATTCTGAAGTGGATTTGATAAAGCACCATTTGAATGCTGCCTATTTCCAGTGTATCTCCCGGCTGTCCTCTCCTTATGGGTTGGAAATTCATGACGTTCTGACTGCTTATTTGGATCTTCGAGGAGGAAGTGTCTCAATAGCTAAAGCAAAATTCGAAAAATACTCCTTGGCATTCCAGAAGTCATGGAATATTGATGGGATGTGCGACTGCCTGGAAGTTCTGGCTGATACCACTCACAACATGCATGAAGTGTACATTGCACTCAGATGGGCGGTGGGGTCTCTCGCATTTGGCATGATATCAAAGGACATGTTGCTGACTGTGTCAGCTTTGCGTCACATTGGGGACATCTTTGTAGCAGAAGGGGACGATGAATCAGGCATCAGTGTCCTTTCTGCATCTTTGCATGGATTCACTGTCATGGACATCCATCACAAAAGAGCAAAATGCATGATAAGCATGGGGGGAATATTGGAGCGGAGGGGGGACCAGACAAAGGCTGTTGAACTTTGGAACAATTCAATCCCATTGCTGAAAAGATCCTCCCAGAACAAAGATATCACCAAGACTCTCGAGAGGATCCGGGCTGCAACCATACATTGACAAGGAAGTTCAACTAACAACCTTCACGGCCCAGTGTAATTATGAAGCCGAACCAAGGGGCACCAGGAGATGCACTGTGTATATCTAAACCCTGGTGGACGTGCGAGAAGGTCATTTATTAGATGTTTGAATATGATAATGCAATAGACAGACACTATAACCACTTAATGCTCGTTCTGCACAGGTCGTAGCAATGGACTCGCGCGAGCTTGAAGCCGTGAAAAAATATTAATTGACACTCAACAGTTGGGAGACTAGTCCATTTGTCTGGTGTAGTAGCTCTTCTTCTGAGATGAGCCATGTACTCTGTTCTTAAATAATATTGCATGCTGTGAAATTTGTGAAATGTCAATCAAATATTGGGGTCATTAGAATGTTACAGTTAGCACCATACAACTTGGGGCGAGGGCCACGGCATGGCCCGGTAAGCTAGGGTCTGACGACTCCCGTGAGCCCACCCCCAAAGCTGTGACTCCTGCGAGCGCACCCGAGCCCGCTGCACGCAAGGCCACCCGTGGGTGTTCGCACGCGCCGGTCGAGGAACCCAAAGACGACGCCGACGCGGACTCTGTGCCCGACTTGGACGTCGGCGCGGTCGTCCCGCTGAAGAGACGCTGCGCACGCAGCGTGAAGCCTGCGCCGGTCAAGGACGAGGAGACTGAGGCCGTGCTCGAGGCGGAAGGGACCGCGCCGCCCGTACGCCCGGGGCACGCGAAAAGAGTGTTGCTGCTACTCCTGCTGTGTTCGCAGCGCCTAAGACGCGCGCACCGCGCAAGGAGGCAGTGCCTGCGTCAGCGCCGGCTGCGGTAGAGGCGCTAGAGAAGGAGAACACACCGGGCGAGGAGCGGGAGGAGGAGGCGCCGGCGGTGAAGGTGCGCGTGTCGCGCAGCCGGAAGGTCAAGGAAAAGGTCATGGCGACGGATGCGAATGTGCCGCGGCGCGCGAAGAGGGTGTATACGACTACTACTACGAGGACCTCAGGCGCGAGTGTTGGAAAGAAAGAAGAAAATAGTATGATACGATACTAGTACCCCCATCTTGAATATGTGAATGATTTCAGATTCGTATAAAATCTTCGTGTACTTTATCTCTATATTTCTGCATCTTTTGCGGCAACTTCGCGGACCGGGTCTCACGATGCTTTGAATCGTTTACTCATTCACCGTGGGGATCCGTCTCTTCCTCGTTGACATGTTGACTGAACGCGAGTCGAGGCAGCTGTATATTTCATTCATGTCGGAAACCGCGATGTTTCGAAGCGCCCGGAAACCTCCCCGAAACTTTAAGTTTCTTCAACTTTCAAGAGCTGACCCACTTATATGGTCGTGTTTGGCTGGTTCCGTCGCGTCGATGCAACACGTGATCCTCATCATCCTTTTGTCTTTCAGATTCTCTCCGCCGACTGTTGGTATCTAGAGCGTGCCCGGGTATCTGCCTGGCTAGGCGTAATCCCGAACCCCGCCGTCCGCTGGTGCCTAAATGCCTTATCGGCGCGCGCTTCGCCATCTGCCAGTGCGTCGACAATCCTCGTCCGCAGGGCCGTGCTTGCTTCCGGCGAGCTTCCGGCTCCGTGCTCCTGGGATGGGGACATTGAGGGGCGAAGTTTCGCTCGCCGCCCCGCGCTTCGGAAATATTATTTTTCGTTTTCCCGCTCGACACCGCTGTGTCTGACATTTCGGAATGATCAATGCAACGAGACCACTAGCCTGTCCCAACTCCCGGCTCGCAATCCTTTCCCCTCGCTCAAGTGTTTCGCGCCCTTTGCCCATCAATGTAGGCTTTGCGACGCTTATACCCTCCTGCCGACTGACAAGTTTCTTGTTGTCCATTTTTCTAAACACCTTGCCCGATTCGAAAGTAACCACTGTGCGACCCGTCATCTCTGGAGCGGCGTGGGCCGGGATCTGCACCTGACTCATCAGGAGCACACCCTAACCGGCCCCGCGCTGGGCAGGTTTTTACACTTTCCATCCGCGCCAAGCGCGCGCCGGAGGTCGGCAGTCTTGGGGGGGTGAATTTTCTGAATTTTGAACGGCTGTTGTGAGTCTGACAACGTTTCTGCCAGGTACTCGACCATCCTTCCGGAAGTGGAGGTGGAAGAGCTGAACGCAAAGCTCAATTGACGGTTCTCGATATCCAAATCACCCACCCCTTCGCAGTCCATAAAACGCCAGCTCTCCTCAACCAGTTTTCGGTCCTGCGTACTCCATGCTCGCTCCCTATGCACGCCGAGCCCCCGTTTGACTTCACCTCCATCGAATACGAAGTACTGCATGGACGCTACGCCACGGGCGGCGTTATCGTGCGTTTGCTTATTTACACTTCAATGCCCTAACGATCGGACAAGGGCCGGGACAACGCCGGCCCTTCCGGGTGCCCCGTGGATCCAACATCCATGATTTCTGAGGGCGTGCGCAAGCTGCTGAAGAGATGACGCGGAGGTCGTGGAGACCACGGTCAATATGGTGGGGGAAGGGATTTGATGGGATTCTCTATGCGGTTCTCAAGTGGTGAAATGGAACACGTGGGCGCACTTTAATTGCCATTCTGATTTTACAGTTCACGTATCTCGTGCTTAAGAGCGGAAGATCTTCCGAAGCCGCGCACTTCATTAGTTAACGGAACATAGCTCAATTCATCGGCGCAGGGGAGTTGCGGCGGAAACAGTATAATCTAATCACTCTGGACTTGACTACGTCCATCTAGAGGCCGGGGCCAGTGGGGTTCGCGAAGGTGGTGGATGGGCCGGGGCTAAATGGGGGCAAGCCGGTCATCAGCGTGGGCCTTCTCTGGGTCGGGTGAGACTCAACGTGAAAACCAGGGTGGTGGTCGCATCCACGATGTACGGCGCCACGTCAGTCGTCGTGTGCACAATGCGGACGACCGTGTACGGGAGCTGCGGCTACCGATACTATAGTGAGTGACCGGTCGTAGGTCTGTACTGAGGGACGTACCACGGCGATTGCCATCGTGAGGGCGGAGAGACACAGGATGGCGCGGAGGAACATGACGGGAGTGTCTGTGATGTTCTCTTCATTTTTTTCCCTTATATGTGGCCCCAAACTGCGCAATCTAAAACCCTGGGCGTAATATTTCCAACATGCGATGATTCGGGACGCGGTATTTCAATTTTCCGACGGGCGCGGCATCGACCCCGAGTCCCGGACGTTTACAAAGGCCGTCCGACCGCACCGGACTGTTCAGCGGGCTACGGATCATCGAATAAACGGCAAAGTACTCGTAGTCGCTTACAGCGTTTCCTTGCCAATAATTTGTGGTATATACTCCATTGGTGGCTCTCAGTTTATCGTCGCGACATTGGAATTAAGTTTCAACCAACTTTAAAGCTCTTCGGTCATATTTCAAAGCCCACAATTTCGGCTGAAATGTAGCGCGCACGTCTTGGTAACCACCTACAATAATTTCATTTTCTACCTGCTCCGTGGTTCGAAATCGGCAAGTATGTATTGGGTATTGGGGACGTGGGAACTGACATAACCAAAAGCGGAAAGAAGTTGAAAGGGCTCTCAACCCCCTTCCAACCGTCTCAACCCCCTCATAACCGTGCTTGAGGGCTGTTCCAAGGAGTTCCCAAGCCAATTATGACTTTCATGAGGCCTCGCAATATTGGCCCAGCACTTGAAGGGGTTGTGAGGCCTTATGGCCGTTACAAGGGCGCTCCAGGGCTGCCGTCCCGTTCCAGGGATTCTCCAGCTCCTCCAAATAATGATACAGATAATGTCATTTCCAAGTCGATACGAACAAACAGCAATCTAATAGCTACAGAGGGCTGCGGTGAAGCTAATGAGGCCTATGTCTGAATTGCCGATGGCGGATAAACCAATGACTTACGACGGGATACGAGGATGCGAGGGAGGAGAAGAATTCATCTGAGGGGAAGCATTATCTGCGTGTACAAGAAAGAGTGAGACGAGCAACGGAATATAACTTGACCAACTTACGGGTCATTAACGAGGGTTACAGTGAAACACCTGAGGAAAATGTCAGTTGACGGTCATCGACAAAAAATTCACCGAAACTCTGTTCGATAAAGCAGCGAAAAAATAAATCAATGAGTCAGATACGATGAGATGACCGCACGAACGACATACCGAAGACCTTTGAGAAAAGTAGGAGACTGTAAAATACGTGAGTCACGAACGTTGCTCGGCACAGTGAAGGAAGAATTTACCTAGCCGGATGTGGACACCGTCTGCGCGGCAGCACGATGAGTTGCGCGCGGTATCATCTAGAGGGAGGTGAGAGAAAACAAGGGTTCGAGAGAATAGTAGCAGACTTGAGCTACCCACTCGCGGAAGCTCCGAAAGCCAAGTAAAATGTTGGAGGCGGCGGCGCGCGTAGGAGTTGGTGTGGTGACGCGTTTATGGCCGGCGGCACAGCGGCAGGTGTAAGACGGGCGCGATGCTACGGGAGGTGGATTAGCAACAGCATGAACACGTAGGAGATGTCATACGATAGATCTATTGTGCCACTCAGAATACGCCGCCACGCGCGCAGGAGCGATACGCGAGGGCGAATAGTCGATGGTTGGCCGCGTAGGGTTCAATAGTTTGATAGGATGCGACACTTGCGCGCCGCCGACGCGTGCGTGGTGCTAGGGCTCGAGAGGGGACGGTTAGGTAAAGGATTGATAGAAGGAAGGATTAGGAGGAATACGGAGGTCTGGGACTGTGAAGGAAGGGAAGGAACCGAGGAGAACGAGCCAGGCATGAAGAGGAAGAGGAGGGTGAGAAGACATACATGCGAGCCGAATTGGGGTAGGATGCGTGCGGGTAGGACCACAGAATGGGGCAGGTGAACGGGCGACAGGGGCAGCGATGTAACTCACCTACCGCGCGGCCCATCGTCCCCACGGTGGTTAGAAACGCAGGCTCCAGCTCGGAGGAGTGCCGCGTCGCAGCGCCCCGATCACAATGCTTATCGATTATTAGATGCTCAATGGGCTGAGGGTAGCGTCCGATGTGTGGGATTTCGGCAGGGGAGGAAAGAGAGGACGTTTGGATAGAGGATGGTGGCCGTCGGGAGGAAGGCGCGCGACGAGCGGACTTGTGCGCCATCAGATTTTAAAGTCACGGGAGGGATGGGCGCCAGGCTTGAGTGCTTCGTGAAAGGGGCTTGGAAGGAACATCCAGGACTGAGAAAATGGTAAGGGGAGACGGGCCCTAGGGCCATT
Source organism: Mycena rosella (assembly GCA_029378255.1). NCBI lineage: Eukaryota > Fungi > Basidiomycota > Agaricomycetes > Agaricales > Mycenaceae > Mycena > Mycena rosella. The sequence continues at coordinate 63,656 of JARKIE010000294.1, read as the reverse complement.
GAGAGACCTTCGAAGGGGCTCGATAAACGCGTCGAAGCCGCCCTTGAGCGCGCTTGATGGGCCTTGTCACAGTCACAAGGCCTTGACACTTTTGATGGATGTCGGGATTTCGGCGACCTGATAACCGCCCTCATCCTGACTCATGTCGCGTCTGTCCTTCAGGCTTTCTCGGGGCGTATTGAACACCACAACTCCGCCGTACGCTTCCCTTTTTCCAATTTACTATCGTTGATCGTCCGCTTCAGCATCCCTCTCGCGTACACATGGGCGGCAAAATATAATTTGGCTCATGGTCCTCTTCTGGACATGTCGCAGTACTAGCAACTCTTTTCTCCCGTATTCATAATCTGAGCTATATGCAGGGGAGTTCCTGGTGTTCCCCCTCAACAGCGCTTGCAGTCCGCTTTGGCTCTGGCATCCTCTTCTCTCGGCAGCTTCGGCTACTGTCCATCTGAAGGCGAGCTCACTCTCCGGGAAGCTATGGCCGACGAGATGGCGGGCGTTTACGGGGAGGGCACCGATATAAAGCCCGAAGACATGTCTCTGACGTCTGGCTGCAACCTTGCATTTGTTGCGACAATCATGACCTTGGCTGACGCCGGGGATGAGGTTATTCTCCCTGTACCATGGTCCGTACACAGCTCTCTACCCGTTTGCATTTGATTTGGATGCCTGTTGCAGGTATTTTAACCACCAGTAAGAAACTTCTTTGCACGTCCAGACCTCCGCTTAGGCCTTTGCAGAATGACCTTGAGCATGCTTAATATGGTTACGGTGCCGTTGAAAACACGACCAGAAGAGGGATTCACACCGTCTGTTTCTGAATGCCGGGCCTTGATCACTCCAAAGACGCGCGCAATCGTTCTAATCACGCCGAACAATCCCGTACGGCTTCACATATCACCTTGGTGTCTCTGCTTACTGGCGCATAGACCGGTGCGACGTATTCCCCAGAGCTCATTGCGGATTTCTCTTGTCTAGCGGAAGAGCACGGACTCGCGCTGATCATCGACGAGACATACCGCGACTTCATCACCCCCACGCGCCCGCCCCACTCTCTCTTCTCCCAGCAGTCGTGGCGCACGCATCTGATCCACCTCTTCTCCTTCTCCAAATCATACGGCGTCCCCGGCCACCGGCTGGGTCTTGTCGTTGCCTCGCCGACGTTCCAGACCGCGCTTGGCACCATCCTCGACAGCCTCCAGATCTGCCCGCCGCGCCCCATCCAGCTCGCCCTCGCGCCCATCCTCGCCTCCCTGCGCCCGGGCATCGCCGAGACCGCGCTCGCCCTCCAGGCGCGCCGGGCGCTCTTCACACAGTACCTGCCCGGGGGTTGGCGCGTCGGCAGCATCGGCGGCTACTTCGCATTCGTGCGGCACCCATTCCCTGGGCGCGGCTCGGCCGAGGTATGCCAGCGGCTTGCGGAGGAAATGGGCGTCATCCTGCTCCCTGCGGCATTTTTCTGCGAGGCCACGGTGGACAGGGCGGAGGACCGCTGGATCCGGTTCTCCGTCGCAAACTGCGACGACGAGAGGATCTGCGAGGTCTGTGCGCGGCTGGAGCGCTGCGGGGAGGTTTTGGGATGGCAGGGGGAGGCGTGAAGCTGAATAATATCCGCTGTCTAGACAACACATGGCATACGCGCCCAAGTTGAGCTGAGCGGCCAAGCAGCTAAATATTGTGGGTGTTATTTTTGTAGTCTCGTTTCCAGACGTTATAGGGGCAGTGGCTGATGGATTTTTTGATTGATGTGCCCCAAATTTCAGACTCCGCAGCCGAGCCCCGTAAAGATCTGGAACCGAGATTATTATTTTTGCAGCGACTGGGTTGTTCGTTTTGTCGTGTTGCTATGGAGGCATCTGGCGGTGTATTGGTATGCATCTTATGCTCTCTTGAATCTCTCTGATCCTCGATTCTGTCAGTACTCGGCTTCGAGACATGAGTATCTTGAGTACAACTGATTGCTATCCTTCTTTCCGTTTCTCTGCCTTCGGTTAGTAGCTCGATCTTTTTCCCTTCAATTTGAAATGACACACTCGAATCTCAGCCTCGCCCACAGTGCCAAGGTTCTTTCGTGCTCCTTTCGCGGATCAATCCCTACAATCCGCCCACATTCATTCGTACTCCACATCCAGTATGCAGTCGTTGTGATAATCATCTTGTCCCCGCTCGGAATTAAATCCCGCACGTCACCTTCCTATACAGGCAGACCGCGCTCCACCTCCCAAAATACGCTTACATTCCTCGCCGGGTGTCTTGGCCGTCGCGACGGCCTCTGTTGGGAGGTGTCGTCTGTAACCGGAACCGTCCATGAGTTCTCGTGCAATGGGTCCAATCCGCCTTCATACAGCCTTCGGTGAGCGTTTACTGGCAGATGCGCGCAGACCTGACCGTCCATCATGGCAGATCGATCATCGATGGGTCCCCAGTGCTTATGTTAAGGCCACACTACTTTCCGATACTTATTTCGGCTTCTGTCAGCCGCCGCGCGCTGATCTATCATTCGCTGTTCAATGTGACAGCTAATTGGCCGACCTGCGTGCTATCGGCTCATGAGCATCGTACCATCCGCACTAAAGCGCGGGGCTACTACGCGCAAACGGGACGCTCGGTATATCTTCATCTTGTCCAGCGCGCGCCTTTCAACCCTCAGGGATCGGTTACCAGATGGTTATTCAACTGGAAGTACCCATCAAGTGCTGTGGACTTGTGGCAGCCCTATAAATAGTTGAAGGTCGAAGTTCGGATTAATGGCAGCTGCCAGAGCCTGAACAGTTGTCCACTGCATCGCATGGACGTCGCGGGCCCTTAAAAAGGCCCCGGCACTAGGCCAAACCCCACTCATTATCGTACCACAGGCCCGGTCCTTCGCTGTGTTTTAGCCTCGGCTCCTTGGTTCATTTTCTTCCCTTTATTTCTCCAGCTTGTCCTGGTACCACTTTCTTTGTTCTTTACGCTTGCGTATTTCTTCAAGCCTCACAATGACACGGTTCTCGGCCACTTTTCTCGTCGCGGTGCTGGCGGGTACCATCTTGAAGGTGGATGCCGGTACGTGTCTTCTTTTCTTCGTTTCGATTCAAGCTTTTACATGTCCACTAGCTCCGCTTCAGTTGGATTCCCACATCGAAGCGCGTGCCGTTCTCGATTTCTTACAAGACGCCGCAGTACGCCCGCTTATTCGATTTCGGCCGAATACCGTACTCATATCTGCACCTCAGTGTTCAAACATCACGACTGGTTTATCCTCTGGCTTGTCGTCAGCCCTGGCGGTGCTGAGCCAAATCAAGAGGTTGGTGATGTTTTTAAATCTCTGGCCTTTACTTAATGGTATCTTCGCTAGCTCTGACCCTACAGTGTCGAAAAACTTGGCAACGGTGAAGGTGAGCTCATTGCGTCCCAAATCACTCGCTGTTCAACTGACAATCGTGATCCAGGGCTTTTTGACCACGGCATCCGGCGTTGGGAACGCGGTGGTTGGCGCTTGCAATGCCACCGCTGCCGTTGCTTCCCAGAACAGCACCAGCGCCGCGGCGGCTCAGACCAGTGCCAAGGTAAACTGGCTGTTTAGACCCATCGGATTTGTTCTCACCGGGATTTTCGCCAACAGGCGGCTCTCGCCAGCGCCGCAGCCAGTGTATGCGCTATAGCTTGCCCGTAAGATGAACTGTTGACGATATCGCGTTAATAGGCTGCCGCTGCTCAGAAATCCCAAGCCGCTCAGGTACGACTTGCCAGTCATAGTCATTGTTCAACCGTTCTCTGACTTGAATTGATCGTTTAGGCATCCAAGGTTTGAGTTCTAGTCCAGTTTATTATTGTTCTCGTGGCTCATCTCTCGTCAAGGTCCTCTCCGCAGCGAACACTGAGGCGTCCAAGGTATGGTTATGCGATGAGAATATGCCACCGATGACTGGCTCACAAGCCTCCGTTCCAGATCGTTGCTTCTGCGAAGGCGGCGGCATCAAAGGCTGCCGCTGCGCAGAAAGCTGCAGCTTCGCAGGTGTGTGCTGCCCTTCCTCCACATATCCAATCCTGATCCAAATCCAACCAGGCCGCCGCAAAGGTGAGGATCACTGGTTGCAATCGGATGCCCTCTAAATGATTCCTATAGGCTGCTGCCGCAGCAAAGGCGGCTTCGGGAGGATCCGGTGCGGCCAAGGCGGGAGCTGCGGCAAAATCCCAGGCCGCGAAAGCCACGGATACTGCAACGAACACCAACACCGCAACGGATACGACTGCCACGGCCACTGCGACTGATACCAGCACCGATGTGCAAACAACCGACGGGACGACAGCGTAATTCTCTTCCTCTTGTGGATTCCTAGACCCTGAACCCCTTGCTAGGACCGATACTGCCACTGACACGACGGCGACCGACACGGCAACTGACCCCACTCCGTAAATACTATACCCCGTCTACTTTCAATCATCTGAACTCCCTCGCAGCACGGATAGCACAACTGACACGTCGACCGACACGGCTACCGATCCCACACAGTAATTAGCTGGCTTTCCTCCGATCAATATGCTTGCTCACCTCTGCCAGGACTGATACCGCTACTGACGGGTCCTCGACCGACACCGCAACTGACCCCACGGCGTAATTTGATTCACCTTCTTATCTTCATGGATCTCAAAGTTCTCCCAGGACCGATGGAACCTCTACGGACACGGCAACTGATCCCACGGCGTAATTCCATTCCCCATCTCACCTGCACGAAACTTAAACTCCTCTCAGGACCGATGGAACCTCTACGGACACGGCAACTGATCCCACTGCGTAATCCCATTCCCCATCTCACCTGCAGAAAACTTAAACTCCTCTCAGGACCGATGGAACCTCTACGGACACAGCAACTGATCCCACAGCGTGAGAATCCATTGTCTGCTGTTGCGGTTCAACATTGATTTGAACCCCCGCAGAACCGACGGCACTGCCGACTCAAGCGATCCCACTGCGTAACTTGATCGCTTCCCACTTGATGTTTAACCAACTCAACTCCCTTTCTAGTACTGATGCTGCAGATCCCACCGCAACCGACTCGACCACAGATGACGGTGTAGGTCCGCATGTTCCTTCTCCGAACCGCGAATTTACGATCTATTTCCTAGACTACCGACACGGGCGCGGACGACGGTGTATGTTTCCCATCTTCCTGCTCCAAACAATGAATTTACAGTTGATTTCCTAGACCGCCGACACGGGCGCTGATGATGGGGTATGTTCCACGTATCCCTACTCCGACAGAGGATTTATTGTTGACTTTCCAGACCACGGACACCGGCGCAGATGACGGGGTAAGGAGAATCCTTGCTTTGAAGTACACTCCTAACCGTCATATGTTGAAAAGACAACGCAAACCGGTGCCGACGACGGGGTGAGTATTCTCGTCCTGTCCAAAGTCAAATACATATTCTAACGTTCTGAAAGACCGACGCCGCCGACTCAACCGCCGACGACCCCACTGACGACGGCTCCGATGACACGTCGGACGACTTTGGCGGGGACGATTCAGGAGATGATTCTGGGGATTTCGGAGGAGACGACGGTGGTGATGATTTCGGGGGTGGTGATGATTTCGGCGGAGACGACGACGGTGGTGACGATTTCTAAGCGAGCAGCAAATCGGCTTATGTGCGCGGCGACTTGCGCCGGCGTGACACAGTCCGTGTACAATATTTCCGTGCTAATACGCAACGACGATTTTGATTCTTGGATGTGCCGGTCAAGAGGAGAGTCGGCCAGGTCGTCTTTTGGCCTGCCGCGATTTTCCGCATGCTCGGAAGCCCGGAACGTCATGTAAGCCATTGCCGGCACAGGCCGATGTGCCAGTTGGCCAGACGGTAAGATGCGGACCAAGGAACTCATCAATCAAGTGTGATAGCCACTGATTGCCGAGGCTATTGCACCGGTTCAATGCGTACAATCACTGGATTGGAATCAGGAGGGAAAAAATGAGGGATGTTTATCGTGTTAATGTTTCTCTGTTCAGCCACCCATCGGCAGGCAAAGATAGTACTCGAATGGACGACACGGCATTCGAAATAACGCATTCAATCGAAATATTTGCCGCCATCCGCGGAGATCTACGACGACCCGAGTCAACACAAAGTTTAGAAATGAACACGGTGCCCGACGTACTGATTGGCCTGCCCATTCGAACGCATCAGGAATGCGGGGAACGGGGGGACCGACGACGTACCCGTGATGAAGCCCGATTCTTTCGATGCGAGGAACGAAACGACGGTTGCGATGTCCTCCGGTGTCGGGTTGCGCCCAGTCGCCGTTCCCTTGGCTTGCTACGAGACAAAGTGGATGTAGCGCTGGGGATTCTGCAACGATATGAGACGTACCATCGCGAAGAATGCATCGGGGTTCATGCCAGCGAGGGCAGGGAACTGCTCGGCTGTCACGGAATATCAGACCTGTTTTCCGCGAGACGTGAAGGAAATAAAATCGAACTCATGGGGGTCTCGACGCCACCTGTGTGATCAGATTCAATACCCCGAGGCTTCGGTCTTTGCTGCACGCACCTGGTGCATATGCGTTGACGGTGATCCCGTGTTTCCCGAGTTCCAAGGCTGGATGAAATTTTGCTCAGAGGGCGCGCTGGACGAAGGGAGGACGTACCCGCGGCCTGTGTCAGCCCCCGCACGGCGAACTTTGAAGCAGAATAATCTGGCAGCGCCCCGAATCCTAACAGCCATTAGACGAGTCTGACAGGTGACGCCCGTCGTCAGCGAACCTTGCTTCCCAGCGCCAGAGGAAGCGCCGATGATGCGCCCCCCACGTCCCTGTTGGATCATTTGCTTGGCCGCATATTGGTAACACAGGAACGTGCCGCGGACGTTTACGGCGAAGGTGCGGTCCCACTCCGCAACATCCACTGTCTCAGTACGTAAGGATAACAAGATACGCGCCGAGAACGAGCGCACCTTCAAGCAGAGTTTTCCGAGCCTTGCAGATCCCAGCATTGGCGACCATCTACGATGACGATGAGTCCGTACTTACAGGAGAGGATGTGCTGTGCACCCACAACGTCTAGAGCCCCTAACTCCTGGACCGTCCGCACGACCATGTCTCGCACCTCGGTTTCAATCGAGACGTCCGCGCACACAACTGCTGTACGTCGTCCGGCGGCGATGACCTCCGCCTGCACGCCCTCGAGTAGCGCCGTCTTGGATGGGATATCGTTGAGCGCCACGTCGAATCCGTCCGCAGCGAGACGCAGCGCAATCGCACGCCCAATTCCCTGCGCTGCGCCAGTCACTAGCGCTGTTCCTTTCGATTCTAAGCTTTGCGCGGTCGAGGACATGGTGTGTTGGTGGTAAGGTGATAGGATGTCAGACCCGCCGCTTTCCCATCTCGCTGACGGCAGCCGGAACTTTGGTGCCGATGGGGATGCGAAAGGTACGTAAGGCCTGAACTTTTGCGCGGAAATTCCACGACCGAATGAATCTATGCAAGTTGCAGATATGTAGCCGGGACGCGTGGAAAAACGAACGACCGAACAAACGAAATAAATACGAGCCAGCCAGCTGTGAAGATTTTTTTCAAATACAATACAGGGAAATCATCGGAAGCTAATCGCCACTGGTGGGAAATCCCGGCATTCAGACGCGATTTGCCGGCCAAAGCATTTTAGTTCAGGTTCAACCCTGTTCAACCTGGTTCTCCCGATCAGTGGCGGTGTGGCGCTCCGGTTCAATCCTGCCATCGAATTCTGGGATCCTCCTTGAGCTTGCGAACTTCACCGTTCGTGCCTGATGCGTACAATATTCGTAGGGTGGCCCTATGAAAATACATTTGGGAGTCGGTGAATTTCCCTTCTTGACCAATGACAACTCTCTAGAGACGTCAAACCTCAATCAGCAGCCGCCAATGGCCACAAGTACTATGACTGGTTCCGGAGAGCAAACTGTTCTAGAAGAGCAAACAGCTCGGTCCTTTGGTCAGTTTTCGTCGGATTCCCTTCAGATCTGGCGCAAATGCTACACCTCGTACCTTCATGAAGGTTTTTTTTTAATGGGGAAAACGGTGGAGGATGAAGTGAAATGCTCCTCTGAGCGAATCAAACCATCTGATGTCAGGAGTGATTTACACTCAAAATCCCCTAGAACTCTTGCTCTGCTGAGCCAATCCCACTGAGGTCCTCCAAGAGCATCGATAATACATATGAGATCATTCTAACGCGAAAAAAATTGTGCAGTATTAATGTTCATAGGGGAAATGGCGGAGTTTAAATTCATCTGATGTCCATGCATATGTCTGCTCCCGCCGCCATTTCCCGTCAGTTTTCGCTCCGGATTTTTGGGTAGCATAACTGTACTATCCCGTAGAGCTCCCCTTCCAAGTCCCATGACTTAGGGGTGATGGCCGCGGCACGGCCCGGCAAACTTGCACTTACGTACTTTTTTTCTTTGTGCAATCAACAAATGAGCTGGACCTATTAGCCCTGGTTTTTTTTATCAGTCTGACACTCGAGCCTCAGCTCGAACCCTCAGCCTTGTGATTCAGTTTCGAGTACACCCTTCACCTCACTACCACCACCCCATGCAAAGTATACTCTGCACCGCCGGCACTGCACATTGAAGATGTGGCTCCACAAATATTTGATAAGCCTCTAGAGTCCAACAATTTCTAATTTCAAGACATAGGTTGATGGTCGGGGAAACCCATGAAGGAAAGCCGCTTTTCCGTGATCAATGAAACACGTGCACCCACCAGACAGAAACTAAGTGGCTTGCTGCAAGCCAATGTTCAATAGTGCAGGTGAAATAGTCTAGTGTACCGCTGATTCTTTGCTACTTGGGGGTTGAGGCCGTGGTACGGCCCGGCAAACTCGCACTTAGGGACTTTTTTTTTGGGGGGGGGGTTTTGTTGTTGTATCAAACACCAATGATTTTCATTTAAATGTAACTTAAAGGTGCATGGCATCATAAGCACAGTCTTGCCTGGTAGTGATGGTTGAGATAGAGTTGAAAGAGGCTCAGACCCGACCCTCAAGGAGATCACAAACGACTCAATTGCATGGCATCAAAAGGCTAGAAACCTGGTGAGAAAATACTCTTCCAGCACGATACAACTTGAACCCAAGAGGTTAGCCGAGCGAAATTAATGAACACCAAGTTGTCTGAAGATGAGTGATACAAAACATGCAAGTAATTATCATTACGCCTGCGCAGGAATCAGAAATCGCGCTAGAAGGTTGGTTAGCGGGATTGTGTTTGCAACATATGTCTGCACTGGGTTGTGAATTTTACTGCTTTCATCCCTGATGAGCCCATGGACGACTACATCGAGATCTGCGACTACCAAAAGCAAAAACAAGTGAAGTGTTAACATCGTGAGAAGTATACATATGGTCACAAGAGATTTTGGCGGGTATTGACCTGAACATGTGATACAGTCAAGTACCTAGAAATGGGACGAGACCTGGACACGGGACACACCAATTTTCCGAGGGTTCCTGATGTACTTGGGCTCTGATTTTTTGTCCATATCATCTTTGATGTATGAAGAATAGTCTATTAAGATCCTAGGGTTATCTGTGGACTCGATCTTGTTGTACACAGAAATCTTTCCGAAGACACGATAAAAGTGAAATCAAAGCATCATCATGACATTTTCCTTTACAGCCGATTGCAGTACCGAAGGCGCGAACCAAAATTTCCTGTTTTGGCACATTTTCAAAGAATTCTCGATATCTCAGCCAGTTCTTCACTGATTCACGTGAAATTTGGATAGATCTACTGGGATAATTCACTCGCAATCAGTGATAGAGAGGAATGTGTGACAATATCACATATTACACATTTTCTGATTCTGGGCTGTTTTCGGACCGAAAGCCGTCTAGCATACCGAGAGCAGGTCCCAGCAGCGTAATATTTTGGTTTGGACACCATATTCAACTGAGGAAACATGTGATAGAGCCAAAGGCATGGATAACTTACTTACAGTCCCTCCAGATCCCACGGACGCATCTGCCCAGTTTGGCATCAAGAGATATTGTAAGGATTACATTTATCCAGGAATTTCATAGATTTATGGCTCTATCACATGTTTTTTCAGTTGAATATGGTGTCCAAACCAAAATATTACGCTGCTGGGACATGCTCTCGGTATGCTAGACGGCTTTCGGTCCGAAAACAACCCGGAATTAGAAAATGTGTAATATGTGATATTTTCACACATTCCTCTCTATCAATAATTGCGAGTGAATTAGCCCAGTAGATCTATCTAATTTGCAAGTGAATCGGTGGAGAACTGGCTGAGATATCGGGAATTCTTTGAAAATGTCCTAAAACAGGAAATTTTGATTCGCACCTTCGGTACTGCAATCGGCTGTAAAGGAAAATGTCATGCTTTGATTTCACTTTTATCGTGTCTTTGGAAAGATTTCTGTGTACAACAAGATTGAGTGCACAGATAACCCTAGGATCTTAATAGACTATTCTTCATACATCAAAGATGATATGGACAAAAAATCAGAGCCCGAGTACATCCGGAACCCTCGGAAAATTGGTGTGTCCCGTGTCCAGGTCTCGTCCCATTTCTAGGTACTTGACTGTATCACACGTTCAGCTCAATACCCGCTAAAGTCTCTCATGACCATATGTATACTTCTCACGATGTTAACACTTCACTTGTTTTTGCTTTTGGTAGTCGCAGATCTCGACGTAGTCGTCCATGGGCTCATCAGGGATGAAAGCAGTAAAATTCACAACCCAGTGCAGACATATGTTGCAAACACAATCCCGCTAACCAACCCTCCAGCGCGATTTCTGATTCCTGCGCAGGCGTAATAATAATTACTTGCATGTTTTGTATCACTCATCTTCAGACAACTTGGTGTTCATTAATTTCGCTCGGCTAACCTCTTGGGTTCAAGTTGTATCGTGCTGGAAGAGTATTTTCTCACCAGGTTTCTAGCCTTTTGATGCCATGCAATTGAGTCGTTTGTGATCTCCTTGAGGGTCGGGTCTGAGCCTCTTTCAACTCTATCTCAACCATCACTACCAGGCAAGACTGTGCTTATGATGCCATGCACCTTTAAGTTACATTTAAATGAAAATCATTGGTGTTTGATACAACACCAAAACCCCCCCCCCAAAAAAAAAAGTCCCCAAGTGCGAGTTTGCCGGGCCGTGCCGCGGCTTCAACCCCCAAGTTACTTGTTACTAAATTAACATCGCGTGTCTTCAGATCTTTCTGGCGCAGGGCCTCGGCGCGGGTATTGGGGCCGGAACGGTGTACGTTCCCAGTGTCGCCGTCATATCACACTACTTCCACAAGAGACGCGCGCTCGCCATGTCCATCGTCGCGTCTGGGTCTTCACTCGGGGCCGTGATCAACCCAATTATGCTGAATAACACGCTCCATAGCCATCTTGGCTTCGGTAACGCAGTCCGCGCCAGTGCAGGCCTTATTACCGGCCTCTCCCTCATCGCGTGTCTCCTCATGCGCCCTCGGCTGCCACCCGCCCCGACGCCCCCGTTCTGGCCGTCAGTACTGCGCTTCTCCCGGGATTCAGCTTATGTTTTCGCAACTCTTGGGTTAGTCGCATTTATTCCACTCCGAGGGAATGTCCCCGTAACCATCCTACACAGCTCAGCCACATTCGCCGTCGGCCTATACTTCCCGATTTTCTATCTGCAACTCGACGCCATTAACCACGGAATCAGCCCGAGCCTCTCCTTCTACTCCGTCAGTACTAATACTTTCCCCGTTGCCAAGAACCTCATTATCACTCACAGCTCGTAATCATGAACGCCTCGAGCTTCGTCGGGAGGATCGTCCCTGGCTTCGTCGCACGCAAGTTCGGGATCATCAACATGGCTGTGGCGGCTTCGGGCGGCGGCGCCGTCCTCATCCTCTGCACGATCGCGCTCAAGACCGTCGCAAGCGTCATCGTCATCGGAATTCTCTACGGCTTCTGCGCCGGCGTGTGTATGTATTCGTATCTCCCCTTCGATGCCCTGTAAGTTACGACTAACACACTCCGCAGGGGTAACACTGATTCCGCCGCTGCTGGCAGTGCTGACCGACGACCTCGGTGAGCTCGGGTGCATATTATATCTCTTGTATCCCCTATATCCCGATTATTGACTCCCCTCCGCATGTAGGCTCCGGCTGGGCGTCGCCTTCGGATTCATGGGCATCGGCGGTCTGCTAGGTGCGTGCCCCGGCTCGCTTAAATCCAGCGCCCACTCAATTTTCGCGTTGATTCAGGACCGCCAATCAACGGCGCGCTCCTGGGCGGGAACTTTGTGTGGTGGCGCCCGGCGCTCTTCAGCGGGGTACGTGCCACGCCTCTCGGAGCTCGCACCTCAGGACTCACCGATGTTTACCGCGGTTAGTTGATGCCGGTCGTGGGATTCTTGCTGTTCTCGGCGACATTGTTCACCGTGAGGCACAGAGCCGCGAGGAAGCGCAGCTCAGAGGTGGGTGCGGCTGAATACAAGGTTCGGAGCAAGGATGGCGCGTAGTCTCTAGTCAGTGGGCGGTGGGCGGTGCGGTAATGTCACTCGATCGGTGATTCCAACAATACATAACCCCGTCTGGCTCTCACCTCTCCGTGATTCCTGCGGAGCATTCTGAACCATACTTATTCATTCACCCGGTGTTCCATCTTGCTGTTACTCGATCCTCTCCGTCGAAGATCAGGAGATACTCCGCGCGCAGCTCTTCAAGGATTCTAGTGCTGTTCGCACAGTGGAGTAGTAGTAGTACCCACCTTCGTCACTTCGTCACTTCGCTTAGGAACGGGAAAGTTCGTGAGTTTGATGGTAAACCGTGAAACCTCGTCATTTCGACGAATACCTGGGAAAGCTCGTCACTTGAGAGAAATCTTGGTGATAGCTCGTCACTTCCGTGTTTGCTCACCTGGATCACGGCACGGGAACAGAAGTTGGTTCGTTACCACCACCACACCCCAGCGATTGCTGTCGCGTTCCCGTCCCCGCTGTGATGTTGAGGAGGAATCAAGGTTATACGATGAACTTGTATTCGTGTGTCGCTTTCTTCATCGAAATAAAGCACAAACTGATGTTGGACTTGATGGTCGTATTCGCCTGTCACCCCGCCGAGTGCGTTCAGCAACAATATCTGGGTGGGGGATAGTTGGCGGGGAGATCCCGGCGTTTTCAAGGGAGGTGAAGATCGGCGGGTGGACGAGTTGTGGGCGCATACGTCGATGAGTCGCACTATCCAATCTGGGTTTCTGGCGGGGTATTAATGCGGGGTATAAGATTTCGGACACTTCCCGTGCAGCTTCTTCTTTTCCTTACAACATAATTTTTGCTCATTATCCTTGCATCCTTGCATCCCTACCCCTACCTCCCTTCATAGCTCCGAAATCTGCAACGCAGCCACATGGAGTACAAACGGTCTGTTCAAATTATGGGAATTATTTGTTACGGCTGAGTTGAAGTTGAATCAAAAATACCGCAACCTGACCATGCGCACATTTGCCGCGGCCATGTGATTATCCAAGTGACGAGCTTTCGCGGTGTCCGGAGTAAGTAGCAAAGTTCTACTTAATCCAGTTGAAGTGACAAACTTTCACAGAATGCGATCAAACTCACGAACTTCTGCAAAGCTAGGCGAAGTGACGCAGTGACGAAGATGGCGCGGACTCCGCACAGTGTTCTCGTCTACAAATGGATGCTCGCGAACCGGAATATATCGATCGCTGGGGCCGGGTGGGATGCAATGTAGGGCCGCCGGCAATCAATGTCCGATGCCGAGCGATATATATGTTAACTGTATAACTGACTGTGGCGGCCACGTTTTTGCGCTCGCCGCGAAGTATACTGTTGATAATTCACATTAGTGACTTGGTGCGGAGGAGAGAGCGAGGGGGACGCACAAGCGCCGATGATGGTGTACAGAAGTAGCGTCTCCGCCCCTATACCTATAGATAAGCATTGCAGGCTCGCGAATCCCTCCGCGACGCACGCCCAGTAGGGCTCAGTGTGCACGCGAGTTACTATGGCGGTCCCGATGCACTTTTATTCCCGCGCAACATTTTTTGACCTCCGCCCCTAAAACTCGGTGTTTTCCGGTCTCCCGCGCTCAAAACCGCCACCCCCATGGGGTAGTTTTTGATGCGCGCAACTCGAATCCCGCTCAAAAGAAACTCGACCCCCACGCAAAATAAAGTCAGGTCCCGCGCAACGAACACACAATTTCCCCACAAAACAGAGAAACAAATATGGTGTACCTGCACACAAGGATTATTTTTTGATGAGCAGGGATCCATTCGTGGTGTTGCCCATGGTTCAGGTTACTCACCTTCGTCGTAGGATCCCGACCAAAAAACAGCTTCTGAACAGTCTTGCCCATATCCACCGACTGAGCTGACCCAGCACGGAACTAGGTGAGATCCAGTGGGCCCGTAAAAAATGCGAGTTCTGGTGTTCGAGCACATCAGTATGTATCAGCATGGAAGAAGCATTTTACCCTACAATAGTGTTGAATCCTATGCCCGTTAACTTACCAGGATTAGACCGGCCTAAATTCGGCTTTGATGCGTCCGAAACAATAAGCCAAAACTTACTGTTCTCGGTGGCGGTCCCGGAGCTGCCGAAACAATAAGTTGAGTACATGCTGAAACTGCTACTGAAACCTATAGTTTCAGAAGCAGCTTCAGCTGAGCCTAAACGGTGTCCGAAATAAAAAAAATTCAGCTGTGCCGACAACATACCTGAATCGGGTAGTTTCGGCTTCAACTTAGGCCACACGGAAACTTGAAGTTTCGGGTACGTTTTCAGGCCCACTGAAGTTGATACCTAAATTACTTGGGGGTAAAGGCCGCAGCACGGCCCGGCAAACTCGCACTCATTTCTTTTTCATTTTCCTCTAGAATTATTGCAAACACAATGAGAAAAAAAAAACTTTTCAGTAGAGGTCGGGCCGCCGACATCATTTTCGCCATCAAATCACGACCAAATAACGCGTGTTTTCAGTCGCGTCTGCGTTTGCTTGCCCTTTAGACTCAACTGGCACAAATATGTTCTAAAATGAGTTTCCATTGTTTTACAGCCGATCCGGAAAGTAATGAGAATAACTTTTTTTTTTCGCGCGTTCCCAATTTGGCAATTCCAAACGTAGAAGGTCGAGGCTTCGATTCTCAGTATGATCACATTTTTCCACTGAACATAATACTGTCCTGCACGGTTCATTTGAGGCCTGAGGTATGATCTAAGCAAAAAATAGGTTGGTATGGGATTTAAATACACACCTGGAGCACCCAATTCATTCTGAATGTCTACATAAGTTCCGGAGATGTGCCATTTGGATAGGACAGAGGTCCCAACTTCTGAGGGCTGACTCCGAGTACTGGAAGCTCCAACATAGATTTACCACCCAGTGAGACTCACAATAATTTCATTGTGTGCTCGTTGGTTTAGTAGGGATCTTCAGAGTAGCCCATTTCGAGCTCATTTCGAGCTCATTTCGTTTCTCATTTCGCCAACAAACGTGACCGGCAAAGCCCGAAATAAGCGAAATTTCATTTCGCCATCACAATCAGAGTTAAATCTCATTTCGCTAGACCCTTGCTCATCATCTGGCGGGATGCCCTCACCGCCGCCCGCCCATCGTCCGCAACGGTGAGCTCCAGTATACCCCTCGACAGCTAACCCCACATATTGCGGTTTTTTTCAATGATCATGTACACTACATACTTGAGGATTTCAGTCATCCACCTAAGAGGAAAGACACCGCCGATGGTAAGTTTGAGGCGGCGGGAATGGGCGGCGCGATGTGGGCGGGGATGGGGCAAGGATCGGGGACGATATGTGTAATTGATGCGCGTTGTCAGGGAAATACAAGCGAGTCCGGTCACATCAGGTCACCGAAACGTGGGTTGAAATGAGAATAAAATGAGCTTGAAATGAGCTTGAAATGGGCTCGAAATGGGCTACTCTGAAGATCCCTAGTATCTCATTCCCCTCAATCAGGATCAGGTTACCAATCAATTTATCAATGAACTATTTCCCCAAGCTTACTGTCAGATTTTGAAGGCAAAATATACATCGGTGTGTAGCTCTAGGTGACCACAGTCGTTCCCATCACATGTTGGGCCTGTGCGGAAAGAAAGGAGAGCAAAATCAAAGTTCTATCATGAAATGATGGAGCCCTTCGATGGGCGGACAAGGCCTTGCTTGAGCGTTGTAGGGATCTATAACAATGACATACAGTGTGTCTGAGGCAGAAAAAAAAATTTAACGTCCTCACGAGCACTCTATACACTTCCCACCGATTTGTGCAGCCCATTAAAAAGATATCTACTCGTCCGGGATTGAACCCTCGACCTTCTACGTTACGAGTACTTATGTAATCGTTTTTGATCAATCGAGATGAGCTTTTTGCACGCTAGTTGAAAAATGTCCCCCGTTTAAGTGTGTAACGGATTTAGTGGCTGTGCTAATGCTTTTAGTGTCGGCGTTGAATCCATATTAGCGGCTGTGCTCTTAATTCCCTTCAAATGGCGTGGCTTAATAGTGGCTGTGATTTGATGGTGTAATCCTCATCTCTGGCAGCGTGTGTTCGATCCGCTCCTCAAGCAATTTAGTTTGATTGAGCATTGTAGTATCTCGGGTCATATACGGATGGCAATGACCCATTTAAATTCTATTAAAACTGAAAAACAAAGAGGGCATGAAATACATGCTTCTATGGATCGAGAAGGTCAAGCAAACTCACTCAGTTTCCCCCTCAGGCCCCTATCCGAATTTGGGCATGTTTCCGGCAGCCTCGGCATTCCATCAAATGGCCCGTTCAAGGCTTCACGGCGGCAAATGTATCGACTTTTGGTCAGGATTTTCATTGCATTTTGTAAGACTGATAATATATTACCTGTGAATGAAGCACAACTAAGAGAGCACATTCAACCTAATGTCTCGATGAGAGTGTCTCGAGTGCGTAATCAGATCAATGTCAAGTGTCAAATGTCAAAGAAAGTCAAGAGACACGCCGGTGCAAAAGCGATGGGCATGCGAAGGGCTAGGCAATTAAATACTTCCGTGTGGTGAATATACTGGCCGGTGCTAGGTCATTAATTCGCAGAATGGAGAAGAGGGAGATTTTCTTTGCTGATCGTTTGATCGTTTGACAGAGAAGTTTGATAAATTTGATGGCATGCCGAGGCTGCCGATAATAATGCCCAAATTTGGATGGGGGCCTGAGGTGGAAACTCAGGAGTGGTCGAGCATGGAGACTCGCTCAGTGTCCGCCTCAGGCCCCTATCCAAATTTGAGCATTATTTTCGGCAGCCTCAGCATTCCATCAAACATCCTTCACACCTGTTCAAGGCTTCCACGGTGGCAAATGGATTGATTTTTGGTGAAGATAAACTGACAAAAATAAAGAACAAAGGACTATGCCCTAAGTTCCGCAAGAGCTGTTATTGTCTCTGTCAGAGTCACATAAGTCAAACCATGTTATTGTGACCCTTAAGAAAGTACCTGTCGAACTGATAACTATTGAATAAATTGTGACCCTAGTCCCGCTCAAAATGGGCTCTGCAACCATCTTTGGATTGTACATTTGGCCAAGGATGCTTAATCGCACCACCGTACATGGTGCCGTTATTCGGCCCAGGATGTTCAATGGAGTCATTGTATGCAGGTTGTTTGCCAACATGCATGGATTCTTTGACTCCGAACAATTGGCTGAACACTCCGCATCACCGAATATATTCTTGATTGAGACCCGGACACAATCTTCCTTGCTCTTGTTCCACCACTGCATTTTGTCCTGGTGTTGGGTAGGTTCATACAAGTCATGGCGTCTTTTGGTCAACATTCTCACAGTAAGCTTAGACTCAGTTCTCATTGACAAGCTCTGATTCAATTGCAACATTCATATATGTGGTCGGTAGGTATATCCAAACACAATCAATCACAGTATGCTCGGTCTCTAGGTACTCTGGCTGCCGCTGGTTTCCATATCAGTGTGACTGTCGCCCACCCTCATCACCACCATCCGGCGTCTCGTCTCGGGATAATTTTGTTGTCGCTGCTAAGTTCGTGAAAACCAAAGTGCTTTTTGACCAGAGATCGGACAACTTGCATCGGCCTAGATCCTACAGACGGGGCCTTGGCTTCGTTTTTAGAATGTGCTTTGAACATTGCCTGAATACAGTCAGTCTTGAGGTGTGCTGTTAGGATTTGTGCTTAACTTTGTGAATGAATTGTCTAGGAGCATCAAAGTCCTGAGTACAAGCTTCCAAATTTGCTTGTCGTCTTCATTTCTGGATGCTTGACAAAATACAACTGAGGCGAATCCCATCTCGACGATGTCCCCCACCCTGAAACCAGCCGGGTCCTTTTTGACATATCTGAATATTGTCAGCTGCACATGCACAAAAGACAAGAATATGTGCGTACTGATCATTCTTGATGCAAAGATACACAATGTCATTGTCGATGCAGTAGCCCACTTTGTTCTCCAAGTGGTGGCTCAGCGTACCCGATGAATCCACGTATTTCTCAAACGAAATCATGGTTACTAGATCAGCAATTAATTCTGATGCTTTAAGTATTTGAGGTGTTGAGTACATTGTGCTAGCTATGAAAGGTTTGTGCTCGCCACAAGCACATTGGCCTCATTTTCTCGATATATTTGGGACACAAATTCCCAGAGAATATCTCGCTTCCCAACTCCCCTGAAGTGTGAACTAGACTAAAAAAAATACATAAGTGCGACTTTGCCGGGCCGTGCCACGGCCATCACCCCCAAGTTTGGAATTGCCAAATTGGGAACACGCAAAAAAAAAATGTTATTCTCATTACTTTCCGGATCGGCTGTAAATAGCTTAGGGATGTGTTCATTTTGAGTTAAATCACTCAAAGTAATGAATTTTCGAATGCTGTAGCTAAGAATGCATAAATTCGGGTCTGTTTCGTAGGGGAGTATCCTGGCTCACACCTATCGTACCGGATATATGTTTTCAAGTGTATTCTGAATGTCTCTGCACCGGGATCTATCCTATAATATTCCGATTATGTAGCGGATAGAGCTTCGCATTTGCGCAGCTATATATTTTATCCATCTTCCTCAAATCTTCTTTTCAATGTCCAAATTTAGCAACAGGCACATCAGATGTCGGCAGAACAACCGTGTCCCGGCCAAGTCCAGGCGCCGCGCACTCCCAGGCTGACTCAGACATCATGGTCCGCGAAATCGTCGACTCCAGCGGAATTGCTATCATCGATTTCGGCCCCTTCCTCGATGGATCGAATAAGCAGGAGGTCGCTGATCAGATCCTGTCTTCTTTCAAGGAAATCGGATTCGTATACCTCATGAATCACGGTATCCCCCCGGACGAGTATCCCAGATGTTCGCGCTGGTGAGCACGGGCTACGTCCAGTCCACAGGTACGTCTGACGTGTAAAGTCCAAGGAATTTTTTGCACAGCCAATGGACGTCAAGAAGTTGGCGCCACACCCACCGTCCGGGACATACCACCGAGGTATCTATGTTGCTGGCTGGGATGGTACAGCATTGACCATCTCGCAGGTTACTCCGCTCCTGGACAGGAGAAAGTCGTCCAGCACCTGTACAACCCGGACACGATAGCCGAACAGCGTGTGCAAGCCCCGGATGTGAAGGAGAGCTTCGAGTGCGGGCGCGAGGGGGACGAGGTGATGCCGAACATCTGGCTTCCGGAGGGCATCCTCCCTGACTTCAAGGAGATGTGCCTCGAGTTCTTTTGGGTAAAGAACACTTCGCATAGTTTAGCTGTCGCGTATCCTGACACTGTCTCGCAGCTCTGCCACGAAATTCAACTGAACATCCTGCGGGCCCTCGCGTTGGGGTTTGGGCTGCCAGATGAATATTTCGACAAGTATCACACTGCGCCGGATAACCAGTTGCGGCTGCTCCATTATCCCAGGTGCATCTCATTCTTCTACGGCTCCCCGCATTCTGAGAAGACGCCGCTGCGAAACGAGCAGATCGCGCGCGGCCTCGAGGTGGAGGACCCGCATGTGCCCGGATCGTTCCACGTGGGTGGTGGCAGCGTGAGTTATTCACTTTCCTGACCCTGCAACAGCGCGCGCCACCCGTCCCCGGCGCACTTATGGTGAACGCGGGTGATTTCATGATGCGGTGTACATCAATCCCCCTGTTCGCGCGACGCAGCTCACTCGCATTTCCCAGGGTCGAACGACACCATCTGCAGCACGATACATCGCGTGCGCGCCCCGCCCCAGGCGCACGCCTCCGATGGGACGATCTCAGCGCGGTACTCCATCCCCTACGTCCGCCTATCCACCACCCATCAGCTGATCGCTAATTGCTAACCGAGGCTGCAATTCTGTTGTGCGGTACGTCTTACCACGCGCGTCTTCTTTGGTACACTAAATTTCCATACAGGATTTCAGCACCGTGATTGACTGCATCCCCGGGACGTGGGACACGGAGAGGCCGAAAACGTACCAGCCCATCTCAGTGCGTCGATCGCTCTTTGATTTCGTGTCCGAATGAATGGCTAATGGTTGTTCCGTGCGCAGGCGCAAGAGTATATCATGAAACGAATGGCCGCAATTTACTGACTTTGACAGAATTTGGCCGTATGTATATTACGTGCGGGATGTACGAGTACGGCGATGAAATTACACTGTTTGCCTTTGGTGCCCGCCACGTAGGATGCGCCTCGACACTCCTCGTGCGGCACTCTTCCTCTACTGTGCGCACTGCGGCCCATAAGCCTGAGCTCCGTGCTTCAACACGCCTTTAATTTGAATATTCAACGCAATCAATAGGTAAGAGCGAACGGACCGATCGGCAGATTAATATCGATGGATGTAGGAGCCTTGCAGGGAAAACTCGTCGAGCTCCTGGGGAGCGTTGAGTCAACAATCAGTCACGGAATGCGGGGAGTGTTAACCATCCGATTAACGGAAGGGTCACTGCTGAAATGAATCAGTTCAGGTACATTCCGGTCGGTTGACCAGCATGATATGCATTGATAGCCAGTCACACAGACCTTAGACGGTTCCATATAGCGCATGATGCGCGGATGAAAGCGACCTATCGCTTTCCAGTGACAGCGATCGGCATATGCTGGCCGACTCCCTCCCTCTCTTTCTTAGACTGTGATTTCCACTCCTGGTTCATGATGAGGAAGTTATATGTGCGGCAGATTTCAGATTGTCCAAGTGTAACCCGAGGCAACAGCGGTTTCACCGAACTTATGGCCGCCGAGCCACTACGTCGGCTTCCGAATATGGTAATTTTCTTTTCTGGCGGTATTGACGGAAGGCGCCAGAAATGTCCCTTGAACAAGATTATTTCATTCTAAATACCTTTGAAAGTGTGTCCGTGGTATCGTATGTCTATCTCGCGATTCCGTGTAATTCTACCCAACTACCACATCAAGAAAATCCGAAATGCTATGATAGACACAAGGCCAGCTATTTGGAGCTATATACGTCTTTGACCGACTATGGCGGTCTATGAGGAAGTATTGAATTGCTATACGTGTCTATGTGATGCTATCATTATCTATAAAATTTTGGCCTGTCTTTGAATGACTATGAGCATCTACATCGTGAAATCATTACATTTAGAGTGAATTCATGTAAAGAAATTCTACCACATCAACTGGTATGAGTAGAGATTTGCCCAGTTATTAAGGAGGAAACTGTTACACTCACCTAAAACATTATCAGAGGTCCATTGCAGATTCATGTCTGCCCACCCAAAGTTGGGAAATAGCTGACATACTATCTCTGACTAGGAACCTGGGCACTTGCCAAATATATGCATGAATAGTACCAAATGTTAACAACTTTGACTTGGGGGAGGGACTACGACCCCTGACGCCCATCTATGCCAAATCTTGAGGCGGAATGTTGCGTTGATAGAAAGCTGTGCCTCGTTTGATCGCGGGCCGGAGGGTGAGAACATCATTTTCTTAATGCCGAGAGGCCATTTCACCTGTTTCTCCACCATTCCTCGGTCGATCCACAAGTTTTGGGGCTCGTTCTAACCGCAAAAATCTCGCGCTCATCACCTACATCAAGGGCTTCCGGAAATTCGCTTTCCCCCTTATAAAACCTCCAGGATAAACATGGTGTGCCCTCAAATACCTCACCGCCGCGACCTCCATATCAAACAACTTTTTGACCCTATCGATCTAGAGCTTCACATAGTCTATTATGATGTATAAGGCTTCAGTTTCGAAGTTCGACTACTATTCTATCTGTTTTATGTCTCTCTCAGCATCGACCATGTACCAAATCAGCCGATTTTCTCTAGTACCAATGTCTAAATGCCGGGTTCTCGACAGTTCGACTCAGGAGTGGATCCCTGGGCCAAGTATGTCCATCTACTTATTATGAAGCTGTTTGCAGCTTATTTCGGGCGACTATGTCCTCTCACTGTTGCGCGGCAGTCGTTTGATCAGCGGTATGGATCCCGTCGCACGCGCTTGGCATCGTAAGCACTCAGTTCTACCATTTTTCTAGGTCCAACATACCCTTTTGGCATCTGCGATACTATAGTTTTATCCCCTGAACATCATAAAGCAGCATAATGGCATTAAATGAGCTGGCAACAATGAATTTGCATGGGTGCCCAGGTTCCCCATAATTGCCCTTTCGGGAGTTTCGCCCGAACTAAATTCACCACACCTTCAAAATGTCCCCAAATACGCCCCAAATAGGCTCAACTTGTTCCCAGGATGCGTGCCTACCATCTAAAACTTTCAGATGTTCAAAAAGTCTCTCGAGGGAGTTGTTAACGGGTCAAAACCCTTAAGGTGCCCAGGTTCCCAGCGCGTGATAGTATCTGAGGAATATCAGACAAATAGATAACAGACCCTCTCAAACTGCCATCCGCTGATAGGCCGGCCCTGTGACCAGGTGTGAAATCTTTCAATTTTGTGTCTGTTGTTACTCACTAGGGCCATATAAGCCAATAGATCACGCTCCAGGGAGCTAGTGTGAGGTCCGAACATCTAGCTAAGGATATACTACATGTGCTATCTGTAGGCGCTCGGTTGTGATGACGGTGCCACTATGGGCCAGATTCCCAAGCAGCTATACTACCTTTAGCGAAAGGACATCCATCCGTTCTGTGAGGAACTGGGACTTGCCTGCACGATCCTACCAAGGACATAGTTACTGCATGCCATCTAGACAATGGGCAATATGCTGGGGACATAATTAGAGTTTGCACAACGTCGCGGCAGTCAAAACGACCTCGCGCGACAACAAGTCCGACACTTCCCGATAAAGCCAATCAGGCTTTTGACAGGAAGTGTCAACGGTTTAACCGGACCGATGATCGGGCCAGCGGAACAACAACTCCGCGCGGCTAAATAGAGATCACTCGGATCTAGGCACTCGCTTTATCTAAAGCCCAGAAACCATATGGAGCTGTCATTAAACGCATGGGATCTGCAGCGCAGCAGCTGCGGATTCGAGTCAGAATGGAGCACACCATGCAGCTCGTTCCTGGTGTGACTGAGGACGGAGGTCTCAGCCCTCATTAAAATAATAAATATACCATTTTCTCGCGAACTAACTTTCAACAGGGCCAGTTTCGCAGCTAAATGAGCTCGGAGGTTTATCCGACGAGTTCTGAATACCCGTTTGTATTATTTTGTGACCAGATACTGTGATTTCCTTATTTAGATCTCTCGTTTGTATAAATACCCGTAGTTTTCTAGGAGGAAGCCAGTGGATTCTACCCTTTTTTACCCAGAGACCAAGGCTACCAGCTAGGTCCTGTGTGGGAACATCTAGACTCTATTCGGCACAACTCTAGGAACTTTTAGTTCTTCCAGTTAGCTCAAATTGTGGGAATAAATTTGATTTCAATTGATATTTGAACGCGAGACAAGTTGAGAAGTTCGAAAGAGCTAATCAAGTGCAAGTTACAAGTCACCAGTACGCGCGAACAAGTTGAACATCGGATTTCTGTGGAGCTGTAACCTTCGTCGTCACTTTGCCATAAGTATCAAGCCCGTTACCAGAATATAAGTGCCAGACAAAATCCTATTGATCTAAGATCACCTTGGAAGTAATTCCAAACCCCTATTGTCCCAATCTACTTTCCTTACCCTCTGAGGTCGCGTCAAGCACCTAGAACGGTCTGGTTGTCCCAAAAATCACCTTTAGCTAAAAACTGCTTTTGTGTTGTAAAGTCCCAAATTGCCACTGCCTAATACCTGGTAGGAACCCCGAACTTGCGCGTTTGATAAGTTTGAGTTGTTGTGTGTTGTTGGTGTTGTTGGTTGTTCACTTTTGTGCTCAGCTCCCACGCTTTATTTCACCTGTGGTTCAATAGTCAACGTTTCACCGCTCGAGGCGGAGGTTTCGAGATGGCAAACATGTTGTGGTTAGGTTCATGAGAGGGCCTGAACGAGGAGAACCACTCCACCTGCCCCCACGGCCAGGCCATATTGAGCCCACAAGTACCTTTAGAAAGGACTCCATAGTGTAGAGTTATGTTACTTTAATTTAAATTTCGTAGTTATGCCACGGTCGTGGGTTCGATCCCCTGTAAAATCATCTATTTGCCTAGGCCTTGCCTCCAAGCCACAACCAGTCATCTAATCAGTCATCATCCTATAAGACCGATCTTATCAAATAACTATGCTTGCGGAAGAATCTAGTCAGACCCGGTCCTTATAATTGATATTTTATTATATAAATGTCCGCTAGTCCTATTTTCGTGTGATCTATGGACGTCTATGAGCCACTGTAAGTACTGTGGCTATGGTAATTAACACTGTGACTTTCGGAACTATGACCAATTATGAGTGTCTATATATTTTAATCACCCCCTCCCACCTTTCTATATAATTGGTCTATATCGGCTATGAGCTCTATATGTGTCTATATGCATCTATATGGCAACTTCAGTTTTTCCTGATGCAACTTAAGCCTTGCCTGTGTCCGTATGCTGCACCTTCGCCCGGGATTGTCCCGCACAATTTTAAGGTTCTTTATGAAAACCGCAGAAACCAACGCAAGGAATACTATGGCGCGGAATTCAGCCCGGCCACGGCAGAGATGATGGAGTTCTGGGGACTCACCGACCGGCACGCCAATGAGGAACACAATTTTCAAGCTCGCGGTATACGCGTGCATCACCGCCGGCACCAGGGCCTGCGGCAGATCAGTGTATATGGAGGTCGGCGACTCGCAGACGACGGCTGCGGAAGCCGTCGGCACGTACCGCTGGAGATATTTGGAGAGTTTTGACGAGAACACGGGCTCGGCGACGGCGAGGCCGAGCGTGCCGCCGAGGTACTGCCAGAAATCGTCAGCCGGGTGCGCTCTGGCTCCAAGCATGGGGGTGCAATATCTGCCCGAACGATGCCATGCTGCAGCAGAGTATGGAAGACGCTCCAGATGGCACGCTCCAAACGACGCTCCAAAAATGCGCCGCGAGCGCGAAAAGGGTAACAAATGGACGCACACGTCCTCGGGTTGATTCGAACCACCGACTCTCCCAAACTGCCTCTGGTAATGAGAACAAGGCAGGAGTGAGTTGCGTACTCCACGAGGGCTTACCAACGCTCTCCGTACCCCGTAGAAAAGTGAGCGAAATGCAGTGAATGGCCAGTCGAATCAATTGCTCGTGGAGCTGGGGGATAATTCCGGGGCGGGGACGATGTACGAGTCTAGAGAGGAGAATGGATGATGATGGTCCAGAACCGCGCAGGATGGCAAGCAGATGCGACAGGACGGGGAACCCACGGTTATCTAGCGCAGATGGCACAATTGCCGGGCATGCAGTGAATTATTCAGACAGGAGGTGCGTGTTGTAATACATTTTTCAGAAATCTGGTATAAACGATGACTTAGTACAGCGAACAACGAGACAGAACTGCAACGTACGAACATACTACGGGCCGGTGCGAACAGAGGCGAAGTGCGAATGGGAGCCAAGAACGAACAACTACGCATGCGGGTACCCGACGTGCATCTTCTCCTTGAGGGTTGAAGGACCGTCGGCTTGCGCGGCGGTGATGCGTCGTCCTCCGCGTCAGCGGGGGCGGCGCAGCGGCGGACGAAGGAACGTCGGAACCGGCTGGCTCGAGGACGCCGTGCGGGGCGGGCAGCGGCACGGTATCGGGCCCCGCGTGCTGCGAGTGCGGTGGTGCCGTCGTCGGATCGAAGGCAGAGCCCGCGGCGTGATGAACTCCTCGTCCGCGAGCGGCATGGCGGGGCTGCCCGTGCTAACAGTGGAAATGGATTCCGGGATGGAGAGCGTCGAAACCGACTCGGCGCCGCGGAACGAACCCTGCGT
The DNA here is from genome assembly GCA_029378255.1 of Mycena rosella. Lineage (NCBI taxonomy): Eukaryota > Fungi > Basidiomycota > Agaricomycetes > Agaricales > Mycenaceae > Mycena > Mycena rosella. The sequence goes on along the minus strand of JARKIE010000294.1, from coordinate 37,378 downwards.
GAGCCTCCGTACTGAGGTTCATCGACGTGCTGCGCATACCCACGTCGGTTCCGGCGAAGAGCGGGCGCGGGGGCATCTGGTCGGCTGCGCATTCGCGGAGGACGCTACACATATTATCAAATCAGCTGCCAGTACTAGTGGTGGAGGCGGTGGGAAGACGCACGCAGATACGCGGAGATCCCCTGCGGGAGGTACGCCTGCGCGGCCTGGCCGCGTTCGTCATCGCGCGTTGGATTCCGTCCTGCGCGGAGAGATACGATTTCGCGCTCGCCAGCAGCGGCTCCCAGCTCCTTGCTGGAGGAATTTCGGCTGGGTCTTGTGCTACTGCTGGAGCCTCGGCAGGAAACGTGCCCGGCACGCTTGACGCCACCATGTCGAGCAGGGTGGGCGGCTCCAGTGCGCCGAGCACGCTGTTCGCGTTTTTTTTGAACCGATTCGCCTGCGGGGATCATGGGAGAGTCTTCGAGTCGATAGCGGGGGCACTAGTCATGCCGGTAGGAATGATGGTTTGGAGCAATGGCATGCGTCGAGATTGGAGCAAAGTGGCTCATGATACACTCTTAGACTTCCGCCGAGTATATACGAGAAACGAAAACGAAAACGTATATAAATAGATTGCCGGGCGATGGCCGCTGATGGCCAGTGATGCACAACGGTAACATCGGCTAACCTTTGACAGTCACTCCGGAACCAGGCCGCTGCACAAGCCGTCCGAGCGACTTTGCTAGAGGACCGTATCCTGGTGTTGTTTCTTACACCAGAAAAAAATCACTCGCAGGACGCACATCACATGCCAATATGATTATCTGTTTAGCCATCAGCCCGCTCGGAATTTGCCGGCTGCTGACAGGAAACCAGTTAAGGAGACGTGCTCATTTTATCAATGCTCGACTGAGCCAATATTTCGCCCTGTGCTTGGAATTTGGACGCTAACACTCGAGAGGCAATTCCCATCCAGTTTCCACCACAGTTGAAATTAAAAAATCAGCCAATGTTTAAGACAAAGTTAAGTCTCGCAGAAATGAATCACATTAACGCGATGCTGGGGTACTAAATATACTAAATGAAAGAGTAGTGCATGATTAGATCAAGAAAGAATCATTTGCTCGTAGGGATCAGTTGCCCACAATTCACCGTCCCCATCAATTGGATACATTGGATGGTCTTTGATAATATTCTGGAAGATCGGACTCATGATGTCCGAGTTCAGCGCCGCTTGGTCGGACATCGGACTAGCCAAGGGGCTACGCAAGTTGGAACCTGGAAAGAGCTCCAAGGAATTCACTAGGGAATCAGACAATAAATTGACATCAATGCGGTTGGCTACAGGAGCTGCTAAGAGCTGCAAGAATGCGAAGTGCAGGCAGCGAAGAATGATTGCCACAGATCTGATGCTTCAACCTCGAAGGACCTGCAACAGGCCGTTATTTTTTCGGTGTTTTGGGCGTTGAAGGTGAGTGGGTAACACCCTGGTTAGCGCATCAATCTGCTTCCGAGGACTTGCAATCTCCGCCTGAGCCCGTTCCTTTTTGACCTTCGTTTCGTCCCAAAGCTTCTTGGCCTCACGGCGCGTCATGGTTTCCGAGTCAAGCTCACGTTTCCTCTCTCGGCTGTGTTCCTGTTTCTGCGCTTAGTTTTTGAACCATGCCTGAAGGGAGTAGTTAGGATTCTCAAGAACTCCTGGAGTCATCATCGCTTTGATGACCTGCGCAGTCTCGCAGTCAAGTTGCTTCGCTCTGAGCAGTGTTAACTGTAAACAGAGAGTTTAACCATTTTCTCACGCACAATAAAATTGCTTCGAGGAGTGGACATCTTGTGGAGTTGATCTGGTTGTCCTAAACGTATAGCATTATTTGCGGAATAATACTGACATTTATCAACAGAGTTCACCCAAACTTTCACTTGTGCGTTTTCCTGTTTACAACGGTAAACATAGTGTCAACCATGATCCAGATGGCCTCCAATTTTGGCCGGGCAAGCTCGGGATTAATTGTGATAATGACATGAGTGACGTCCGACATGGTTGCAAGACCGTGAATATATCTGTCCGGGATCTCGCGAGACCTGTTCTTGTCGAACTCGTTGTAAACAGATAGAACATCGGTGAGGATAAATATTCAACGTTTTCAGCTCGAGAATACTCACCAGGTGAGTGATCTGTTGATATCCAAAAGGAAGCCGGGTTTATTTGTATCGTACCTGTGAGAACTTCCGTAGAATTGCACGCCCCCCACAAGGGACTTCGGAGTCGAGATATTCGCCCTTGCAAATAGGTCCCTATAAGTATAACCCCGCGATAAAACCTGGGCATCACAACACGGAGAATTTTCGAATCCAACCGGAACACAATTGAATTAAGCCGACACGTCGTAGGATTCCAGCACCGAGTCGAGGTAAAGAATTTCGTCCACAACATCCTACCAGTACACCACTTCTCGCTGCGAGCGGTTACACAAATATCTTACTCGGTTCAGGATCTGATTCATGGGCTTTGTCTTTACCCTTGTTCTTGGACGTTGAAACTCTTTTACGGGGTTTGGATGGTCCACTGGCCTTCCTTTGACGTCTCAGAGCTTCATCGTTGGGCTCTGAGGACTCTATCGTTGCACCTCCTATTAGTTGGGACAGGTGGACTGATCATGATTCACATATCATCCTCTGATGTTGCGCCTCCACGAATACGAAATGCAGGGCGATAGGACTGGTCTGGAGAAACATCATCCTCCGAAGAGGACTCTGCAGGTGTAGATCGAGTGCAGTTATAGTATATTCAACATCCTGAACAAAACTCACCATCTGAACTGCAACCACCTCGGAGACGAAGAGCTGGACCACAAGTGATAGTTGGAAAACCTGCGAGGTCAGTTAGTGTAAGCCGAGAAATGATTACTCATGGTCAAGGTTGCAGTCAATAGGTGACAGAGATTCACAGCCAGAAGTGAGTTGAAGCTCCATGTCAATGCCGGGATAGTCTGTGTAGGAAATCTTATCAGTAAGTAAGTTCAACGAGGCCAACGGATGAACATACAGGCATTGGAGCTACCACGTCTCTTTAGGATTAATCTGCGCTATGGAGAGCGGGCAGTATTCCGAAGACAGTGAACGAAAACAAGGAGCCAATGAGGCGGAGACTAGGTATCAAGCGGTGCATCCAACTCCATGTGAAGAATCCGAAAAAAGAGGCCCAGAAAAAAAGGTCGAAGGGTTAGAGTACCGGGCAGGCGTCGAATACAGTGGATCCGCATATGAGATCTATGGAATACTCTGTGCCTGGTACTAAAGAGAGCACCCATCTTTATAGGTGTCAGCATGGAGAATTGACCTCAAATGCAGTTGAATCAACTGTTCTGTCAAGAAAGGTTTCACACAGCTTATCTAGGATACTAATCAAGATTTTAAAGAACCCAGAGAAATAGATTATGGAGTGAGATAGCCCCGCAGCATCGGTGGTAGGCAAAAGAGTCAAGATGTCGCCGAAGAACTGGCTCAGACAAAGGGTCAGAAAAATGCGAAGAATGAACACTAGTTGCCGAGCATGACGCGTATTGGAATAGAATGTAAGGCTCGAAGAGCAGGTAGCATTTGGAAGCGCTCACCGGCCATAGTTGGGTGGCAAGGTTTTGGCAGAGAGTGTGTAGGAGTGGACAGAAGTGAAGGTATTGGCACATTTCCTCTCCATTTTATAATACATTGGCCTCAAGGCCGTCGTTACTCCGTTGACGTTACCTGAGTTCGCCGCACTTCCTAAAATTGATCACAGGAAAGTAGTAAAAGTATGTTGTGCTGTCCTATACCACGTAGCAATTACTGAATTGACCGCACTGTATGGCGAGAACAAGAGTGAAAGAAATATATTTAGGCCTGTCAGATAATAGGGGACTAGCCAGTGCAGCAAGCAATCGAGCAAGAAAGGCGACAACACGTGGGCGCGTCCGCACAAGCGTCTGCATCGGATCCGGAAGTCCGGAAGTAAGCGAGTGTGTGACAAGCTTGGCAAGCTTGGCCCGATGGGCCCGACGGCCGAACGACGGCCGAATGATGGGGCCGTGGCTTGCCGCGTTTTCGTTTTCGTTTCTCGTTTATACCGACTTCCGCCGCACCCCTGTGTCCAAATTAGGTGATTTTGATGGGCGGCAGGAATGCGGCCATCAAGCCTTGATCAATGGTTTGCCGGCTATACTGCAGGAGAGGAGCAAGGGAGGACGGTAGGGACAATTGGTAATGTAGCTTTAGTGTAGCTGTTTATGACAGTCTTCTGAACATTACATTTTTTTTTGCGAGGTCTTGGGTTCAAACCACTAAATCACCGTTATTTCGCCAGTTCCAAAAAATCTCTTGTCCCCGCCAGGCCTGCAAATACGAGAATTTCGGGAGAAAGCGCGAACGAGCCGATGGCGATTGGACAGGGAGGCCTTTATTGCACACCAAGCGCTCGGGAACTCGGGGTCTGCCGAACCGGGCATCTCAGCTCGGCATTCTTCGCGGACGCCACAAAATGCTTAGTGAAATGTTTCTTATGCAAATTATAGCATATATCTCACAAGAGCCAATGCCTGAAGAGCGTCTGTGGGAACTTCATTACAAGGACTTGTTATCGGGATGCCGAGCCTGCCGTCCAGCGATTGCCGAAGCTTGCCGCCATCAAAACTCCCGATTTGGACTCAGAGGTGCGGCGGAAACTCGACAACTCTCATGATGCGGATGATGAGGATCAGTGGCAGTGCTCGGATCAACGAATGGATCCCACACAGTGTACACTGCCAACCGTTTCACCAGTGTGATCCAGAGGAAAGGCAAAATGTGGAATAAAGGCACCGGGGGCAAAAGCCAGCGCATGCGGAAACGACATGCGTCAAGCGCATGTCTTTCGCACTTGGTCGCGTCCTCGGATGAGTGATTGACAAAGGTGTCAATCACCTCTTTGGCACCTTTGTTTTTCGGGGTAAATTCAAAGGAAAAACAAAGGTGCCAAAGAGGTGATTGACACCTTTATCAATCACTGATCCGAGGACGCGACCAAGTGCGAACGACATGCGCTTGACGCATGTCGTTTCCACATGCGCTGGCTTTTGCCCCCGGTGAAGGTCAGATCAGTGGATTTCCACTGGAGAACAAGGCAGAGGAGGACACTGGTGGCGCCAGTGGAAATCTTCAAATTGCCAGTAGAAATCTTAAAATTGCTTGCCGACGTCTCGGACAGGCCACGAAAGGTAATACATTTGGTTAATGCCAGCAATAAGAATCGAACCCACGACCAAAAATTGACACTAATTGGGAATAGCGCACTATCCGACTAGACCATACATCTGTTGACCACGCAATTGTATCTGGGGGCCTTTATTCCTAAGTAAATACTAATCCAGCAGGAATAGCCACTTGATCTCTTCAGGGCTTTGCATGATGGTCAAAAACGCGCAGTCCCGCCCGCTCCTGAGGAGCCTCGAAAAAATAGCACAAGTCCGCGCATCACCGCCGCAGCTGATGGGATCATGAGCAGAGGAATTCCACAGAATCTACCAGTGTCATCCAGTGCCTTGTTCTCCAGAGGAAATCCACAGGGCAACCAGAGTCATCCACAGATCTGATCTGTGGATTTCCTCTGATTTGGATTCCTCTGGATGACACTGGTGAAACGGTTGGCAGTGTAGCACTGCCAAGACCGCACCATGAGCACCCCACCTTCGACGCGAACACGCTCCCGCAGACCCCCGCGGACGAGTGGGTGGGGAACATGAACGGTGTGCTTCCTTGTTTCGGGATGATGGTCCCGCCCACTGGGATCCGCGCGGAGTTCCATAGCTGTGACGACGGGAACTTATGTCTGTCCAGCGAGATTCGGCCAGCAGACGGTGTCCCAGGAATAAATTCAACAAGGGGGGTGATCCGAGTCCCTGGGCCCACGGGTTTCCATTGGGGAGACGTTCCCAGTGGACGGATTGATTATCGCTGGGATGGATGCAATGAGGATCCCTCTGGTAGCAAAGGACATCGCCTCTCTTGGCCCACACCCACCGCGGCGGTATTGGGAGCGGGTATATTCACAGCGGAAATATCCATAGCGGCCCCGAGGAGCGGAACCATAAATAGTTTCACAAAGACGCAAACGGTCTGAGCATGCGAAAGAGCCAAGCCAAAATGTGGAGCCAACAGAGTTCGATGAAGAGTAATATACAAGGACATTCAAAATACACCATGAACTCCGTCCGGAACAGCCGCCCCTTCACACCGCACACCACGTTGTTCCCCACGCCGGTGGATCGAGAAATGACGAACCCAATATCCCACTTCAAAGGAGCCCGTTGGGGTGTCGCAGGTACTAAGTGAGGAACGTTAATGCGTGTAACGAATGAAATGAACGAGCTTGTGACACTTACGCAGTCCTACCAGAAAAGTTTCAACTGGAAATCAGAAACAAGGAGCCGGCAGTGACACGCACCCTCTGTCGATGAAAGGCGGTCGATGAAGGATATCAGTAGAAGATGGAAAAATGACAGACGAACTGTCAAGGAGCTGTAGCTCAGAATCCCAGATAAAGCGAGGGTCACTTACACACTGCCAGGGAATTCCATTCGTGTCAGCGATATCGATGTACGTTGGAAAAAACCACTCACAGAATTCTGTGAACAGGTTGCATCAATAATTGAAGTCCCCAGGGAGCACAATACCACTCACTTGGTCCTCGGGGCGCCGCTTTCATTACGTTTCTTAGAAATGTTGGTGGCATTAGAAAATCACTTACGCCGTACTATCACATCACGGAGCTGCATGTAAGGGGCAGGGCGGGTGCAGAGAATGAAAGGACACCCACACACTGCAGGAATACATTATCAAGGGAGCCACAGGGCTACCAGTTAGCTACTCACTCTGTTAATGCATTCCTCGTAGCCGCCCTGCCGCGTTAAGTATGGGTATGGGCAATATGGCAACCGCTGTTTGGAAATTACTTGCCATCTCACCCATAGTTCTAGTATTTAGTCTACCGTAACGTACCTAGCCAAGCAGTTATTTGTTTAAATGCACGACTCTAGCCATGCATGGCTAGGCCCATGTCCTTTAGCCTATATTCACCCTGTATGGCGCAGCATTGCTCTGCGGCCTCTCGCTGTGTATCGTCGTGTTTGGAGCCCCCCTTTACCTACATACTGATCGAGTTGTATTTTATCCGTTACCGTCACTCTCATATACTCGACTAGTCACACAAATTTCAAGACTAGTCACACAGCTCCCGCTCAGCCAGATTAACGCACATCAAAAACTCCATTCGCGAAAGCTACTGCTGGCAAAAGAACTCGTCCAAGTCCTCCACAGTGTCTACAGTCTCCCACGCCACCAGCGAGCCCGCCGTGGACAACGCCGAAGCCGTCCACTTTATCCGAAAAAACCCGCCCAGTCGGTCGTGCCAGCGCGCTTGCTTAAGCGCGTATGCACGCGCTCCCGCCGCCACTGCACCCGACTCGAATTCCTTACGCAAATCCACGCGCCCCCGCCACCAATCCGCCTGCCAGTTGAGATAGCGCAGCACGCGCCGCATCTCCTCCCGAAGCAACATCACCTCCTCGCACCACCGCACCTTGCGCGCCCGCGCCCGCGCCCATTCGACACGTATAGCTACCCGTTGTCAATCAAATCAGTACATGTAGACAAGTGATCGTTGATCGCGACTCACATTCGTGCAGCCGCTCCTCCTCGTCATCGCAGTGTTCGTCCAAAGGGTAAGGCCTAAAAAGGGTAAGGCCTTATATAAGCCCTTAAATAAGGCCTTAGAGATTTTTTGGCCAGCGTTAAGGCCTTAGACAAAGCTTAAAGCCTCATGTGTATTCGACATTATGTAATGTTTTTGGGTCAGAACCGTGAATGACAGGAGCCAATCTAACGTTTCACTAGTCAGAAAATTCCCCTATGTGGAACAGGACGCACTGCAAGAGCTTGCGATGGCAGTGCAATGTCTTGTGATGGCGGAGTGACGTGACCATCACTTTTCTCTTCCTGCCACGACACTCCGCCACGGATCGCGCGACGCAGTCTCAAGATCTGCCAACCCAGCGCCGCCGCTGCGCAGCAAAATCCTCCTGACTTCAAGACGAACGTCGCCCCCGCTTGGATCAAGACGACGGCCCTCTGCCTCCCAGACTCCAGTGGCATCGACACCACGCTGTTACCTTCGAGTTTCCATCCTTAGACCCCCTCTATTGCGTGGGCTCTTGGAAATATCTCTTCCCAGATTTGCTTTCTTCATTCTCTGACCTCCCTGGAGCACTTCGCTGGCTCAGCTGGCTAGCTCGCGCAGGATGCGCCCCCACCGATGTATTCCCGCTAGGTGAGTTTCAATATTCATGAACATCCACCTGTGTTGTCCACTGCCCCCCCTCCTTCGCTATTCTTCGTTATATATGTCCCTTAGTTTGTTGGGTATGAATCCCCACCCTGCTCTACCGAGAGCCGAGTTTTCTCGTGCCTTTCTCCGGGTATCGAATCCCTCCCCCACGCTATCGAAAGCGGGGTTTTCTCTCGTGGCTATCAATAGCCTGTCTAAGGGCATTGAATCCCTACTCCGTGCTATCGGATGCCGGGTTTCCCTCGTGCCTATCTGGTATCTGTTCTCCACTCTGCGCCATCGAGAGCGGGTTTTGCCTCGTGGCTACTGAACGCCATTTCCTCTGGGTGTTTAATCCAACCTTGTGCTATCGAAAGCCAGTTGTGTTTCTGGGTATCGAATCCCCACCTCCTGCTATCGAAAGCCATTTTCCGGATCCTCACCCAGGCTATCGAAAGCCGGGTTCTCTCGGCTATCGAAGCCTGTTTCTGGGTATCGAATCCCCCTGCTATCGAACGCCGGGTGTTGTTTGGCTATCGAGAACCATTTCCGAATTCTCATCCCTGCTATCGAAGGCTCGGTTTTCTCCTCGTTATCGAAACCCGTTTACTCTGGGTATCGAATCCCCACTCCGTGCTTTCTGAAGCTGTGGTTTTTCCTTACTGATCGAAACCTGTTTCCTCTGAGTATCGACAGCGCCTGCTATCAAAAGGCGAGTTTTCTCCTGGCTATTGGGGTATCGAGGTATTTCATCCAGCCCGTGCTATCAAACACCGTTCTTCTCAGTCATCGAGAGCTTATCCTCGGTCTCGAATGCACCCCGCCCTATCTATCAACCACCTATTTCTTGTTTACGGCTCTCGAAAGCCTCTTTCACTGGGTATGATCCCATAAGCCGTCGAGAGCTGCTTTACATTTCGTTGCATCGAGTTCCTTGCCCTCATCTTTAAGGACCAATGTGCGGATTAGATTCACATACCCATTGGTCATGCAATGCTCTCTGCGCCTAAATTGCATAGACATGTGGCATCGAAATCCTATCGCACATCGCGGGTTCCATGTACATGACATTCAATTCCCTTTTCGTCCGGCTATCAGCCACAGTGCTGCTAGTGCAGCATCTTTGGATGCCGGAGTGACGCCACGGCCGTCTTGACCTCTACAGCACGAAGCAGCAACCGACAGCAAGATCTCTGGAACTCAAGTTATTCAACCTCAACACTCTCCGAAGTTTCTCAATGTCACTGAAGCCTTGACGCCGCCCCTCACCCCAATCTACTATCACCATCGCTGCTCCATCTACGCCTTACAGCTCTCTCGGTCGCTCTTACGAATTCGATTAAGACGATGCGTACCTCTGCTCTCAATTGGTCATTCATGTTCCTACGGCTATCGAAAGCCTCATCCAATACTCGCGTCGGAATACCTGAGCTGTCGAAAGCCAGATGATTATTCGATATGTGGCGCTCAAGCTTCATTCCTCTGGGCTGTTGAGAGCCATGGACGACTTCGATTATCTACCGAGACGGGACATTCGTTGTTCGTTTTCGCACCACATGTGCATCACAGATCAATTTCGTTCTTCTGTTCCGCTGAGCTCTCGTGAATTAGGGACAACACCACTTTGTTCTTCAATTTCTATGACTTGACATTTTCGGCTTCGGCGCTGGAGGAGCCCTGGCCCATAATTGGGTTTGCTTTCAGTCATATTTTTGCTCGAGCTGCATTTTCCCTGCAGAATTGAGACCAGGGTCGATTCCAAATTTCGGCCGCTGTGCTATCGAAATCTGGGGATTACTCGTTCTTTAATGTCTACCTCGTAGCTCCCACACTTCTGACTGTCGGCAATAGCTGTACTCCCCCGCCCATCTAGCTTCATTCCCCTGCGCACATGGGAGGCAGGGCAGTGTCCGTCTTCGTTCTTCGACGTTCATGTCTTGGAACAATATTCGACTACACTTTCGGCGTCATTCTCCGACGCAGGAGTCGCACTCCGGGATTCATTTTGATTTTACTTAACACTCGAGCCGCATTCCCTCTGCCGCATTCCGGGATATATAAGGCTGTTTTCGCGGATCTCATTTACCTTTTTCAAAGGCTCCTGCATTGCATCCCGCGGGAAAGCCTCTGATGACCCGTTTCTTCGGTGTTTAGACCACATTACATATCCTAGGTTCCTGGTTTTTTCGGTCCACCTCACCACCAGGTGATGCATCGAAACATTGGCGTCGTAGATACCTGGGTATCGAAATCCCATCCTCCGGCTCTCACATTTCTCAGTCGTCTGCGGATCTTGACAGCCCCTTCGAAGGGGTATCGAACACACCATTCGAATTTTTCCGTCCTCCAGTGCAGTTTATCGCCTGCTGCAGGGATGTTTTATCTCCCAAGTGTTGTATAATTGCGTTCAGAACATATTTCGGTGTACAGGCGTGATCACACGCGTCCCTTCAATGCCTTTGTATTTGCGGTCCGCCCTCGTCGCTATTTCCTTTGCATTCGAATAAATCACCCTCGGTGTTTGAAATGAATCCAGCTTTGGTCTTTGGACTCCACTTGACCGAGGACGCAGTCTTGTCATTGCTACGGGTCCTATCTACCTTTCGAATTGCGTCACTGCATGCCGCTCGCCTGCAGCTATCAATCTCCCATCCACCTTGTTTCAATTTCACCGTGACTCGCACGGGGCCTCCCGAGGATGCTTGGTCTGAAAATTGCTTCAGCGTCCAACACTCCCTCGAGTTTAGGTTGACCTCCATATACGCACGGGCATCGAAACCTCTGATTGGAATTTTCTTGGCCTCGAGAGCTGGATGCATAGTTAGTTCGTGGAAATTTGCCCCCACATGCATTCGCCGGCATACATTCCTTTTCAACATCCTCAGTTACTTCACGGTATTCCCGTACATCGTATCTCTACGCTTCGGAATTGTGTTCGACAATTTCGCTACCACATGAACCATGCGCATCAGCCCATGATTCAATATCTGTTTTCCTTTTTCACTGAACTCAAAGTTCATACATGCCTTCACTGGACAGGCTTCGAAGCTTGATTCACAATCCTTGAATTTTTGGTTACAATTTCTCTGATATCTCGAAGGTCACTGACCGACATGCTGTTCGTCTATTCTAAGGCGTCGCTGCCTGCGTTCGACTTTCACGGCCCAACTCTGGAGCGTGGCACTTCACACCCATTGTTCTCGTTACGGCTCTGTGGTCTCAGCTCGTAGTGGCTCGCAACCTCCAAGGGTCTTGCTCGAGCAGCTTTTTGCCGTCGTTTTCCGGTGTTGGATCCGAGGTTGTGTGCACTTTATGGAGTGATACTCGTTGTGAGGGGCCTCCCAAGTTGGATCTAAAGCCGCCCGTCCACCTTACGTGCTGGAACAGCTATTATATTCTCAAGAATTCAACTCAGCTGCTACGCACAAATGCGGATTCTTCGGGGCACGCCCACAAATGCATTTATTCTGCTTCGGGACGCGTTACAGCCGTCACGTTTCGGATTCGCGGATTTGCGGTTGCACATGAGCTCTTCACCATCAGGCTATCGAAAGCCAACGACCGAAAGCCTACCCTCAACGGCTCGAGATGTTACTTGATCTTTCCCGGTATTTTGGCACATGTTTGACTTCGCAAACAATTTCTGGGGGACACCGGCGCCCAAGGAATAATTAGTTGGAACAAAACTGGATCCGTAACACGTCGTCGCCTTCGATCACAGACCGTTCACAGACCTAGTCATCTCAGGCCATCATCTTCGGATTTTCTTTTTCGGCATTTAATTTCGACCTCAGTGGTAGCTGCTCCTTGGTTGAAAGTTCAACACGAAGACTTCAAACTCGAGTCGTGGATATTTCGTGGTCTGGTCGCACCTTGTATTCCATTACCTCCACAGTGGTTTTTGCTGCCAAGCATCCAAGTTTCGAACAAAATTGGAGGGAACGACTTTGGAGAGCCGCCGTTCTGGTGGGTTAGTCGTGGGCGTTGGTGATGCCCTCGCCTGGCGTCTGTGGTTGGGTTCATGCTCATACATCACCATCGCCCTACGACCTGGGGATCAGCGGCCTCGCTCGAATTGCCGCTGCTCTCCCCACCCCTAAAAAAATCTACGGCTGTCCATAATCGGTCTTTTGTGTGTGATGAAGCTGCGAACAAGAAGGACGCACTGCAAGAGCTTGCGATGGCAGTGCAATGTCTTGTGATGGCGGAGTGACGTGACCATCACTTTTCTCTTCCTGCCACGACACTCCGCCACGGATCGCGCGACGCAGTCTCAAGATCTGCCAACCCAGCGCCGCCGCTGCGCTGCAAAATCTTTCCCACCCACCCGCGCCTTGCATGTACACATGATCCACTGACCTAACTCCCATATTTCCAGCTTCGTATTTCGAGTCCTAGTATATGTTGCAATTTAACCGGGACAGCCGTAGAGTAGGGCGGTGGTGGTGGGTTCATGCTCATACATCACCATCGCCCTACGACCTGGGGATCAGCGGCCTCGCTCGAATTGCCGCTGCTCTCCCCACCCCCAAAAAAATCTACGGCTGTCCATAATCGGTCTTTTGTGTGTGATGAAGCTGAGAACAAGACAATGTAACTTCAAATTTTTTCAGGTATTTTTGGCACAGTGAAAAGAGAAGGTAATTTTAATGGAGAAAATGGTGGAGGCTAGAGCCTCTATTGTAGAAACTGAGGAGCCCTAAAGGAGGGTATACTGTGGCACCATAGATATTTACGGTGAAGAAGGATTTAGGACGATGATTACCGGCCATAGCTCGGAATTTCAACCAGCCCTGGGGGCGTGGGAAAACTTTGTGAAGCCCTTAAATCTGCCCTTAAATTTAAGGCCTTACCCTTAATAAGGCCTTAAGGGTCCTCAGAACACCATTTAAGGCCTTATGGGCGGACACTGCGTCATCGAGCGCCCCCGGCGCGGTCCAGATCCAGGACATCAAGCGCTTGGACGTCCCTGGAGCGTTCCGCGGCGGGCGCACTCCCCGACCCGCGCTCAGCATGGCCAGTTTCTTCCGCGCAGCCGAGTCACTCTCCCCCGCATCCCCATCCAGTCGCACGTCCTCGGGCTTCAACTCTTGCAACTCGGGGTACGCGTCCGGGCCCTTCAACACAATGACCGCCGCCCGCGCCAGCCGATACCGCTTCGCGTGCGCTTCGACCCGCTCCCCGACCTGCTCGATCAACGAGCGCGCTTTGGTCGAATGGTATTGGCCCGTGATATTTTCGTCCCGAAACCCGATCAAATGGCGCTTGGCATGGAGACGGGAGCGCAGCGACACCAGCGAGTTCAGGCAGATGGCAACGCGGAGCTTCGCCTCCATCTGCAGCAGCCCGGGTACGCAGCCTCGCAGCGTATCGTCGTCGCTCTTCGGCACCATCGCGCTCGGCATGAACAACGCCACCTTCTCAGGTTTTGGTGGTGCGTTATCGGTATCGCGTGCCGCCTCGACCTCCTCGATCGTCTCCGCCACCCCCGGCATGTAAATCTTCTGCAGGGACCGAAACGTCGCGATCTTCTTCAGCAACGTATGGCGCCACTCTTCGATCTTATTTTCGCGATCGGCGGCGACGAGGGCGGTAACAGCGAGCTCCGTCAACACACGTCGCCTACATTTTGTCAGTACCATACGGGCCCGTTAATAATCACGTACTGTGTATCTTCGATTTGGATTCCAGCGACCAGAAATGCCGTCGCGCTGCGCCCATGAAGCGGTGCCTTCCCCCCAGCGGTAAGCGTGTCCTCGTCCTTCCGAACCTCCAGCCGCACCTCCGCCTCTGTCGGGCAATCTTATTTATTGTTAGTAGTTCCGTCACTTCCAGCGCAATTTTGAGACGCACCTTTGCGCGACAGAGTAAAGGGGTTCGGCTTCGAGTTGTCCTCCAGCCAGTCGTCTACCATCGTCTTCCACTCTTTCTTGAGTTCTTTCGAGATCGTCGCGTTGACCTGCTTGAAGCCCTTAATCTGTCTCTCACGCTCGGCCAGGGCTACCACCAGCTTGCGCTGCAGCGCGATACCTGTATACGTAACTGCTTAGTCGCCGTCGTTTAAAAGTAGACGCCATCACGCACCTTGACCGACATTCTTGAGGTAATTATGATTGTCTATCTTCCCTTCCAGGATATCTGCACGCTGTCCTGTTCCCGCGTCTTTTGTAGAGAACGCCGCTGGGTTCAGGGCGGCCCACGTGCGCTCGACGCCCTCGCCGTCGCTCTTCCCAACGCCTCGCTTGAAGCTCAGGCTGTTCTCGTTCTGGCATTCCACGTTGTGGGACGCTGCATGCCAGACGGGAAGCGCGCACTGAAGCTTCAGGTCGTTCAGCTGCAGTCGCTTGGTGGCCGGTAGCTTCGGCATCCGCTCTCGCAGATTTTGCTTCCACTGACATGCGATATCGTAGGATATCGTCAGCAGCATCAGGGAGAAGCCCATGAGCGCCGACATCACGATATAATCCATATTGGCATATCTGCCGCGGCGTCAAGCGGGGGCATCAAGAAATAAACTCGGAAGACGTACCTCTCGCCCTTCTGGAGATCACCCAGCCCATTGGGCCTCATGCATTCGTGTCTGGCACATACACAACCCCCGACACCCGATACTCGCAGGCCCGTCGTCAATCGGGTGTCTTTCTGAAGAAGTGCGGCAAAGGCGATGCAAGTGCTGATCTACGTTTGGCAATCAGCTTGGATCTAGCGCGTGCAAACACGCCACTTACGTCCTTCTCGTGGACGTACTTCTTGAGGTGATCCTTGTACTCCTTCGGCTCCACCCAGTACCCCAACCCCGGGCCTAGCGACGGGTCGTCCAGCTCGTTGGCTCGCATCCGGTTTTTCAGTCGGAAATTAGCGTCCACCGCGAGCATCAACATATATAGGAACCTTGTAAACTCGGAATCAGCTCTCGTTTCAGATGAAAGCCGCGTCGCTTACTGATATTGAGGGTCCACATTTCGCCAGTCCGGAGGTAGGTTGCGACCGTCGTGTGGGCATCCCCAGCAATTCACCGCGCACACACCCAATTTTGCACTCTCTACGCCAGCCGGATCATGTCCCACCCACGCTCGAATCAAACGCCACAGAAACGCCCACTGTCGGGCCATGCGCTGGAATTGTTTGTACCGATCCTGTTAAATGGGAACTGTCAGATCGCGCTTCGTCGTAAGCAGAATGACCGATCGCTTACCGGTAACCAAGTCATCCCGCTCGCAGTGGTCGTAACCGTTACTCGCTCCAGCGCGGTGATAAAATCTCGCACGTTCATATTCCCTACAACGTTGTACAGCCGGTAAGCCTCCAAAGACCGAAAAGTCGCGCATATTCTCGGATCCGTCACGGTCGCTGGATACCAGGCGTTTCGCATGAGTTGCTGCAGGTTGTCCGCGTCGTCTGGCGCGCCGCGGCCGTTCCGAAACCACCTACACATTCACCAGAGAGGCCCCCGGCGCCCCAATTCGAAGCCAACAGCCCTACGCATGGATCGACTCCCTAATGCATGAAAATGAGCTCAGGATCGCACGCGAAAATTCGGATCCGGTTTACCGTGGTGATGTGCATCTTGCTTGTCTGCCTCTCCGAACCCTTCCTGAATGCATTGTACAGGTGAGGCCCGCCGATTCGTGCACGAACCAGCCCTTGCCTGACCATGCACCCGAAGCTCGTGCACCCACTCCCCAGCCAGCAGAGCGCCTCAGCAGTCCCTCCACCCCGCTCCCGCCCCGCCTTAGAACCTACGCCAAGCGGGACCAGAATTGAATGGAGGCTGAGAGCCTCGCCGTCCAACGCGTTGTCGTTGAACAGGCTGCGCGCCGGCAAGCGGCACGTCAGGCCCGCTTGCAGGCAGCGATGCAGGACCCCACTCAGCGCTCACGGCGCCTCCGCCGCGGCCGTGTAGGCGACAGCACCGACCATGGCGTGTTCGAAGCGGAGCAGCTCGTGCGAGCCGGGCATACACTCCATCCCTACATTGACGAGTGAGTCCCCATCCCAGAGCAGATACTTCTCTCACCTTTTTTTTGGTCTTCTCAGGAGCCCGCACCCCCTGCTCGACCGCAACGACTACGTGCTCGGTGCGGTCGCCGGCGGGCCCAAGGGCCAGGAGCTTTGGTGGGGCGCTATCATTGCGGAGGCGCAGATGAATATGGGCCGCCTGTATCGTAACGGCAATTTCGCAGATCTCGGCGAGGCTGAATCGCGCGTCCGCTTCGGCATCGGGTACGGCGAGCTATATGCGGTATGCAGGTTGTTGTTCCCGACGTTCATCGCGCTAATCCTGTCACCTGCTCAGCCTCGCTCGAGCCACCATCGCTCCAACGGGCAAAATGGATCGATCTGGATCGAGCGACGCGAGCCGGATCGAGCCTCTTGTATTTTCTGCGCTACTGTATATACTGGTATTGACTATGCCTATTCCCAACCTCGAGCTGGCTCGAGCAGTGTTTTCGACTCGAGATGTTCGAGCAACCGAGTCCACTCGAGCTGCTCGACCCACGAGTCAGCTCGAGCCGCTCGAGCCTGACCAATAGGGTCAGCTCGCTCTGGCCAATTGCTACCACACAATTCTGAACAACTAGAGTTGGAGTCAGACCAGCATCTCCCAAGACATAAAGGTAACCTGTGAGTGCATTTCTTCTTGAGCTGGACCGAGGGAACGAAATGTAGGATGACGGCATATGTGCCTATACATCCCACTTCCTGCCATTCGAGCGCCATGCACGAAGAAATATTGCGCTTCGAACCATGGTTAGCTCGGGCAGTTCGAATGAAACAAAACATACTGACGCCGGCGATATATTCTGGCTGCCCGAGCTACTGTTATCTATTTGAATATGTGTTGCGCCGGGATGCCCTAGAAGCGCGATCAACCATATAGTTCGACGGGTCTTAACAAAGAGAATACCCCCACTCTTCTTTCAACTGATTAGAAAGCACCGAGGAGACAGATCGGAAGAACAAACTGGCGGATCCATTCCATTGCAATTTGCGTGCCACTTGATATTCTGTCCACAATCTCGTGAGCAACCAGCAGAAAGTCTAGGGGAGGGATGAACAGTGAAAAAAATTGCCTAAAATATTTGAAGTGCAAAGTTCGAACATGAAGCGCATGCACCCTTCGTGCCATTGCCACTGCCAGCACAGTGGCAAACCAAGAAACTTCAAGATTCGAAGTTGTGACTGCCGAACACGATCTGGAAAGAGACCAAGCCACATAGAACTTGAGAATTTGTAGAAACAGCGCATGAGTACGATATAAGGGCGGGGATGATTGTGTGGTCGCGCGCAGTGATGAGAGGTTAAAGAGATGGGTTGTTTGGCCATGTTGCGATCTGATGACTGATCACGATCACGTGTAGCTGCTCGCCTTCGCGCTTTAAATTTGTTGCGCTTGTACTGCGTTATTTCTTACTACTTCGTACCCACCCACATATTTATTTGATAATTGGTACAGCCAGTATATCTTCCCCCCGCAATCCATGTGCTGAACTAGCGGTTTTGGCGAAGGGCAACGGGGCAGTTGGAGAAAGGTAAACAGTAACTTAAACTGTCTAGTGTGGTAATGGGTAATGTGGAATGCATAGATCTAGAGCCGGACTCACGAGTTAAGGGTTGTAAGCTGTGTGGTGTGTCTCAAGAGTAGGTCCTTTAGGAAAGTTAACCATGGGAATTTCGTAACCAAAGTACACTAGCAGACGCCACTGGTGACCGTGGCTTGGCAAGCGGTTCTGGAAAGATATCAGCTGATCCCAACCAGCAGCAGTGAAATATATGGGGCGAGTACAGACTCGGTGGACAGGAGGAGATATGGGTTGCGGTGGTGAATAAATGAAACCAAAGCGCGAGTCTGCGCTCCATACACAAGTCTCCCTCGCCAGAATATGTACCTGTTCAACTTGGCGCGCAGGTTTTGCAACCGGCATCTGTCCCTCTCATAAAAACTAGCCAGGGTGATCCCGAATCCTTGAGGATTGCGTGAATGGTACAGCCCGACACAGGTCTGCCATTTGTTTGTTATGAACATACTTGGGGGTGGAGGCCGTGGCACGGCCCGGCAAACTCGCACTTATGTTTTTTTTTTTTCCTTTCTAGAGTTATACAGTAAATATTGCGAGATAGGTATATAGTCAGAGCCAATCTGTCAGAGCGGTGTTGTACTCTAATGCATGGAAAACATATAACATCTCTACATTAGTATTGGTTCTGTCCAAGACAATGAGTGTTGCAGTTGCGAAAAGTGTGGAGCCAACCGTAATGGTGCGCTCTATGTCCGTGTGAAGGATGATCCCATTGTTCGCTATCAATTCTCAGCAAGCAGAAAATAAAGGAAGGATAGATTGCCTATATATTTCGGGATCCATGCTTTGTGATTCTAGGGGCATGGCATCAAAAACACAAACTTACCTGGTGGTGGTGGTTGCGAGAGAGTAGAAAAAGGGTTCCGACCCTAACATCCGGACATTTAAATACGACTCAAATGTGCATGGCATCGAAAACACAGACTTACCTGGTGGTGATGGTTGAGAGAGAGAGTCGAAAGGAGCTTCAGACCCGAACCTCCGGATGATTAAATACAACTCAAAAGGTGATCAAAATAACCACTAGGTAGGAACCTGCTAATGAACCTCCGGATGATTAAATACAACTCGAAAGGTGATCAAAATAACCACTACGTAGGAACCTGCTAAGAAAACCTTTGCCAGAACAAGAATTATTTCTATCTATGAGGGCATACCATAGCTCATTTTATTAACCATATGCTGAAGGCTTACTTGTATTAGGTCGAAAACCGAGGCCATTGTAGAAGAAGTGTCTGCCTTATACAGGTGGAGAAAAACTAGGTTAGGCAAGTGAAACGAGGTTCTCTAACTAAAAACATGCAATTGCTTGAAATTCTGCTCTATCTGGCTTCTTATACCGATAACCACATTGAGGAAACAGAATTCGCTCTGCCAATTTTTATGTGGGAATTATAACAACCGGCATATGCCATGATGGTGCACGTCGGTGATCAATAAAAGCCGAGAGCAAGACTTGCCTTCTGTTGTCACAGCCGAAAGTGGTTGGCACGGAGAGAGATTGCCCGGATTTCGGGCCTGATACTGCCTCCCCACTTTTACTTCTTTGCCCGTTTTGAACAGATTTGGGCCTCTATAAAATATACTACTGCATCAAATACCTAGATATTGTCCATAAAAATATGTTAAGGCCACTATTTGGGTGAAATAATAAAACCTACCTTTTCCATAACCTGAGAACAAGGGGTGTTGCACTTTATTTTCTTGGTGTTTCCCTATACTCTGTGCACGAGGATTTCTAGGGAATGACATCTTGGATGGTGCTGGATGATGTACGACTGACCTCTGCATTACCAGAGAAGTATGAGAAGGCAATGCCAGAGATTGGCCAGAATCCACAAACCATCAAATGGGTAGTGATACAGCCCACCAGGGAAGATTTCAGCTGTCGGAGACAGTCAGAATGTAGGGAATGAAGGATAGAACACATCATATCTGAAACTGAAAATCTCGGGCCTTGTTCACCAAGGATCCGCTGAACACCGAGAAGAAACAATTGTTGCCGGCAGGCCAAATTTTGAAACATAAACCTGTGAGATGCTGGAAAATGGTTGAGAACTCCCTCAGTGGTTCTGAACAGTATTCCACATCACCTGCTCTAGCGGAAAAGTGGAAGCAAGCGCTACTTTAAAATCACACGGCCACGTGGGAGGCAGACGGGAGACGCTTGATCTGGCTGCCTCAAACGGGGAGGATGCCATTTGATCCGAAGTCAACTCCGCCGGGAACCAGCGGAGTGGTATCAGGAAATGGATCTTGTTTTATTGTTTTTGCTCCAACCTCCCGGCCGATATCAATTCTGAGGGCTTAGAAATTTCCGAAACAAATCATGTCACAAGTTCGAAATTTTGAAGGGGATAGGATGGGTGTTTGAATCTCCTGGAGGGCATCTGGTGATGTCGGATATCAGGCTTATGTAAGCCAATGAGCGGCAACTTTCGGCAACTGTTATTGCAATTTATTATCTTTATTATCTTTATTTATCCCACTGCTTTCGGATTTCGTACAACAACTTTTATCACATCTTGACACAGAAGTGATTGCACCAGATGAAATGGGGATGTTTCAGTGACTTACACCCGTTTGCACAAGTCCGTGAAAACCCGATAAAAAGTTTTGCGCCGGCACATACCTTTTGCCGAGTTTTGCCGAGGTGCCGGGATTCAGACTTCCCGGGCGCATCATTTTATCCCCAGAGGGGAGTTGATAATGCAAGCTTCTTCGTGTTCATTGAATGAATCGGTCGGAATTTGGGGCAGTTGGCAGATCGAGAATTCCTCGGCAACATTCGGCATCATCCACGTGACGGCGTGGGGTTTTCACGGAATTATGCAAACGGTGTATTTTATCCCTGATGAATCCATGGACTAAATGGGTCTGTCCAATGATTAAATTTGCATTAAAGAACATCTGGGTAAAACTGTTAGAGACTAGTCGAGATCTGCGACCACAAAAAAAAAATCAACTCAGCCAAGCATAACCACCGTGAGAAAGTTGCACGTGCTCACGACAGATTTTGGCGGGTATCGACCTGAACGCGCGGTACATGGCCAGAAACTGACCAGTTTCGGGTAGGCATATATATCTGGTATACAAAATGGTCGGCCGGCCTGATTTAAGCTGACATTACAAATCTGGAAGGGTGGAGGGCCGCGGGGAAATCCGCCGAGACCAAACAGATAGACACAGCCACATAGACTTCAATGCAAACCAGAAGTAACAGGTCGATTTGCGTGCTGAAAATTGTATGGGAGCAAAAAGAAAGCATCTCGAAAATGTTCCGCTCAAAAAGAACTGCTCGAGTGCACGAGATAGGCAAGGATGAAAATGTGTAAAAAGAAAGACACCTGGCGGTATTCGAACGCAGCCGATGATTAGCACCTAATTACAAAGCAGGAACACAGCCACTACATCTTCACAAAATTTGAAGCAGATTTAAAGGACAGCCACTATTATGCCTTCAACACAGCGACTAAATACAATAGCACAGCCCCTATTTTACATTGCAATCTTGAGATGGGACACTTTTTACCGAGACCTGAAAAACCTCATGTCGATTGATTAAATAATGATTACTATAAGTACTTGTAATGTGCATGCAATACAACTAATAGGGCGCCAGAAGCGAATTCCGAGGAATCATGCAATATAATAAGAACGTGATGGCCCATGAGCGGCAAGTAACTGGTGAGCATATGATATTACTGCTAATTCGCACCAAATAACGCGATATTTCTACTTAGGTAATAAGGTTACTTGAAAGTAGATAATTTTGTAGCACAATCAACCTTTGTAGAAATTTTATACATTGATTTACTACGAAACTGCCACTGAATAAGCTTCAATCAGTAGCTCTTTTGAAACCGAGAGATTTATTCGTTGTCAGTGAGTTATGAAAACCATGTTAAAAGGAATTATTTCCACAGTGCTTTCAGGCATGATGAAACAAGGACTTTGAAAATTCCTTTGTTGTGAACGAAGGAGTTTTGAAAGTCCTTGTACCAATATGATGGAAAGGGCTGCTGAAAGTTGCTCTTTCATCAGTCCTTTCACAGCTCACGAATTATTTCCACAGTGCTTTCAGGCATGATGAAACAAGGACTTTGAAAATTCCTTTGTTGTGAACGAAGGAGTTTTGAAAGTCCTTGTACCAATATGATGGAAAGGGCTGCTGAAAGTTGCTCTTTCATCAGTCCTTTCACAGCTCACGGATAAAGAAACAATATGTGAGTTTGGAAACAGCTGCTGATTGAAGCTCTTTCAGTGGCAGTTTCATAGTAAATCAATGTATAAACTTTCTACAAAGGTTGATAGTGCTACAAGATTATCTACTTTCGAGTAACCTTATTACCTAAGTAGAAATATTGCTTCATTGGGTGTAATTGCGGAACATACGGTTTCTTTTCCCTTTTTGGACACATTTTAATGCCCGCGACTAATGCCCCTCCAGCAGGCTCAATTCTTAACTATTCAGCTCGTAAACATGTTCAATCGATTTTTATTATAATTTTACATTGTTTATGTGCCCTTTACAATTCCATACAATTCCATGGTTAAGTAACCATGGAATTGTAAAGGGAACATTGGACGGCTTACCAGTTCAAAAATGCGAGTGTTGTCCAAAACTATCTGTCCGCCCATCGGGGTAGGGCATATGAAGAAGGGCAGGTCAATCGCGGCATTGCGGATACACGACGTAATTTTTCGCGATGTGCGACATGCGACAACCCCGGCACCCACTTCCTAGTGTCATGCTGCAGCTAGAGGATGGATATTAACTATAAGTTCTAGTGATTTTCAGGGCCCGGCTCGGCCTGGAAGCCCGGGCTTGGGCTCGGCTTGGGCTTGAGATATCCCAGGCCCGAGCCCGAGCCCTGAGGTAGGGCCTCGAGCCCGGGGCTTAGGCTTGGGCCCGGGCTTGACCACCGGGCTGACTAAGCCACTACATTCGGGGTTTAATAGCTTGGTGGGCTTCTGTATAGCTAATTGAGTACCGAGCTGATTTATGTGAATGCTTACCGGCTTCATGTCGCACTCCCGAGCCGTCTCAAAAGACAAATGTCCATTTTCGGACTCGGGAGTTGAATTTTCGAGCTATGTTGTATTAGATCGAATTTCGGTGAGCCAGCTCCAAAATCTTTCGGCATGGATTCGAACTGCTGAGAAAGCTTCCCTGGATAAAATTGAAGACATTGATTGGTGGTGTAACCGACACTCAGGCCGTGGCCTAAAGCCCGGGCTTGGACTTGAAATATTTGAGGCCCGAGCCCTGGGCCCGCTCAAGCCCTGCGTCGTTCTTGGCCTGGCGGGCTTGGGCTCGAAGACGAGCCCTGCACATCACTAACTGTAATTTGTTTGCGCAAGAGCCATTCCAGCCATCTGATGGTATTTTTGCAGTGTGCATACAGATGTCGTGTGGCTTTTGAACTGATTGTTGTCATCAGCTGTCCTGGGTGCATTCTGCAAATGCAGGCTGTAGTACCTCATTGGGGTGTACGAAGCCAATTTTTTGCCGGAACTACCCCAGAATTCGGCCGTTCCACTGGAATATAGATGGCGGGAATGTCGGAACTGTTTTCTTTGAGAATATGAGTAGTTAAAATGATGTACACCAGGTCTGAGTAGAAATAACCATTGCACAAACATCGGATGGCTCAAATGGCTTGATGCGCAAACTCTCTATTACATCACGGGTATTGTAGTGGCCGCGCGATTGTGAGGCTTTTCGCTCAAGTTTGAGTTCGAAGAGATCAGGACGTATACGGACCTTCTTCCGAAGTCTATAGCCAGCGGTGTATCCCGGCGGCCTCAGTGACTTTCCATTTTTTCGGCATGTATTCAACATCTATACGTGTTCCTTCTCAATCAAACCATTCTGTATTTCACACGTTAGGTATAACGGCCGGAGATTCAGATGCGATAATTGGCTTCAGCGCAGGTACAAAATTGATATAATGTCCCAATATATTATTTCTCCAGCGGTAAAGCGGAAACTGGGCAGCGCTCTGCGGCTTTTCCTTACACTGTCCAGGGCATTCCAATGCTATCCTGGGCCTCAGCCTACCCAGAAAATTTAACAGGTATGTCAATCTATGGACTGCGCTTCATGAGAGATTCATGTACATGTGAAAGCAGGGATACACGAAACTCATGCAGTTCATCCGACAATGCGAGGGGTTTATGCTCACTCGAGTCATCGATTGGGCCAGCTAGAAGTTGAGTCATTCGATACCTTTCAATAATCAGACAGGCATAAACTTATAAGTTGCAAAGGATTGCCGCGGCCCAAAACAGAGCTGGAGCTACAATGGACTCTCAAGACTCGGAGCGAACTTAGAGCGTACTTAGAACTAGAATTATCATTTCGGAGTTGGCATTCATTTGAGTCAGGGCCTGCTGGATTTTGCCGAACTCATGAGTCGAATGGGCCGAACACAGTAAAAACAGCTCAAAGCGCGAATTGAACGCGAATGGTTTTGAATGAACCTCGCTGTCAGACTCGGCTCGGATACATCATGTGATTGGATCAGCCATCACAATGTACAATGTCGCCTCACAGTGCCAAACAACTCGTCTTTGCCAGGACCTGTGCCTTCTCACCACGATGGTCGCCCACGCACTCACTGCTGGGGCTGACGGGGGAAGTTTCCCACCTCAACCCGATTCACGAAACCCGTTCTCCATTCCGGTTCGGCAGTGACAAGTCCGGATCTTGAAGTTGGATGCCAGCCAGCAGGGCCCAGTGGCACAGGCCAATGGTCATTTCAGCGCGTGAGTGGAGGTCCTTTTGTTCATTTATACTTGTGCTCAGCTGCACGATTTTGTCTTCAGCCTTTCCTACATTCAGTGCACGTAACACCACTCAGCCGCATCTCCCACAAACTCCACTGCGCGTCTAATATTTGCCTTACATGCTGGCAGTGCACAGGGCTGCTCGCTCCCGATAATCTTATTCAATTTTCGGCGTCGTTGCCGCCACCACCTGCATCCGTAGGTGCTTAATTATTGGCTCACTCCTTGAACTCATTGGACCACAGCTGAAGCTCGAGTGTCATTCGAAGGTCTCGTGAACAACCCTGCAAGCACGATCTCCGCGCGTCGGCGGCACAAGTGGCCAGCCTTCCAGATTTGATTCGATCTTCGGCCACCGAGGTGATGGGTTGATTCTCCCACACGCTAATCCTTCTCACTCGACTCGTTTCCCTAGAAGCTTCCAAACACGTCGGCGGTGAATTACCCTACGTCTCCAGCACTATGCCGATCTATCCTACGCGTTGACGGCGCACAGCGCCGCTCCTCAGAGTTTGATCCAATTTTTTAGTACGCACCAGTGCGTAGTTCATTCTGGGATGCACTGGCATCCGTACTCACCTCGTTTTATTAGTCCCTGCGCTGCGCTTTCGCACCTGTCGACCGCGCGCCCCCGAACTCTTTAATTTTGTTTTGGGCGACACCGCACCTATGCCGTCACACCTTCGCCCCGTCGCTGACACATTTTCTTAACTTTCCAGGGTTGCGCGGATAGGTACGTGATATCGGCGGCGCGCCTCCCCTACCACCATGCTATTGCGGCCCGTGCCATAGCGCCACCATCGTGTGCGCCAGGCACCCCGTCATCGTTCTTCCTCGCGCTAAAACCACCCCACGACGCCGATCCAAGTTCCTGGGGGTCGCCGTCGTTGCACCATGTAATGTAAGCTTGGCCTCCTTCCCTCGTGTTCTAAAACTCGTGCACTCAGATCTCTTGTTCCCCCTCTGCAAATTCGTCTTAACCGGAGTTTTTGGACGTCCCAAAATGCGAACACACCTTTTCCCGCGGAGGAGCGGCTCGGGTGGACTCGACTGCTCGAGAAGTACGAATTGGCTCGAGTGGCTCAGATGGGCTCGATTGCACGCAGTAAATGCGGCTGCTCGAGCCTGCTCGAGCGCTATAGGGATATTGTAGATACCAGACGGTAGCGCGTAGAGTGCTCCAGAAAATACATGAGGCTCGATCCGGCTCGAGCCGTTCGATCCAGATCGAGCCATTTCGCCCGTTGGAACGATGGTCGCTCGAGCTACAGTGAGGTGGATTCATCTTCTGCACGGTCCTCTTGCATCCCTCAAACACTGTTTGCCCGTGACTCACCGTCACTCCGAGTCGTTGCTCTCAAGCTTGAGACTCAATATGGTTTGATTCTGACTAAATATGCCCGCCAGAATGCCGCAGGGATATTGTGCTCAAAACAGGGTCAAGTTTCAAGTTTTAAATGCCTTACTACAAGTCAAAATGACAGGTGGGCTTTTGCGCTGAGTCAAAGGCCTGTAAAAAAGTGATGTACATCCCAGAGCCACTCTCCCGGCTCAAGTCTCTGCACCACGCAACCATATCGCAATGCATCTTCGAATAGTGCGGAAATACAAGAGAATTAATCACCTCGAGGAGAAAGGGACACGAGAACGCGATGCGTGGACATTGTGCTGGGCCGCCACAGAGTGCAGGAAGCGGGATAATGTGTGAGGGCTGAGTGCAGGATGGGGGAGCGGGAAGGGAGCTGACGGGTGTATTTCTATTTTTTTTGGCAAATACATGAATTCAATGATGTGCGTGGCGATACATTGATAAAAAGTGTCATTCTTTCCAAATTCTTTCAGTCTGTGGCACACTGTGGGCTCGCGCTGCATCGTGTTCTAGCAGCCCGTGATCTTTCGAGCACCAGTGATGCCCGGCGTGCCCTCATTTTCATTGGGAGCTAATTGTCTCGGAGTTGGCATTCTTCCCATGTCGTCGTTTCCGCATATATAGCGTCGAAGATTTCTCCCCCTTTCATTGTTTTACTACCCTTGTACCCCTCATTCCAAAGTGTTGTCTGCCTTTGCTTTCTGCATCGTTTTTTACCGCCGCATTGAGGCTTCGTTGCCGCTCATGCCCGTCCCCGCCATCGTTCACCCTGGTGGTGCGCATCGACCCATCAATATGTTCCCAAGCTCAATTTGCCAAGTTGCCGGCCACTTTTGTTGACTCAATTTTCAAACATGTTTATCAACTTCCACAGGTGCGGAAACACACGAAATCTGTTAAAATATGTAGATCTGTGTTCTGGTCAGACAGATTTCCTTAATTCTCAACATTGACCCAGAAGCATCAACGGCATCACACCTAAGAACATCCGGCAGGTTCGGCATCAAAGTCGGAACACTGTGTGGTCGTGGCAGAGGGAAAGAGAAGATGTAATAAGAGGACCATATGTCAGGCCATCGTGGAACTGGCAGGGGTGCCTGAAAAGAGAAGAAAAAAAATGTACATGAGTACAAGTTTGCCGGGCCGTACCGCGGCCATCAACCCCAAGTTGTATGTCGCTCGGATGATGCATGCAATTCTGGATCTCTCGGGGAATCACCGAGCAACCACGATGGGATGCTTTCTGCTCCTTCTCAAGTTCCACCACAGATCACGGAGGACGCGAAGTGCTTCAGAACGATTGGACTGCCTTCCCAGATTCAAATTGTCATTTTTCTCGCCCTTCTACGGCGGACGCCAAGGATTGTGGAGTAATGACGTTCGCTTCCTTTCCGTTGGCGTGGGATTTGCGTAGCGGAGCCGGTGGTTCGAATTCACCCGAGTACACCCAGTTGGCCTGGCCGACTCTACGTCTGGTTGTCTAACGGATTTTTCGGTTGTTCTTTCTTCGGCCCGATGCAGCGCTACCAACTCGCGAGTGCCGCGGAAAGTCATCCATCGTCTTGCGATTATAGTCACCCAAATAATCCTTTCTCGGTCCTACCAAGGTCCAAGATATTGACGGCCTGCCTGGCTTTTATTCCCTCCCTTCTCTCGCTGTGCCGACCCAGATCCATCCATCCGAACGAACGAAGGACTCCACTAGCGTACTTATCCCGCGCTGCCAATCCTCGATCCGAAATGCACGAAAATACACCTCGGCAGTGTTGTCATGGTCAGACAAAAAGGGGTCAAGCAAAGTCAACTGTTCTTGACCTGTCAAGCGATTGACCGGACATTGACGGAGTCTTGACCGGTCAAGGGCTGACAGAACGCGCTGACATCGTCACGCAAAGAAATGTTTTACATAGAAAATCACGCGATTTGAAATGCCCCGGAACATTCCGATTGACCAGTCGGAATTCGCGGCCCGACTTCAGAAGAATGATCTTGACAGGTCGAGGACCCTGTCAAGGCCCTTCAAGACCCTGTCCAAACCCCGTCAACCCCGTCAAGTACAGACCTCGGGATCAGATGGTTGTCACCGTTTGTTTTGCTAGGGCAACCGTGACGAGTGCGCTGACTTAAGTAGCCGCGCCAGCTTGCCCGGCGTCGCCCAGATGTATCTAGTCCAAGCAAAAATATCTCGCGCGGGGGGTGATTTGCTCTATGGGAGACGGACTCTCGCCTTGTCCCCGGATTCTCAGCTGTTGCGTAGCAAATTTCGTCATCCGTCAAGATACAATCGCGGAGAATCGCGGCGAAGACATCTTGCGACAGATCTCATAGATCTCTACCACTTCATCCAGATCTTTATCAGGTCTCTCACCAAGAAACCCCCATCTTCTCCTCTTGCGTCTTTGCTGATTCTCCCAGTACCACTGTCACTTGCAGTAGACGCTACATCCAACAATGTCGACCGCTGTTCCTGCGACCGCTCCAAATCTGGGCGTGAGGGTCTTATCCTTAGGTACGGGGGCCCTATCCATCGTGACATTGGTCTCACTTTCAATTGGCCAGATGGTGGTGGAATTGGGACGCTGTCCGAGCTACTCGTACTCGACAGAATGATGTATCGAATCCAGAGCGAACTACGGCGGGACGCAAAACCCTCTCCATGCGAATATTTTGAGCTTATCGGGGGTAGCGGCACAGGAGGGTGCGCAATCTCGACTGTGATACGTACTCTCAACTTATGTCTTCTGACAGGATCATCGCATTGATGCTCGGCCGTCTACGGATGTCAATCGAGGAGGCCATTTCAGCCTATGAAAAGCTTCGGCCACAATCCAAATTCGGAGTCACAGACGAGTTCCAAGCCACTGCATTTGTGGAAGTGCTCAAGGACATATTCAAGCAGGAACCGTTGAAGGATTTCCGCCCCGATGCCTGCAAGACGTATGTTAGGTTTCCTTTGTTCCTTTATTTTTTCCTCCCAAATAACCATGCTTATGTGTATCCACTCAGTTTCGTGTGTGCCATGAATGCAGTTAATATGAACGGTGGCCTGCCTGAGCTTTTCCGTTCATACGACACCATGGACGAGCCTGCAGGTGATTGTCTGCTTTGGGAAGCAGCCAGAGCAACGTCCGCGACACCTGGTCTCTTCAAAGCAGTGGAAATTGGCCTTGGAGCCATGAAACAGCGGTATGTCGGCGGAGGTGTTGGTCACAACAATCCTACTTCTCTCGTTCTTGCCGAGGCAGAGTGTATCTATCCATCCAGCCCTGTCGTTTTTGTGGCCAGCATTGGCAGCGGCCACTCCGCCACGATCCACATTCCGAATTCATCGAATCCAAGGGACATAGCGAAGGCAATGAAGGATATCACAATGGACTGCGAAAAAACACATGAAGCAAATGCCACTAGATTTCGCGGTCTTCCAGACACCTACTTTCGCTTCAACGTTCAGCACGGGATGCAAGGGCTGGCATCGCACAAGTGGGAAAAATCCAACGAGGTTTCGGCTCATACTCGGAATTATCTCAGGGGGCAAGATGTGAAAGAGAAGCTGTCAGGAGCAGTCAAAGTCATCTTGAGTGATTAGTTTGTCCGCCTGATTTCGTTTTCTGGCTGAGATTAATCTAGATCCTATCATTCGGGTCTCTGCATATCTTAAAATCTGCCCAGCTCCGAGTGTCCGTTTCGCAGGCAGACAGGACATCCTCCGGAAGATGGCGGAATATTTTGATGCTCATCTCGGCCACCGTCATATTTTCCTCTTGCATGGCCTCGGCGGTTCCGGCAAGAGTCAAGTTGCGTTCAAATTTGTTGAGCAGTCAGAATCATGGTGAGCAGGTACTTGACCCCACCACAACTAGAAGCTAATGCCAGGATAGTTTCTCCGACATATATTTCGTGGATTGCAGCTCCCAACAAACACTCGAAAATGATCTCATCACACTCGCTCTCGTCAATAAACTCGGTAAATCTCCAGATGACAGTCTGCTTTGGCTCTCTCACCAGCACAAGAAATGGTTAATTGTCTTTAATAACGCTGACGACACACATCTCAACCTTGTGCGATATTTCCCATCTGGATCTCACGGGAACATCCTAATTACTTCCCGCAATCGCGATCTTCGTCAACATGCAGACACGGAATATAAAGTTGATCGAATGGAAGTCCACGAAGCTGCTGAACTCCTGTTATCCACGGCCAGATATGAAATGACAGAGGTGGAGAATGAGGAAATTGCCAAGCGGCTTGTCCAGGTAGTGAATATGCCCATTATAAAATATGTTGGCTAACAAGGAGTTCACAGAGACTTCACTGCCTGCCCTTGGCAGTGGCACAAGCCGGGGCATATATTGCCTCCTCCAGACGCCTTGACCGATATCTGGAGCTTTATGAAAGCACCGCCCAGCGGATCCAGCTCCTGAATACAAAACCAGGACAATCTGACTATGAATGGTCGGTTTATACCACGTGGCAGATCAGTTTCAGCAGCTGTCCCCACAAGCAGCAGAACTACTTCAACTGTGCTCATTCATCCATCACAGTGGAATAACCGAGGAAATATTCCAGCTGGCTGCATCATACAAGTTCACAGCAGAGGAGGAACCCCAGTTGACGGGGCCATTGAAGTTCCTGGCCAACTTGTCGTCAAGCTCCATGAAATGGGACTCACTGAAGTTTATAGCCCTCACAACTGAGCTTGGAGGCTACTCCTTGATTGAGCTCGAACCGGGTTTGGGGGCCATTACCTTCTCAATCCATCCACTGGTCCACGAGTGGTGCCGGACCATACTGGAATCGGTGGCTCCCACCGAACTCTGCATGCACAAACTAGTTGGGATGTCTGTCTCTGCCACCCAGGAATTCCGGTTCGGACACCTTATTTTCCCCCATCTTGATGCGCTTCTATTTAAGGGCACAAACGACTCCGCCCGTGAGCCAAACGTCCTGGATCTTGCATTTGCGGACGGGTATCTCCATGTCTACAAGAAAGAAGGAAGGTGGAATGATGGTGTGAAACTTGGGAATGCCATGCTACAAATGGCAACTCCGGAATTGCAAGAACGCAAAGTTCTCCGGATCCGGAGCTGGTTGGTGATCATGTACCAGGAACATGGTCACTTTGATGAAGCCAGGACACTCGGGGAGCAGGTGTTATCCCGGCTGACTGAATTACTGGGCGAGCACGACCCGGAGACCCTGATGAGCATGGGAAATCTAGCTCTCGCATACTCTGTCTTAGGACGGTTCAAGGAAGCAGAGGCACTACAACACACAGTCTTGGCCAAGGGAAGAGAAATCCTAGGGGACAATCACCCAGACACTGTGGTGCCCATGGCGAATCTAGCTGCGACATACTTAAATTTGGGACAGTTCAAGCAGGCAGAGGAACTGGAAAAAACAGTATTGAACATGCATAGGGAGATCCTCGGCAAGGAGCACCCAGACACACTGGAGGCCATGGCAAATCTAGCTGTGATGTACTCGGCTTCAGGACAGTTCAAGCAGGCAGAGGAACTGGAACAAACAGTATTGAACATGGGTAGGGAGATCCTCGGTGAGGAGCATCCCGCCACGCTGATGGCCATGGGAAATCTAGCGCGCACCTACTCAGATTTGGGACAGTTCAAGCAGGCAGAGGAACTGGAACAAACAGTATTGAACATGCGTAGGGAGATCCTCGGTGAGGAGCACCCAAACACCCTCTCTACCATGGGAAATCTAGCGCGCACCTACTCGGCTTTGGGACAGTTCAAGCAGGCGGAGGAACTGGAACAAACAGTATTGAAAATGCGTAGGAAGATCCTCGGTGAGGAGCACCCAGACACCCTCCTAGCCATGGGAAATCTAGCGCACACCTACTCGGCTTTGGGACAGTTCAAGCAGGCAGAGGAACTGGAACAAACAGTATTGAAAATGCGTAGGAAGATCTTCAGTGAGGAGCACCCAGACACCCTCCTAGCCATGGGAAATCTAGCAAGCACCTACTCGGCTTTGGGACAGTTCAAGCAAGCAGAGGAACTGAAACACACAGTATTGAACATGCGTAGGGAGATCCTCGGTGAGGAGCACCCAGACACACTGATGGCCATGGGAAATCTAGCGCGCACCTACTCCGATTTGGGACAGTTCAAGCAGGCAGAGGAACTGGAACAAACAGTATTGAAGATGCGTAGGGAGATCCTCGGTGAGGAGCACCCAAACACCCTCCTAGCCATGGGAAATCTAGCGCGCAGCTACTCGGCTTTGGGACAGTTCAAGCAGGCAGAGGAACTGGAAAAAACAGTATTGAACATGCGTAGGGAGATCCTCGGGGAGGAGCACCCGCACACCCTCGTTGCCATGGAAAATCTAGCACGCACCTACTCGGCTTTGGGACAGTTCAAGCAGGCGGAGGAACTGGAACAAAGACTACTGAACATGCGTAGGGAGATCCTCGGTGAGGAGCACCCAGAAACGCTCAGGGCCATGGCGAATCTAGCTGTCACATATTGGAAATTGGGACAGTTACAGGAGGCAGAAGGACTGGAAACCAAAGTACTGAACAAACGCAGGGAAATCCTGGGACCAAATCACCCTGACACACTCCTAGCCATGGAAAATCTAGCCGCGACGTACTCGGATTTGGGACGATCGAAGGAAGCAGATGAATTAAAAGATGCAGTCGCCGACATTCGCAGAAAAGTGGCAGGTGAAGAGCACCCACAGGATTCATTTTAGCCTGTGAGATTGCTTCCCTCCGCGAGCTTGTCATAATGATTGACGACAGAGTCATAGGGTTTCCGTTGGTTTCCTAGGGTTGATTCAAATATTCATGTATTTAGTCTCAGACGGAAATTGACTCGGGTTAGGTTCTTCTAATTGGGAAGTTGAAGAAGCTGTTTTTGCTGTGAGCGGTAACGAGTGAAGCGTACGTACTAATACAAATGTTTCAGCATATATCGTCTCCAGCTCCGCCGACTCCTGACTCTGCCCTTACTTCAAAGTTATTGATGAGCAGGGTGTGCTGCTGAATGGCCTGTTCCACACGGGTGCCCTAGCACAAAAACGGCAGAAGGGCGCAACCACATCTGATACCAAGGTGTATTTTCCATGAACATTTCGAATCGAGCAGATTGACGGCGCGGGATAAGTACACTAGTGAGTCGTTCAGAGATCAGTGGAGGGATGGATGGATACATCTGGGCCGGCGCAGCGAGAGTGCGGGGGAAATTTTCAAGCCAAGAAGCCAGTCAATATCCTGGTTAGACCGAGAAAGGATTATTTGGGTAACGATAGTCGCAAGCCGATGGATGAAAGTAGCCCTGGATCGGGCCCGAGTAACGGACAAAGAATTCTTTGAGCAGATAGAATCTTGCTCCAGCGATGATCTGGTCCCAGTGCGAATAGAAGAACCAGAAAAATCGTTAGACAACCAGAAGCGGAGTCGGTAGCTTTTAACAATTGCGAGTTCTGAAATTCTCCTCAGTTTGAGTACTGGATCGAGCACTAGCGTAAAAATGCCGTGGCGAGCACTAACTAGGTCTGTGCGGAGCCGGGGTGGGCGTTTCGTTTCCAAGGGTCCCCATCCGCGTGGATTGAGCGGTGAGAATACGAATAGACCTGAGGACGGATTGAGCGGCGTATTTGCCTGCCTTCGAAGTCTACGGGGAGGAAGAAATGATATTGCAACAATTTGCAACGGCAGAGTAAGAAAATTGCTGCGCTCTTCGGCAAGTTGCGGACGAGAATAGAGAGGTGCGTCGCATCGTTTTAATGTCCCCTTGACACCGCATCGACGGCAGAGCAGGGGATAATCGCACGGCAATGCAGGAGATTCGAGAGCGGGCCCCGACAAGGAAGATCACAGTCACTGCGTTCAGCGGCCCCCTAGCCGAGGCCACGTGGAGCTTCGGCGATCTGCGTGGAGCTCTAAGCGAGGTCTCGGCTAGGCGCCTCCACGCGGCAACCTAGCCATTGGCCGCGGAGCTTCGGCGAGGTCACGGCTTGGTCACTTAGCCGGAGGCGGCTCGCCGCACCTCGCCGCACCTCGCACCTCCGGCCACACCCGCCGCTGGACGACTGCTCCCCACCCACTGTTCCCCACTAAATCCTGCCTTCACCAGGCCCCGGTAAATTTATAAAGCTCACGTTCACGCTACTTACTCCATGTACACCTATGATAGGAATAAATCAGTGTTAAGCTTTTCTCGCCGCTGATCTTTTCTAAAATTGATGTTCGTCAGGGCTGAGCAGCCGCGCACATTCTTCCTTGTCTCCTGCACTCAAAATTGACCAGCGCACGATGTACGGACATCGCGACGGAGCGGCACCGTTTGCGAGGGTGAGCGTGCTTGCGGACGTACCATTTTGGTGGCACAAATGATGTCATCAAAATTGCATCAAAATGTTAATGATATTGGTAGCGGATAAGTGTCGGACAAGTAGGATGTAGGGAAGAGAGTAAATAGAGCCCTGGGACCGGTAGCTACACACAGCATGCTGCCAGGTCCAGGCGAGGTGGGTGTAGGTGGGCGTAGGTGGGTGTACGTGTAGGGAGCTATGTGGAGGCGCCTCCACGCTTGTGACTGATGTGACCTAGCCACACGTGTTCGGCTAAGTTCGGCTAGGTCCGGCCGATGCTACCCGGGGCCTGAACGCAGTGAGTATTTGGATCAGCCAGTGGAGCCGCCCGAACACAGAGGTAAAAAATGAGACGGCCATTTACAGTACACGCAGAGATCTGATCACACAAGTTCAGTGGCGGCGCACCCAGACGATGATCGAAGAGGATTGCGAAGTGAATTTCCTGGGGTAATTTCGGCAAGAGCGAGGTAGCTTGAGCAGTGTGCGAAACACGGTAAAATTTCGGCGGAGATACCACAATCCTTACTTGGGGATGCTCAGGTCCCTGACTTGGAGACCTTGGGGAGAGGATATATGGTGGCGCCAAGTCAGGGGCTATATATATGTCAGTTTAATATGAAGTCGATTCGTGTTGATTATCGCCGGACGGAAGCGTCGGAATGTGTGTTGAGCGGACTCCCGCATGGGATAATTGTACGCCTACTCCGGGGAGTAAGGGGACCATGCCAGGAGTTCGGATTTGGTTGGAACGAAAAGTTTGGGTCTGATGACGGGTTGTGATCATGTCGGCAAGCGGCGGCAGGCGGGGGCGGGGCTCGGCACTGCACCGCGTGCCGCTGTTTGCCGATCACACCACGTCACCGCCCGTGACGGCATTTTGGCTCTTCCCTTCCCTGACCTCTGCGCCTACGGGACCCCACGCAATGCAGCTCTAACTAGTACTGCCAAGACCACAATATGAGAGCCCCCAACATCGACTCGAGCACGCTTCCGCAGACCCCCGCGGACGAGTGAGCGGAGAACACGAGCGACGTGCTCGGCGCGCACGAGACGACCCCGCCAACGCTCCGTACGGCGGGGCCGAGTGTGCCTGGCGCATTCCCCGAGGAGGCGCCGGCAGCAACGGAGCGTGCTCGCGAGCGCGACATCGTACCTCCCCGCGCCGGACGGCCTCCAGCGTGCGCTGACGAGCGCGGGGCGTCGCCGCGTATCTGCGTGCGTACTACGCCTCCGCCTCCCCCATTCCATTACAGCTCAGATGATGTTGATATCTTTCAAAAGCTGCCTAGTCTGCGGACTCCCAGCCCGACCTCATGCCCCCGCGCCCGCTCTTCGTCGGTTGCAGCGCGTCGAGCACCCTCGGCGCAGAGGCGTATGCGGGCTCGACGGTCTCCGTTCTGGCGTCTACGGCGGACGTGGACTCCACGCTGAGCACCATCGTGCACACGGGCGGCCCCGCATCACTGCCCCGTCACGCTGCCGGACCTCGAGTCGCCGCCCAAGGACGTGGGGCCGGGCGCGGAGGGCATTCTCGCGGGCGCGGCGCCGGTGGATGTCTCCGTGCGTCCATCAGTCGACCGCCGTGCGCCCCTGCCCCCACCCCCGCACGACGAGCACGGGTCACGGCAACGCAAGCCGAAGCTCATCCAGCGCCTGAAGGAGAAGATGCACGTCGGGCACGCGCACGCACACGCGTAGGCCTCCGCTCTCACTTCTGCGATGCTTCGGGTGTTCGCAGTACG
Source organism: Mycena rosella (assembly GCA_029378255.1). Taxonomy (NCBI): domain Eukaryota; kingdom Fungi; phylum Basidiomycota; class Agaricomycetes; order Agaricales; family Mycenaceae; genus Mycena; species Mycena rosella. Next base: position 1,236 of record JARKIE010000294.1, on the reverse strand, counting down.
GTCTTTCTAGTTCTTTCTTACGGTCTCTCTCGTCTTTCGTCCGCTTATTCTTTCGCGCGCACTCCCTTCGTATGTCGCAGTCCCACTCCTCTTCAGAGGCCCGTGTTTCAGTCCCCCTCGTCGTCTCGCACATCCAACATGTACTTCTTGTAATCAATCCAACATACGATTCCCGCAAATATATATGCCTGCCTGCCTGCCTGCCTATCATCGCGCGTGCCTGTCGCTCGTCATACCGAAATACCAACCAGTCAAATCGCTTAAGTTCACCGAAAATGTGCGCATTTCGCAATGTTCGAAATAGCTAAAGAGGTGTACCAGAGAGCCAGCAAGTCTCGTGGAGTGATGAAACTGCAACTCGCTCCCTTTCCGTTCCGCTGCATCTTTGGGGAGCGCCGGTGGTCGCCCCCGCCCGGGGAGATATATGACAGGATTGTATCCCTTTCCGTCTCAGTAACTAGGCTTAGCGTGTTTCCTTCTTTTGTAGTGACCTAACGACGGTGCTTGAACGTCGAATCTGAGTCCGTGCCCCTCATACTTATGTGGATTGGCGCGATCGGTTCAGCTTAATTACGAGTACTTATGTAATCGTTTATAATCAATCAACATGAGCTTTTGGAGACCTAGTTGAAAAGTGTCCCAGATCTATTCGTGTAACGGATTTAGGGCTGTGCTAATCATATTAGGGGCTGTGCTGAAGTCCATTTAGTGGCTGTCCTTTAAAATTGTTTCATTTCTTGTGCCTTGATAGTGCTGTGCCTGAGTTATGTAATAGAATTTTTGCTCATCGTGCAGGTTCGAGTCTGGTGATGCACATTTCTCCTTTCTTTAAAAAAATATTCAGGTCTGGATCTTCATTTTGGCTCCCCTGTGTCCTTTTATGTGTCTTGAGTGATGCAGCATTCTTCAACACTATTTTCAAGTAACGATTCAAATGCGGGACGTGCTGGGAATCAGATCGACAAGTTTCCATCCCTACAACACAAACAATCTAAACAGCAGCGTAGCCTATGAGAGCATGGCACATTGTAGGAAGAGGGATCAGAGGAAGGAGCATGAGGCTAAAAGAGCACATATAAAAAAACAAAGAGAAGAATAACAGAGAGAGCGGCGCCATCAAGGCGCCGCAGGACGAGGGAGGGAGAGCCACGTCGAGAGGCGGGACGGCCGCGACGGGGAGTACGTCCCGAGCTCGACGTGGGTGCAGGTACTCCGGCGGCGTGGGGCCCGAGGACG